>CM053783.1:211277552-211655052 GCA_028749045.1 Cupressus sempervirens
AATTAAATTAGGGACATATGAAGTGGGTTGAGTACTTCTAGAGTTTCACATTTTTTATTAAGCATAAGAGTGGAGTTACTAATAGAGTTGCTGATGCATTGACTAAAATACGTTCTTTGTTGACTGAAATGAAGGTTGAAGTTCTTGGTTTTGATGAAATGAGAGAGTTGTATGATGTTGATCCTGACTTTTCTAAGGCATGGAGAGAGTGTAGAGCACCAAATCTGATACATCACACAAGTAAATATGATGAGTATTTCATTCAAGCAGGTATGTTGCTCAAAGGTATTTAGTTATGTAGTCCTAGAAGTTCTATGAGGTTGAATCTAATTAAGGAAAAGTATAGTGGTGGATTGGCTGGACATTTTGGAATTGAAAAGACATGGAGTTTGCTGAAAGAGAAGTATTTTTTGCCACAAATGTATAAGGATGTTTAGAATTTTTTAAAGAGTTGTGGAGTTTTTCAAATAGAAAAAGGAGTAAGTCAAAATACTAGTTTGTATACACCTATTACTATTCTTAAGAAATCTTGGAGTGACATTAGTATGGATTTTGTTCTTGGATTACCTTAGATAGTGAAGGGGTATGATTCCATATTTGTTGTAGTGGAAAAATTTCTAAGATGGATCATTTCATACCATACAAGAAGAAATTAGATGTTGAGCATATTACTGAACTTTTCTTCAAAAATATTGTGAGATAGCATGGATTACCAAGAAGTACTATTTCTAACAGAGATAGTATGTTTGTTGGTTATTTTTGGAAGACTTTGTGGAAGAAGATGGGTACTAAGTTGAAGTTTAGTTCTACATTCCATCCATAGATAGATGGATAGATAGATCGGGTTGTGAAAAAAAGCTTGGGCAAGTTGCTAAGATGTTTAGTTAGGAATAAGCCAAGTAATTGGGAGGTGGTATTGGCACAAGCTGGATTTTCATATAATAATTATGTGAATAGGAGTATAGGGGAAACACCTTTTGAGATTGTTACTAGAATGCAGCCTAGAGGTATATCAGTTTTGAGAGATGTTGCTAGTGAAGAAAAGAGAAGCACTACAGGAGAAGAATTTTGCTGATTTTATGGAGTCTTTGCATAAGGAAGTGAAGTTGAGGTTGGAACAAAGTAATCAAAAGTATAAGGAGAATGCTGATTAGTCTAGAAGACATGATGATTTTCAAGTTGGTGATGAGGTGATGGTTCATCTAAAGAAAGGAAAATTTCCTTTTGAAACATATAGCAAGCTGAATACGAAGAAATTTGGACCTTGTAAGATCTTGAAAAAGTTTGACAATGGTAATCGCTATGAAGTTGACTTACCTATTGACATGGATATATCTCCTATATTCAATATTACTATTTTGTATAAGTATCATGAGTCAGTTGATAAAGTTGTTGTATCATAAGATTATCCTAAGAAGTAGATTGAGAAAGTTGAACATATATTGGATCAGAGAGTTGGTAAGAGCAATGGAGGAAAATATTACTATGGATATTTAGTGAAGAGGAAGAACATGCCTATTGAAGATGCTTCATGAATTTCTCAATTAGAGTTGGATTCAACTTGGATTGTGTCATCTCAATGATTTAGGAGAATCATTTCTTTTAGACCCAATTTTCTGATGTAGGAGTATCCTGGGTTGCTTTGTTATCCTATTCATTTTTGTTCATTCATAAGTTGGTGCCAAGTTACTGTAGCACTTAGTTGGTGCTGAGTTACTATTGCACTTAGTGGATGCCGAGTTACCTAGTGTATGTCGAGTAACTCTTCATGTGCTAAGTTACCCAATGTATGCTGAGTGGCCCTTCATGTGTTGAGTTTTCCTATTTATGCCGGGTGTCAGCATTTGGACATGATTTATGTGAGTTGACTCGTGGGATTTATTTTGATTACAACATTTATGTTAGGATCTTTTCTTGGGATTTGTCTAGAAAATTGTTGGGTTGGCCTTTCTCTTATGTAATATTCTAGAATGATTTATAAGCCATTTTGGAAAGTATATATAGAGTGTTTAGCCTTAGAATTAGGAAAGTATTTTGGGAGGGGGATCAAAGAATAGAACTAGAAAGTGTGAATTTGTTGTTGGATTTTTGAATGTGAATGTATTTCTATTCTGCCATAACCCAAAAGGCCTTATAGCTAGGCATGTGTGAAGATATTTTGATGAATCATTAAAAGCATTTCACTCTTCTTCCTCCTTTGGTTGTTGTTCTTTGCATTAGCTTCTATTGTGTTAAATCTTGTAGAGTGGTTTGGATAGCTGGATGAGCCTTTGGCCCTAGTTATTCATCCTTTACTAGTGTCACACTAAGCTGTGAAATTTTTTATTTGTACATCTAGACCTTGGATAACTGATTGAACAACCCCCCTCCCCCTCTAAGTTATCCCAAAGAATTCCAATAGACTTCAATATACCTTCTCATGCTTCATTTGAATTCTCTTCTAATACCATATGTCAACTTGAAGGATCTTTGGCTTTGATAGGTACATCTTTTAATTTTTCTATATGTTCTCTTAGATTATCTTTCTAGGTATCACTAGTGTTTTCATTTCTTCTACCATTTCTATTCATGTTCCTTATGAAATTTGGATTCCTTATGTTGTTCGTCATTTCCATTCTACATAATCCTAATATATTTCCAATATTGTTACATAGCTAACATACTCATGCATCATTTCCAAATTTAGGTGTATGTTGATTAATAAATGCTCAATAATTTCCAGCAATATGTCAAAAGTTTTTGCACTTGTAACACGAAATTTTTCTTGTCATTCCATTTTTTCCTTCATCACATCTTCTTCCCATAGGATTACTACCTCTAAAAATTCTACTATTTCTATTACTATTATTAAATTTAGTTTTCTTATAGTTATCCACCTATGACAAAACCATGACAACTATAAATATAAAAATCATTAACTAGTTTAAATGACTTACTTGTGCAATCCCTTTTCATATGACTAACGTCATTACATATGCAACGTCTAACTTTGAATTCATACATCACTTCTTTAGGTGATTCATTTTTCTTAGATTCCTTAGATTCATAACCTTGTTAAAGTTTCTTAACTTGCTCAATTTCCTTAGGTGCATCATCAAATTGATTTGATTGAATCTTATTCAGATCTTCTTTATCTTGTATAAACTGATGATTTTTATTGTTAGGTTCATTTCTATCTTTATATTTCTTAGATGAGTTTTCTCTAATGAAATATCCATTACCAATCTTATCTATAATCATAATTCGATGCTTCACAATCTCATTTTCTTCCTTTAACCTAGAAACTTCATCACTATCCTTGATATGATCTTTAAGTTCTTTCTTGTCTTGAGGATATCTATTATATCTTTCAACTTTCCAATGCAGTCTTTAGTATTTGCATATCTTTCTTTAATAAGAATATCAATTTCTTCAAAATCTTTTTCTAGGTTCTTCTATAATTATTCCATATCCATAGGGATCTTACTCAAGTTGTTGAGCTTCTTTTGAGTAACTATGCTCTAATATCAATTGTTTGAAATAGGAAATAGTGAGAAGGGAAGGGGGAGAGGTTAATCAATATTTTATAAACTTTAGCCCAAAAGTGGATATCTTTAACAACTTTATAACATGCATAATAAAGTAAACTAACTATGATAAATAGTAAACATAACCATGCAATAAGAGACCCGATAACACCTTTTTTTAAAAACTAGGGAAACCTTGGCCAATGGAAAGAGTTGGTGGGGATAGTACCCACAAAATGATCCACTAATCAAAAGTATCTTATGAAAGATATTGATTGTATCATAAGTCTATTATATCTATGTAGTGTCTCAATCCTTTTTAGATTCCTCAACCATATTAGGAGTTGTTGTATACAAATATTAAATGTATACAAGATGAGCCCACTTCCCAAACATGCAATATATCATGTAGTACTTCAATACATAGAGATAAATGCAAAAACCTTTTTACACTACTATTGATATCTTTAATATCTATTACTAGCTTTGCTGCTCATCATAAAATTCACATTTTTCTTATCATACATCATAATTTACATCACATAAAATTGCATTTCATCACTTAATCATTCACATAACATTTCATTTGTAATATTTCCTTTATAGCGTGCTAATTACAAATATCTTCCCGATCAGACTTCATGCTGTTATAAATTTTTTAAAAAATTAACTCTTGCCCACTTCATCTTATTATAAACTTAAAAAAAATCAAATCTTGGCCATATAGGGTTAACATCTAGGATGACATCCCTAATTAGTTAAATCATTACTTCATAAAAAAAATTCCTTAGCCCAAAATAATCACTTCTTAATCATTCTTTGTTCTACCTATATATTGTTGTAACTAGAATCTAACCATAACTTTATATGTACTATTGGTACTATCCTATGCACTCACATCATCATCATAGTTTTAGGTATCCATACCTAACTTTGAATATATCTGTGACATGCATGTGAAGCTCACAAATTTATCTATCATATCTTTCAACTTTCAAATGTAGTCTTTAGCATCTTCATATCTTTCTTGTAGAGTGTCTCTTTCTTTAGTAAGAATACCAATCTCCTCAAAAGATTTTTCTAGGTTCTTCTATAATTATTCCATATCTATAGGGATCTTACTCAAGTTGGTAAGCCTCTTTTGAGTAACTGTGCTCTAATATCAATTGTTAAAAATAGAAAATACTAAGAAGAGGGGGAGAGGTTAATTAGTATTTTAAAAACTTTAGACCAAAACAGGACATCTTTAACAACTTTATAACATGCATAATAAAGTAAACTTAACTATGATAAATAGTAAACATAACCAAGAAATAAGACATCCAATAATACCATATTTTGTTAACTAGGAAAACTTTGGCCAATGGAAAATGTTAGTGGGGATAGTACCCACAAAATGATCAACTAATCAAAAGTATCTTGTGAAAGATATTAACTGTATCTGAAGTCTATTATATTTGTATAGCGTCTTAGTTCTTTTTAGTTTCCTCAACCATATTAGGATTTGTTGTATACAAATATTAAATTTATACAAGATGAGCTCACTTCCCAAACATGCAATATATAATGTAGTGCTTCAATACAAAGAGATAGATGCAAAAACCTCTTTACATTGCTATTGATATCTTTAATATCTAATACTAGCCTTGCTACTCAGCATAAAATTCACATTTTTCTTATCATACATCATAATTTACATCACATAATATTGCATTGCATCACTTAATAATTCAAATAACATTGCATTTATAATATTTCCTTTATACCTTGTTAATTACAAATATCTTCCCAATCAAACTTCATGTTGTTATAAACTTAAAAAAAAAATAACTCTTGCCCACATAGGGTTAACATCTAGGATGCAATCCCTAATTGGTTGAATCATTATTTAGTAAAAAAAATTCCTTAACCAAAAATAATCACTTCTTAATCATGATTTGTTCTACCTATATATTGTTGTAATTGGAAATCTAACCATAACTTTATATGTACTATCAGTACTATCCTTTGCACTCACATACATCATCATCATAGTTTTAGGTATCCATACCTAACTTTGAACATATATGTGATGTACATGTGAATCTCACCAATCAAAACTCTATTAATTCTTCTAGATAAACTAAATGATACTTAGACAATTCTCTAAGTACACATGCAATAACTTCATCTTCAAGATCTACCCATTTCATATGACTGATATATTTCCATAAATGACAACATCAAAATGTCTAATCTAGCCAAATTATGAATATAAATTTGATATGATCATACCTCAAATCTAATTTATTTGAAAATATTTAGAAGTAGGTGTTATATTCATAAAGATGAAAGAAATAGGAATTTTGATTCAAAAGGTGATGAAGCTATATTTTAAGGTTACTTTACTAGGAGAAAGGCTAACAAATGTTTGAACAAAGTGATTGACACAATGCTTGAAATAACAAATGTGAGAACTAATGAGTGTTTAGATAAGAAGGATAAGGAGAGAAAGAAAGAACTTGAGGATTACAATAATTTTTTATATGTCTCTAATTATACAACCCCTACTATACTTGACCACCAAATGAAGTGATTAGAAAGGTACATCAAAAAATAGAATAGAGATACAAAGCTATAGCCTGCTTTACTTGAACCACAAATAGAACAAATTGAGTACAATACTGAGCCCCAAATACATGAAGATATTGTTGGATATTATAGAGATAAATTTTTCCTAGAAAAGTATGTGAGAAGGAATCATTCACAAGAGAAAACAATTAGATACAAGAGTGTTAGAATTAAGACAAGAAGTAAGGTGAAGGATAATATATTTTTTATTTCTAAATTTGAACCAAGAATAGTAAAAGTTGTAGTTTAAAATGATGTCTGGATCAATCTAATGAATGAAGAAATAGATCAAATTGAGAAGATTATTATATGGAAATTGTTATCAAGACCCAAAGGAAAAAATGTGATTAGAACAAAGTGGATATTCAAGAATAAATTGAATTGGAAAGAACTTGTGATTAATAAAGCCACACTAGTTTGTAAAGGTTATGCCAAAGAAGAAGGAATTTATTATTGGGAAACCTTTGCACTTCTAGATAGATTGGAAGGAGTCAAAACATTGTTTGATTATGCAAGCCATCCAAGGTTTAAAGTCTATAAAATGGATGTTAAATCTACATTTCTAAATAGAATAGTTGAGCCAAATAAAAAACATATGGTATGCAAACTAAGGAAAGCAATGTGGTATATGTGTCACTCGATATAAGTACATAAATAATATCTCAAAGACATTTAATATGGATGAATCAAATCTAGTTGAAAACCATATCGTCATTGGATGCAAATTGTTTAGAGGGAAAATACTATTAGAGTGAATGAGACACAATATACATTAATGATTGATAGGTTAAATTAATTGTATATAGAAGACCTAATATTGCACATGAAGTTGGTATAGTTGCAAGATTTTTATGTAATCCCAAGAAGACACATATGAATATAGTTATGATGATGTTCTGATATTTGAAAGAAACAAAAGACTATGGACTATGATACATGGGTAAAGCTTACTAGTGTTTAAACTCTGACACTAATAAAGTTTTGGAAAGTGCAAATGTGAAAGTTGATGAGTTCACAAAAATAAGTGAAATTATATATAATGAAGAATCTAAAGATTTTTGTACATTCATCTATGTTGATGATAGTGCTCCCATCACTTCAAATGAACAAGTAAGCCAAGCTATAGTTTTTCACCAGACATAAAAATGATGAAGTGCAACAATAGGTTGTCAAGAAGTAGATAGTGGGTATTGAGAAATAAACTAAAGATGTCGAGTAAAAAATAGGAAGAACCAACCATCAGAGAGATAATGTTGAGCATGTTGAACTTGGACCAAAACTTGAACAAGGAAGAGAAAATGAGCTGAGATTATTTTTCAAGATTAACTTTTTGAAGAATGGAGAAGGAAACCAACTATGCTATCCATGTTTTTGGAATACATTACAAGCTTAAATAAATGATTAGTGATGTTGAATCAGGTGTTATGAAAAGGAAACGACTCAAAGATGGCACACACTTAGTTTGTGAATTTGAGCCTAAATCGGTGAAGGATGGTCTAGAAAATGAATACTAGATTAAGGAAATGAATGAGGAAATTGGATAGATTGAGAAGGACAATACTTTGACCTTAGTGCCAAGACATAAAGATAAAAAACTTATTGTAACAAAATGGGGAACTAACAAGAAACAAGACTAGAATGGTATGAAAAGGGTATACTCAAGAAGGAGTTGAATATGAAGAATTTTTTTCTCCCATGGAAAGAGTTGAAGGAGTTAGAACTCTTCTTGCATATTCAACCTACAATATTTTCAAGTTATATCAAATGGATGTCAAATCTACATTTTTGAGTGGTATACTTGAGGAAGAAGTCTATATTGAACAACTTGAAGGATTTGTGGATCCAGACAAGAGGAATATGGTATGTAAATTAGACAAAGCTCTTTATGGATTAAATTAAGCCCTAAGTGCATGGTATGAAAGACTACATAATTATTGGGTGAAAATTGGTTTTGAAAGTAAAAATGATAACAGTAACCTATATTTGAAGATTGATAAGAACAATGAAGTACTACTATCTACAATATTAGTTGATGACATTGTATTTCAAAAAAAATAAGCACCATGAAAATCATTTGTTGATAAAATGAAGAAGAAATTTTAAATTTTCATGTTTGGTGAAATAAAATTCTTTTTAGGATTAGAATTATGTCAAATAAAATTTGGTATTTTTATTACTCAGTTCAAATATATCAAGGAGATACTAAAGAGTTTTGGAATGCAAGAATTTAGAATAGTGAGAACACCTATGTCTATAGATTATAAGTTATTTAAAAATGATGAATCTATTGATGTGAACCAAACACTTTATAAATCCATAATTAGAAATTTGTAATATGTTATTCATAGCCAACCTAATATTCCATTAGCAGTTGGGATAGTTGCTAGATTTTTAGAAAATGCTAAGGAAAATCACATGGTGGTACTGAAAAGGATATTGAGATATATGAAAGGCATAAATGACTATGGATTAAATATTACAAGAGAAGTGATAGGTTTGAAGTGAAGGTATCCATTGACTCTGATTGGTTAGGAAATGTTGATGATAGAAAAAGTACGAGTGGAGGTGCATTTTTTCTAGGAAAGAGATTAGTGTCATGCACACAAAAGAAACAAAATTTTATTTCCCAATCAATAGCTGAAGATGATTATGTTGCAACTATAATAAACTATTCAAAAATTATGTGGATCAAGAAATTTTTGAAAGAAATGAAATAAGATATTACAGATCCAGTTGTTATTTATTGTGATAACACTTGCAGTATTAACATTTCAAAGAATCTAGTGATGCACACTAAAGCAAAACACATTTCTATCTAGTATCACTACTTTAGAGAACTAGTTGAAGACAAAAAATTCAAGTTATAATATGTGCACACCAAGGAATAAATTACTAACATATTAAGTAAAGCCCTACCTAAAGATTCTCGGGTATGTGCAGGATCATGGTGTGCCAAAAAGTGGCGATCTGGAAAATATGTAGTTCTGAAATGCCTCAAAGAATTTCAAAATCTATTCCAAATTTTTTCCCACCCATCCTGATACTAAATGAAAATAATTAATACCTTTATAATTCCTACTATATCTTTCAATACCAACTTTATATGGTCATCTTTAAAACATCACGAAAATGTGTTTTTGGCATGTTCTTATGTGTTTTTTACTTCAAGCATGTAGCTTACGACTTTTTTTTAACCAAAATTTGATGTAATGAAAAGGATTTCTTAAGAATGCTCTTAGCTTTTCATAAATGTAAGGTTTGTCAAATTATGAGTTCAGTAAGTAATTATTACTTATTTTCTAATGGAGTTAGCTACAAAGTGTTGATTGGCATACTGGTTGAAAAATAGCTATAACTTTCAAACCATATAAGATTTGTGAAATCCAAAAGATGCGTCAAATTCTATGCGTCGACTAGTATAAGAAAAAGAAAAGAAAAACTGAATTTTGATTTTTTCTGAACTAGTTAAGGTGGTCAGACATGGGAGTTTTTAAATTCTGAAAAAAGTATAGTAGAAAATTCAGAATTAATTATTTATTTTGAATAAAAATTCCCAAAAATATGTGTCACATCCAGGCATGAGTCTACTTTTTATATCTAAAATTATATTTAAAAATATTATCATTTTATTATGATTAAGGTGGTCAGACATACACCTACTTTTTATTTTTGCCCTGAAATTTTTGTAGCACTACATTAAAATCCAAACTTTTGACTAGTCAAATAATTTTTTCTCCAGATAAGGCCTTATAGTTTAGAAAATAGATTCAATTTCCTACAAATTATTTTCTTAAAAATTTTTGATATAAAGTTTAGTACCACATTAAAATTATGTGTCAAGTTGACATAACACTGATTTGCTAGTTTTTCACTGCCACTTAAGGCCATAGTTCTGTACACCATGATCCTACACATACCCTCTCATGAATATCTTTGAGGTAAATTAGGGATGATTCCCCTAAATAAAGAAACTTAAGGAGAAAAGATTCTTTGCAACAAATGTACTAATCATAATATCCTACACATTGATGCAAAACAATTATGCTTTGGTAGATACCTAAGGTAGAAAATCAAGTACAAAATAATAGATCTGTCATAGATAGATGACTAAACTTCACCTAGACATGCAAAAATATACATAATTTATATGTATGAAGTAATTAAAGCTAAGAATACTACATATCTTTGGCATTGTTGTCAAAGAGGGAGAGATATAATATAGAGGAAGAGATATACTATAGAGAGAGAGAGTAATTGAAGAAGAGAGAATGTACCCAAGAGGGAGATAGTTACAAATGAAGAATGACACAAAATGATAGAGGGAGTTTTCTAAACTTGTAGTGATTTGTATCAGAATGAATTTAAGGATATTGATCACTCATTGTAGTAAAATCTTTTTGGATTTTATGGTAAGAAAGAGAGAGATTGCATTACTACAAAGATATGTATTTTGAGATATATTAATCTATTTATGTGTTGTCATCAATACCAAAGAAGAAGATTGTAAGAAACTTGAAATTGGAACAATTGTTGTTTTGTCATTGATATTAAATTTGTTGATGAGACAAGTTACTATCTAATCTAAACATCATAACTATTTGATTAATGAAGAGGATTTGAGACATTCCTCATAAAAATAGCACCTAGAGGAAAGGTTGAGTTATGAAAATGAAGTTATAATGGACATTTGATTAGTTCAATTTTGACAAACAAAAGTGATTGATTATATAATGAATGTAAAGCTTAATTGAGAAAAAGAGTGAAAGACTAAGGAATGTCAATTGCTGCTAGTTTGAACCATGTTCTTGTACAAGCCAAGAAAATCAAGTGTTGACTAAGCATCAGTATTGATTAAGAAAGTTAGTTGATGCTAATCCAAGAATTTCTACAATGATCAAGTGACTAACTAATGACCAAGTGTCAAAACTTAGTGATTTTCAAGTGGTAGTATTTTGAATGTGTTTGAGAAAGCATGATTTCCAGCTGAATCAATTAATATTTTGGGATATGGAAACTAAGTTGAAAATAAGATTGATGAATTTGATTATTTAATTAAAGATGAGGATTAGGTATAATACCTATGATCAAATTTGATGGATGAGAATTTTTAACAAATGAAGAAAGGTGGACCAATACAATGAATCTAATGAACCAGATCATAAACCCTAAGATCTATGACGATCATGGAAAATAGAAAAGAAAGAATACCTATTTAGAGCCAAAATTTAATTATATGCACAAAGAGAAAGGTGGAATAAAGGAACACACATATGAATGCACAAGTGTGTGTGATCAAAGTAAGAAGAAATACTTGTGCAAATATTACTAATGTTGATAAGTGAATCTAAGCAAAAGGCTTAAGTTTGTTGGAAGGAGAAGATTGACTAGTTGAAGGGGTGCTGAGAAATTAGAGAGATAGAGTCGACAAGGAGACTTATTAGTGAATCATCACATGAACTGAATAGTGGTATGGACCTACAATAGTTAGTTGTAAACATATGGTAAAAAAAATATTGTTTTTTTTCTAATAAATGTAAACAATTTGTATTGAAATCATTTTATTCAATGGTTGACCTAATAGTCATTTGAACAACTTAATAGTCAATGTAAATCCTTTAGCAACATGACATTCTAAATGGAAAGATCAAAGTCCTCTAAAAAGGTCACTCCTAATAGGTCATTAAATATTCTAACTAGGTCACATTTAATAGTGTGTATTATAAACTTTAACAAGGTTTTCTCCTAATAGAGCTCACTACAAAAGACTGAAAAATTGGTGACATTTTGGTGGTGATTTTTTCCAAATTGGGTTTCCATGTAAAATCCTAGTGTCAAAGTTGTATTGAATTTTTAATGATGTTCTACATTTATATGTTTATATTCACCAAAGTATATTATCTTAGAATAGTGAACTACTAAGAAATTTTTTTTAGAAATATACAATAGAGACCGAACGATAGTAGAATAATAAAACCAATGAATGTTGAATGTTCTATTGTTCAAATGGTACTTATGGACTTTAAATCATTTAGAACCCCTCACAATTTTGAGGAAAGACAAAAAGGGTACTCTGATCTACAACCTATGGATTGATTTGATATCCATAACCTATAATAAAAAAGGTTTTTTATTTTTATTTTTATGAAGGGTTTTCCTTAGTCAAATCCCAATTTAGGAATTAACCTTGAATTGAAATAATTTAAATTGCATGAATATAAAGTAAATGTGTGAATTCACCTCATATTTAGCCAGATCTCTTAAATCAAATGCAATGTGCTTGACTTCATCAAGACATTTAGATGGAGAAGATAAATATGAATAGATGTAGAATATTCAATAAAGAATCTTGAATGGATTGAAGAAGAGCATTATGATAAACTCCACCAATTTCTTTAGTGCTTCAATCCTTGATCTCTAATAGAATGCTTGAATGGATGCTTGAAGGTTTGAAAGTTTGCAACTTAAAAACTTGAGAGCTAGAGCTTGCAGATGCAATCAATTTTTATAATGATCATGGATTCTTTGATGTAAAAAATATAGAAAATGGAAGGGTTTATATAGAGATCAAAATCAACTACCTCTTGCAAGATGATAATCCTAGAAGTTAACACTTGATCATCCTAAAATACAAGACCTGAATGGAGGGGCCAAAATAGAGGCACATTCTACCCCTAGTTTTCTCATAAGGGGTAAAATGCACTATAAATAATCAAGGGTGCATTTAGGGCCTATTTTTCATATGCACAAACCCCATGGACAATCTAGGGATCCCAAAATGGGTGTTAGAATCTGCAAATCATGTCCAAACTTTGAGGAAATCCCATTTTAGTGTCAATCGCATATATCAAGTTGAAAGGTGGATAAAAAGGAAGGACCTAGAGAAATAGATCCTACCTTGATATTATAGCCATGAAAATAGGATCTTAAAGAGGATCTATTAGGTTTTACCTCAATTCCACCTAGGAGAAAGGATAGAAAAGGGAAGGAGAAATGAAAGAGGGGGGAGACTGATGATCTCACATGAAATAGGTTAAAACTTCACTAATTTAGAGTGTTTCCAATTTAAGATGATATATTTAGACCCCACATTAGGAAGAGGGAAGATTCATTGAAAACTCTTGGTAAAGCAGTGCACAAAGCATAAGATACTATTAATAAAAATTTATTTTGTACACTACTAATAGGGAGATAATTATCTCTAGACTAAAATATTTGGCCAATATTGCTTAAATGAGAAGAGACAAGAACTTTTGACTCAAAAGATCCAATATATTATGTCTCAGTAATGCAAGGAATAGTAAAAGTTAGATGGGGTGGTTATATTTATAATAAGGTGGATAGAGTCTTGAACGAGTCTTTCTGTGCATAGGATTTTGGCAGGAAATCATGTGAACTAGGTTGGGAAAATATCATAGGATGGGACCAAAATGGGGGTATTGAAAGAAAATGACCAAAAATGAAGAACCTAAAAAGTTAGACATTTAGTCTACCTATAGTCTACTTTTTCATTTTTATTATCAACCATACAACCTTGAATGGTAGGATAACTTAGATACATGCTCGATGATTCAATCTAACATTACTAAGTGTTGTAATTGAAAAAGTGTTGGAAACATAGATGAAGTAACTGAGGGGGGGGTGAATTAGTTACCACATAAACAAATCCATAGATCCCTTATATTTCTTATAAGCTTAGTTACTTCTATCACTCAATAGCCATACAGAAAATGGTTTGATGGGGTCACAACCCAAGCACAGAATGGACACAATGGGAAAAGGGAAATTGTATTAACTGTAAAATAAGCTAGTACATTCAGTACAGAGATAATAGACTTCAAAACATGCCCTAAGGGCTTACAATAGCACAAAATTGGAGATAATTTCTCCTTTTGGTACCTCCTCTCAAACTCCACTCTGAACTACCTTTTACAATGCCAAAAATATCCTTAAATAGACCTCGGAGGGTTAAGGACAATGAGTACATTCTAGAATGTGCTAGTAGGCATCCACCAACCTAGTAGAAGGCTCTAGAAGCCATGTTAGATGTTGGTACAAATCTAGAAGAAACAAAAAATGGTAATCGAACTTTCGGAAGGCATAACTTTCGAACCATAGCTCTGATTGACAAACCGTTTATATTTTCGAAAAGCTCTCGAAGTGCTCTATAGCCCTATGGACCAGCTTCTCTTGCCCCCCATTTTTTGGCCCTTTTCAAGGTCATTTAATGCCCCTAACCTAACTTTGAAGCATTCTTAGGAGGTCTGCAAAAACTAAAAAACTACGATAACTTTCAAAATGTGGGGCCTTTTGACCTGATTCTTTTTCTGGAATGCTCTAAATTGCAATTACATTCATTTGGCCAATTTACACCTCCTAGTTCACCAAAATTATGGCTCAATTACATACTCCTATTTTTTAGCATTTACATGTATCCCAAGGTGTTCAAATACTATATCCTAGAACACTCATAGTGGAACTGTGAGAGTTGGAACCTTTATTTGACCCAAATGGGTATCCATAAACGAAAACACATGAAACAGAAACTAAGTCTAAGTACATTCTTTTTTTGGGTGACACAGGATTGCTCTTATACCTCTGGATGCTCCTACATCATGGTTGTAACTCGGTAGATGTATGTTAACTAATTACTTATCTTTAAGAATTCACAAAGATGTAACATGCATGCATAAAAGAAATAACATCTACAAAAGAGACACCAGATTTAACATGGAAACCCAAAATGGGAAAACTACCAAGTAACTAGCTACTGATTTTCACTCTTCTAAATTGAGCTTGTTAGGAGCCAACCATGTTAAAGTTTACAACACACTGTTAGGTGTGACCTTGTTTGAGGATTTAATCACCCTGCTAGGAGTGGCCTTGCTAGAGGATTTAAGAACAATTCAATAGAACTGTCCACTTTGTTAGAGATTTACAAAAATGATTTTTAAATGAACTCTGTTAAGAGATTTAGGAATCACTACTACAATGAAGTCACCTAAATGAGATGCAACTAAGCTTTGTTGTTATAGATCTTTGTTCTGCTTCACTAGATCCTCTCTAATCAAATACACCTTTGCTGCTCCTCAATGATATTTGATCCTTCTATAAAATTTTCTCACACATTTCTCTTTACACAATTAACTCATTTGCATGCTCGCTCATTCATTCATCCATACTTTTGAATTCAGAACTTGAACTTTTATTTATACCTTACAAATTATCCAGTCAACTCATATACAAGTTACATTCACCAATAATTATTACATCAGTCAGCTACAAACTTTACATGAAACAATTAAACTTTATTTCCCAAAACAATGAAATCCTTCATTGGCTGACCCTGCTCAGTAAAAACTACTTTAGAAGTGATTTCCACTTTTAACCAACTGAAGCTTGATAAAAACTACAAATTCAAGATAATCAATTTGGAGACTGAGTGAACTTTCTAAACACTATCTTCGCTTCACTAATCTTGTGAGCTTGGTAGAAACTGGATTCTATAATAGAAACCTTCAATGCCTAAGTGAGCTCGGTAGAAATTGTTTCTACAAAGTACATTTAGGAATGCTTAGTAGACTTTGTAATTCACTTTGCTAACCAACTGAGTTGATAGATATTGAGAATTGCCTTGCTAACCAACTGATCTTGGTAGACTCTATCTTATAACTGAAATGACATTTGTGTAACATCAAAGACAACACACAATTGAACAATTGTATCCAACAATCTCCTTCTTTGGCATGGATGGCAACACAACATGTGATAGAAAAATGAAGTTTGAGAACAAGTCTTTTTTTGACAGAATATTTCTCCCTTTGAAATTTTATGCCACAAACTTCTCAAATACAGTAATCTCCCTCTATGAAGGAATTACATAGCTTCTTTCCAAATAGAAAACTCTTCACAAAAAAATTCAAATTTTAGAAAGATATGATAGTATAGTCTCCCTCTTTGACAACACAAGCCAAATGAGTAGAAATGTACCTTAAGTACTAATTCATATGCAATGTTCCCTTGATTATGTTGCATCAATTGATAGATCTCCTACTTTGTACCTATTGATGCATCACTAAAACTTCATTTTAGTGAGCCTTAGATAGGGGAATAACCCCTAACTTACCTCTTAGATACAAGAATGCATCCTTAGGTAATGGCTTGGTGAATATGTCAACAATTTGTTCTTTTGTATGGACATATTCCAATCTGATCTCCTTATCTTGCACCAATTCTCTGACGAAGTGATACTTTAATGCAATGTGTTTGGTTTTTGAATGCATCATTGGATTCTTTGATATGTTAATTGCACTTTTATTATCACAAAACATAACAATTGGTTGTTTGATTTCCACCTTCATGCCTTCCAATAATTGTTTGAACCAAACAATAGTAAAACAATTTACTATTTCTGCAACATACTTTGCTTCTATTGTAGATTGACTAGATGTGCAATTTTTCTTTATGCTTGTCCAAGAAACCAACCTCTTTCTAGGAAAGAATTCTCCTCCAGTTGTACTCTTTCTATCATCAATGTTTCCTAACTAATCTACATCAGTAAAGACTTTCAAGTCCACATTACCTCCAAATTTGTACCATAAACCATAATCTTTAGTGCCTTTTAAGTATCTCATGATCCCTTTGATTGCCATCATGTGATTTTCTCTTAGTTTTACTGAAAATCTTGCAACTATACCAATTGCAAGAGCAATATATAGCCTTGTATGAACTACATACTACAACTTTCCAATCATTGATCTATATAATGTTTGATCTACCTCTTTTGATTCATCATCCTTGGTAAGCTTTAGTCTAGTACACATG
Source organism: Cupressus sempervirens (assembly GCA_028749045.1). Classification (NCBI taxonomy): domain Eukaryota; kingdom Viridiplantae; phylum Streptophyta; class Pinopsida; order Cupressales; family Cupressaceae; genus Cupressus; species Cupressus sempervirens. The sequence continues at coordinate 211,294,490 of CM053783.1, forward strand.
GGAGTCCCAACTGGTTTGCAATCTTCCATACCAAACTTTTTGAGTCTCTCCTCGATGTATTTAAATTGAGTGATGTAGATACCATTCTTACTCTACTAAATTTTAAGACCAACAAGGAATTTAATATCACCAAATATTGACATCTCAAATTCCTTGTTCATTCGCTCTAAAAATTCTTTGCATAGATAATCATTTCCTATAAACAAAGTGTCATCGACAAATATTTTTGCCAAAATAATCTTGTTATGTTGTCCTTTCTTCATATACAATCTACTATTATCATTAGCTCTCTAAAAAAAAATATGAATAAGATAGTTATGCAATATTTCATACCATGCTCTAGGGGCTTGTTTTAGACCATACAATACTTTATGTAATTTGTAGACCATTTCCTTCTTTTTTGGATCAACAAAACCTTCAACTTGCTCAATTCAGACTTCTTCATCTAGTATACCACTGAGAAATGTAGATTTGACATCCATCTGATATACCTTAAATCCTTTGTATACAACATATGCAAGTAAGGTCTTGACACCTTCTTTTCTTACAATAGGAGAAAAAGTCTCTTCATAGTCTATTCCTTCTTCTTGAGAGTAGCCTTTACATACTAGTCTAGCTTTGTTCCTTGACATCTTACCATGTTCATTCAACTTATTTTTGAATACCCACTTAGTTCCAATGACATTTTTATCTTTAGGCCTAGGTACAAGAGTCCATGTTTTGTTCTTCTCTATTTACTCTATCTCTTCATTCATTGCCTCAATCCAACTTTCATTTTATAATGCATATTTGACATTTGTAGGTTCAACATTAAAAAGCAAACAAGTACCTTTAAACTTACTTCTTGCCATAGTTCCTTTAGATTTGTCTCAATGATCTAATCTAGAGCATGATGTCTCCTTACACACTTGGCAAATACAGGTTCCTTATCTTTTGACTGAGTTCCACACTCTTCTTGTTGAGTTTCAACTTCTAGCTCTGGCTTCTCTGATTACTACTTGGGTCCTTTAGACTCAATAGGCATTGGCTCAGTAGCATCAGAATGTGACAAGGGTTACTATAGCTCGGTTTGAACTTCTTGCAACTTGGTGACCGAAGACTCAAGAGTAGAAGTTTCCTAATTGATAGATGTATCTGATATTGTATCAAGTTCAATGAAAAAAAATCTCTTGTAATCTTCTTGTTCCTTTTTTCTTTCTTGTTCAGTCCTTTTTGAAAACTCATCAACTTTAACAAGTGCACTTTCTATGACTTTGTGAGTAGACAAATTCAAACATCTATATGCTTTATTCTTGCAAGAATATCCCAAAAATATCATTTCATCACGCTTCACATCAAATTTACCTTTTCTAGATTCTTTCAAAATATAACATTTACTTCCAAATACTTTTAGGTAACTTACATTAGGTTTATAGCCATGCCATAACTCATAGGGGCTTTTTAATGAGTCCTTCTTTAGTTATACTCGATTCAAGGTATGAACTACAGTACTGATAGCTTCCTTCCAGTATTGATAGGAATTTTATTTTCAATGATTAAAGTTATTGCATAGCATGATAGATTTGTTCCTTCTTTTAGCTATTCCATTCCACTCAAGAGTTCCAGGGGTTGATACCTACCTTTTGATTCCCCTTTTAGTGCAAAAATTATTGAACTCATGGGAGATGAATTCACCACCTCTGTCTAACCTCAAGAATTTTAGCCTTTTCCTTGTTTCCTTCTCTACTTTGGCCAAATATCATTTGAACTTCTCAAATTCTTTCAATTTTTCTCTTAGATACATGACAGTCATCATTCTAGAGTAATCATCAACAAAAAGAATGAAATTTTTTTCTCTAGTATAGCTCTCAATTCTAATAGGTCCACACAAATTAGTATGCACAATTTCGAAGACTTTGTCAGACTAATATTTCTTACTTTTAAAGCTAGTCTTTCCCATCTTACTAATTTGACAATTCTTGCATAGACTAACCTCATGTTCCTTAGCCATGAAACATGTTTTCTTACCTTTTTTCTTGAATGGTTTGAAGTCTTTCTTGCCATTGCACTTGTGACCTTTCTTCCACTAATACATTAGGGGTCAATTTGCGATGCCAATTTGTGACAGTGAAAAAATGTTATTTTTTTTGGGATTTTTTTTTCAATTATAGCCCGATGATGTCACAATTGCGACAACAGGCAATGTGGTTGTTAGAATTGCGATGTCATCGAGGTATAATTGAAAGCAAAAACATTTGGAATCTAGGTTTTGTTCGGCACATGCAATATATGTCATTTCAAACATTTCTACCCATCACATTTTCATTGGTGCAGAGCCGATGTGGAGGAGAAGGTGCATATCTTAGCCTCATCAAGGCCATAGTGAAGAAGAGTATAAAGGTCCTTTTCGTCTTACCCATTACAGGCGTCGAGCTCAAAGCCACTAAGAGAGGAAAGTTGATGCAGAGCCAATTTCCAATTTTCAATGGTTTTGGAGTGATGTCTCCCCTTTGTATGGTGCATTGTTAAAGCTTCAGCATAAGGTCCTCTTTTTTCCATCCATCAGAGGTCACAAGGCTTCACATTGTAAAACACTGGAATTATGGGTGCTCTTGATTTCAACATCAGGCAAAGCTCATACAAACATGCACCATCTTGATTTTGCATAATTCTTCGATAAAATGGCGATGTGGATAGACGCTATGGCAATTGCACTTTGAATTTGTTTCTCTAGGTGTGGAGTAATTATGGTAGATCTTATCTACTGAGGCATGGGCAAGGGGATTGGTTGAATGCTTTGAGAATTTGGATTTTGATCAGTACCCTCTAGTACTAGTTACAAAACCCTCCAGTACCAGCTATGAAACAACATACATTTCTTCCTCCAAAATCTCGGACATACATTGACCATGGTCCAAGGAAAGCCTAGGTTTTGTATAGTATAGTGTAACACTACTACTAACAAAACCAATAAATATGAATCCAATAAGAAGTCCAAAGAACACAATAAATTATTTTTTATTAACTCCACTTAATACAAGTACAAGTACACAGATTGAACCACTCTCAATCTGAAAACCTCAAAATACAAGTAAACATCATCCAAATATGATTCCATAAAGATTCTAAAACATATTGAGTTCAGTACAATAATGAAGTAAATCTCATCCTTAAATGCCTATGTCCAAAATATGGACCCTACAATAAAATGAGTAATGATTCAAGAAGAAATTCAATAAGAATCTTTAGCTACTTGTAAACTTGAAGCACCTGGAAACACACAAAATGCAACACAAAACAATATAGGGCTCAGTACACACTGAGTTGAAAAGTGTAATCCACCTGCATGCATGTTAGACCAAACATATACAAAACCATAATGCAGATATCTATTTCACTATAACATAGTGTAGTTCCAAAATTAATATGCAAGAAGTAAACCTTTACTCATTATTGCAAAATTAAACTTTCACTAAGAATAAAACATAAATGCAACATATATATACTAAGGTGTCATTTTTATGGCACTAAGATACTGCATCCATGTATGATATGCTCATAGTCAACACATAATGATTTTCTCTATTATACTTGTCAATGACAGAATAGAGATATGCCTTGTTCTCCGTACTCAACCATATAGGTAAGGCCAATTATCTTTTATATATGTAATTAACCCACCCAATTCATTTTATAATTATCTCTGAATTAATTAACTGAATAGGATAAACCTTATTCAGCCACCCTGATATACGTTCATCATAGCTATTCTTAAAATACAAATCAAACAGATTTTCTAAGAATATTCATGCTATAGATACAATTCAGTATTCAAGATGATACTACATCCTTTAATCTATTCGAACACATCTTAACTTTGCCTATATCCAAGGTAAATTTAGACTACTATAACAAAAAAATCAAATACTATAATATTAAGAAAAATACAATTAAACTGACATCTTAACTTAATGATATTTACTAATCTTAGTACTATACTATTTAACCCTCCTGTCATAACAATCTATACTTATCCTTTGGAATAGCATGATAGTAAGATCAAGTACAAATGATACTTTCATTTTTTGAAAAAAAATGAATTTCATTAACATATATCATTACCGAAACCTAATTTGAAATCAACTTTCCATTTCAAAAATATCCGGAAAATAGTTTTGATACCCATTAAATAATAGAGTATAACTTTTAAAGTAAGAGAATTTCAATTCATTTCAATCATTAACTGAATAGAATACTTCGTAACAAATTCTTATTACTACAGACAGTTTTTTACATAATCAAATTCAATCATTGATTAAATAAAAAGGTCAATAACAATTTTTGCCACTTATGTTAACTATACATCTAAACTATTGTGATTTCAGTACTAATCACAATCAAATTTTTGGGTTTACAAAACCTTATCAACAAAATCATTACACAAGGTAACTAACAGCTAGATCAATGATTTCCCATATGAAAACATTCCCTTTTAAAGCTTACAATCATCATAAAAAGACCATAATCATTTTATTGAATATAAAAGAGAGAATTAAAAATATCCAAGGAGTCATTTAATGTCAAACAAGCATAGCTTATTATTAATTCCAAAGAAACTGATTAGCCAAAATCTTACTAATTGACATTTGATAACCATAGATAACTAAAGTTTCCACTTTTTAACCTGACTCTTAAAATTGGGTATGTACAGTTTTATAATTTATTCTAATCAGGAAAAACATGGTTGTTATCTCATGAATCTTGCTACCAAGAACATGGATATTTTGAAAACATGCTATTTCCAACTATACGATAGTAAATTCACAACATTTCACTGTCTATAATTCCTTATTAGCTACCACATCCAAGATACATCCCTCTTAAATCGATGATAAGCTGCAACAAATTTTTTTTTAAACATCTCATATCAATTAAGACCTAATTCTTCATTCAAAAATTCATGAAAGTGTGAGTTCATGCTAACTGTTACTGAAATGTCGATGTCAACATTTACTTACTGATTGTCAATATTTTCTATATATTCTTGTACCAAAATTGATACTATATAGATTTTTATCCCAAAGAAATAAAAATATATTGATCGCAAACCATTTAATCGTTGAGCTCAAATTTCCCTATATCTACTAAGTCGACCAAAATCTATTTAACATCTAACTTTAATTCACACAAACTATTTGATATAATGACAGTCTTTAGGATTTCGTAGATAACCATTTAACATCTAAACTCTAACCCTTGGTCCATGCAATGATATACATTTGCAAGTATACAACATATATATACATACAACAAAACACAAAATATATCACCATGCCTCACATTTAAGTATGGATATATATAGAGCTGTGAGATATATATAACCCAACTTCGCATATACCCATGCTTAAGTGTTAGATACTCATCATATTGCTGATAATCCGTGTATAAGAAAACATATTAACATAAAAATGCAATTAAAAAGAGAGGAATATTAGGGTAAGAAATTGCCCCTACTTGAGAGATAGTAGAGGGTAAATGAACTCTTCAGCCACTCACTGCCAAAGACCAAAACCCAACCAACATCCACTTTTCCAAATTGCCCAAATTGCAGAGCTAGAAGAACTTGCTTGTAACAGAGGTTACGATGATCAATAACAAATTCTGAGTGAATTTTATCAAAAGGACCGGCTGAGAGCAACACCACAATGCTAGGCCTCAAAAACTCGAGATCATTTTCAACAAATTCTTCCATGAACCTGATTCCATAGCAACAAGAGTTACAAGTGTTCCTCAATCAAAGCAGTGTGGCCAAATCACTAGCCCTATCTCAATAGGTAACCAAGCTAACAAAATGAAATGGCCAACTATACTTACAGTGCCATAAAACCTTATTACTCTGCATTCAATGAACTTTCACTCAAAACAGAGCCGTGTATACGGCAGTTCGACTACCTTCGCCATGTTTTGGCTATGTTCAAAGAAAATATCCCTTTGATATTAAAGCATGCAATACCCATTAGGTTTTGTGTTATTTAAACCTCATTTCATAACATCAATAAAACAATTTGATATTTCCTAATCTACTAGAGAATGGTAATAGCCACAAATTAAAGCCCTATTAAAAAAAAACACCACATAAACAAATTGATGCCATATTTTAAAAACCTTAAAAAAAACAAAAGAATGTGTGTATATATATATATATATATATATATATATATATATATATATATATATATATATATATATATATATATTTATATATATGCAAGTTACTCTTCTAATATAAGATTACAAAACATATTAAGATGAATACCCCCACCTATCGCATAAGTCACCAATAATTTAAACCCAAGGTTATAATCCCCAAACAATATTAATTGAATGACTGCTCAGTGGTAAAAGAGAAAACTAGATAAGTATATATATATATATAATATATATATATATATATATATATATAATATATATATATATATATATTTCCTTAAGCTGGTAACATCAAATATAACTATTTTTATAAACAATTATACCAAGGCAAAGAAAATTCATATAGCATATCCTGAATTTAACATTGGCCAATAAATAACTTGCAATGTTTACAAATTAGTTTCGCCAAAACAATTGAAGTATACTTTCTAATATTAATCCAAAAGTATAGTGCATCGTAAAATTAGAGAATTCAAATATAGAATCCTGAAACAAACTGAATATTCAGACATAAAACACATGTCCCAAGGACATTATCACCAAGTTCAACAGATGAAAAGAACATAATATCAGAGAAAAACTTATAACCACAAATTCCTAATATGCAGTAAAACCAAAGAAGTGGTCAGGCATGACATATAGAGTAGTTGGTTGAAGGAAGGGTGATTGCCAGGAAGAAGTGTCTCATTGCCAATGCCTCGTATTTTCATATCTTCATTTTTTTTAATGTTAATTGTTATGCATACAAGAATGTAGGGTTGTATTTTTTTTAATCAGTTATATGTTAGTTTGAGTTATTGTTATTATTTTCCCCATAAGTTTTCCTATGTTAAGAACTATTCATTCTATATGTTAGCTATAAAAAGAATTCAATCATGTATATAAGAATGTTTTCTTCCCATCTTGTGCTTCATTCTCCTTAATGTGTGACGGTATTGTCCTTTTCTATTTACCCTTTCATGTGTTCTATTTTATTCCTCAAGAACTCCAATCCATGTCGATCCCTCTGTATTTCTTTTTAGGATACTCCTACGATGGTTATACTTCATAACCACCAATGTATTGATTGCTTCTGATTCATAACCCAATGCTCACAATAATCTCGAATCAATGCAATAGTGGGTTTGTTCAAATTTGTGACAGGAAATATTGCAATATTCATACGAAATTGTTCTTTCACTAAAGAGAAGGCACATGAAATGAAAGTTACTCTAATTCCATGATAATAATATGAATAAATTGATAATAACAAATTATTAATCTGAAGGCTGATACTTATATTTCTATTGCTGCCTGTTATATATATTTTCTAAATCAGCCCTCATACTAATATATATACTGAAAACCACTTAAAAGTCATACTTTATTAGTAATGACCATTCATACAAATGGTGATCATTCATAATGAAAATTAATTATAAATAACTTTATATATATGCATGTATGTATGTATGTATGTTTAATATTTCCACATATATATTAAATATACAAAAATATATACAAACTCATATCCATTCCTAATAATAAACAATATAGTTCATATAGAATTCAAGATTAATTCTATATTAATCCATTACTGATCTTACTGAAGCTATAACAATGATAGCAATATCATAGATTCATGAATTCATATACAATTGGCCACAAACAATATAGGCTTACAAAACATACATGTATATACTTATGCTCCACGATATAATGGACCACCTAGGGCAAGACATGAAAAATAGAAAACTAAACTTTTTCAACCTAAAAAAGATATAATAAACTATACATTGAATGCCCTCAAAAGGCTATGAAGCACTGCGGGAGTTCAAGAAAATGGCATGTTTATTCAACAAACCCTGGTTGTGGTAGTGAACAGGCTAGTGGGTTTGGAATTTGATTACACTGTGCCAAAATATTCACAAAGATCTACCAAAACACATAGAGTAAGGAATCAAAGAAAACTAACTAAGAATAACAAGAAAATGTGAATTTCAATTCATATTAACGTAGTTTCTCGAGTTGCAAGCTAGACTGTGACAAAATTGCAGTGTAAATGCTATTGCTTGCTATTAAGGTTTGAGCTAAACCTTAACCAACATGTACACAAGACCTTGGATGACCTTATATATCTCCATATGCCATGTTCCAACTATTGGAACTAACCCATAACCACCTTTGGAGATTTTGTAAAATCTTGCCCAAATGTTGAAGTTAAAATGACAACTTTACAACTTTTCAACATCTTGACTCCTATCAACCTACCATCGAGCACCTCAAATCGATCTAAAATGCCTTCCTCATCTACATGAACCATGTCTCCATCATTTTCAAACAATTACACACTTTTTAGGGTCATTTGGCATGATCTCATTTTGCCAAACTTGGCAATTTCTTGTCACCTATTGGCAACTTTTGCCCAAACACACACAAACTACCCTAGCACACCACTTAGACCCTCTTGGAGTCTTTATTCATCAAAAACCTGGCTAGGATAAAAAAGACACACAAACTACCCTGACACACCACTTAGACCCTCTTGGAGTCTTTATTCATCAATGACTAGACTAGGATCATCTACAAGCTAGAATATCTTGGGGTTTTAGCCCAAACCCTAAGTTCTCCTACACCACGGTGCTAGAAACATGTCAAACAAGTCTACATGAGAAAACCAGCCAATTCAAAACAATGTTGAAAGAAACATAGAACTAGAATGAAAAGGAACAAACTCAAAGCAAATGCTTTTGGTTGATTCAAGATTGCCAAGTACCACTTATGCTCCTACGTCACCTTTATAAACTTCTAAATTTGGCATGAACTTTAATGGAAATCCACTCATAGAAATTCCCATTTGGCACAAGAATAGATTAAGTTTATGAAAATAAAACAATCATGTGTCCCACAAGATGACATATAGTGAAGAAACCTTTCAAATACTTCATACAAACATGTGTCCCACAAGATGACATCTACTGAAGAAACCTTTCAAATACTTCATAGGCTTGCAACTCCCATTCCACATCTAGTAAAGAAACATTTCAAATGTTTCATAGGCTTACAACTCTAATTCCACATGCTCTAATAATGGTCAAAAGGTTCTAGAACTCAACTTTATTCTTGCTAATGGCATTTGATTGTTAGTTTACAATTAACTTGGTGAGTGAGCTTTTTGTGTTGGGTTAGGTGTTTGAGGACCTTGGAAACCATAGTAGAACCCTCATGAAGTTGAGTCCTTGTATTTGTATATGTGAGCCATTAGTAGCCCTAAGGAACATTGTCTGTTTGGATTGCAATTTGATCTTTTGGCAAGACTACCTAATAGTCGATAAAGAGCCCTTACCCATCTCTTCATCATTCCCATCATCCTTAGTAGGGATGAATCTTCTAAATAGTATCATGTAGATTTTCTAAAACAAAACATATGAAAAGATCAGATAAATTCCATCTAAATTAACCAAAGTAGATATATAAATCCTATTTTAACTATAAGTTTGCACATAATTATAGAAAAAGACTATATTCATATCTCCTTCCTAAAGCCAATCAACCCTTACCTTCTACTTCCTAAAAATAGTTCTCATTACTTACTTAAGTTCTCAAACAACTTGAGACTCCTCTCTACTCAAATCCTATGAAAAGACAAGATCTTGAATTTTTGTAAGTGACAACACACGATCTTGTGCCTAACTCTTCCTAGCATAAATATTACCAATACATGACCATTTCTTGGTATGCCATTTAAACATATTGCAATTTATTACTTCTTTCATATGCTCATATGGCAGGCCTCCATCTCAGAACCACGAAGCCATGAAATGAAGCCACATTGGTTGGAACTTAAAAGGAGGATTCTTAGGAAGTACAACTCAAGTAGCATATCACTTAATAGGCCAATTATCTAAACCCCTCCAATGAAGAACTTCAAAAACTAGATAATGTATCCGATTTTGTTGTATTACTAATCTCTGATTACTATTTTCGATCTTCCTATCCTCTGATATCGATATTCCTATTTATTCACTATTTCCATGTCATTGTTATTCACATTCATTTTTTATAATTTATTCATAACATCAATCACTATTTTGCTTGTATATTCATCACTATCTTTCTCTCTGATATCACTATTTTTTTCATTGCAGTAGCACTATTTGGATGCATATCTGCTCACTATTTCCTTACATTGTTTGATCACTATTTTTTCTCTTATACATATATTATTGCTGCTTTTATATAGCACACACATTATTTCTACCCTTGGCCATCTCACTGCTCTTTATTGTCTGATGGCCATCATAATATTCTTACTATGTTTCTAGGTCTACTTTGTGTAACCAAGAGCATCGTTTCATACAATCGCAGATATTGTATCTTCACCAAAAGTGTTGTACCATTATTAATAGAAAATGGTCTTTGACATTAGTGCTTGTACCCCTTAGACAAGACAATAAATTGATGATCATTATATGGTGAATATCCTGGAAATAAAAGTTGTGAATGAATCCAAGGATAGTGAATCACCTTGTAAACACTCTAAATACCTTTAACAAAAAGGTGAAATTATCTCTCTTTCTGCCCCTCATCATATGAGTCATGCTTTCTAATATTTATTGCAATTTTTATCTTCTTCTTCACTGAAATTAATTGTGATCATGCTATTTTAATGTCATTAAATCTACTCATATCATTGTTGGTAGCTCTTCTATAACCTCTGATGATGATGCTTCTCTAGAAAATGGTAAATGTACATCTTTTCATGTCCTATCATCTCTGAGTTTCTATAATAGTCCATCTCACTATCTTGTTATCACTATTATGGATTCCATTTGATGACATATATGTTTTGTTATTTTCAACATTTACCATTGTTCTTGATTTGTGCTCACTAAACATACATATAAAAGTGTGTCAACATTTCTTCATCACTGTCCTTTAACATTGTTCCTAGATAACAGTGACTGATTTTGATGACTTCTAATTGATCTCTGCTCAAGATATCTTCAATTCCTTCTCACTATTTTCAATCTTTTTCAGCACTTGTATTTGTCGTTGAATGAGAACCATTTAATGACTTGGCTCTTGTCCATTAATTTTCTTTTTACTATCTTAATTGCATGATTCTTGACTGTTGTTGTCCTTTAATTTGTTGATCACTATTTTGCACTAAAATTCTCATTCTTTGGGCTTTACTTTTAGATTTTAGTATTCATCTTTTCAACAACAATGTTCTTGTCTTATTTTATGTAATGTTGTTCTCTTAGACAAACTTGTATCTTTGTCTCTAAGACATGTGCCTTCCATTATCTCTTTCTTATTGCTATAATATTCACGAGACCTTATGCTATGTTGAACATCCTTTTGACTGAGTTGTGATGACCATCACTTTTTTTCAAAATTCTATAGTGGTAAATATCATTTAGGACCTAATATTCATGTAAAATCCCTCCGAGTCACAATATTTTCCATGGATTTCTACAACAACCTAATCATGCTACATTTGATGTAAGGTGCCATTCTTACCCAACTACCAATAGTAAGTTTACCAGAATCATAAAGATTTGCTTTGCAAGCAATGCAACCTAGATAGATCTTCATTTATATAATGAAAGTTAATAAAAATGGAAAATTGTTATAAGAACTCCTATACTGGAAACATTTGTGTAAAAATGTATTTCATCTGCTTCGTATCGTCTCTAATAGCTATCGCATTCTTTTGATGTTTTCATCAGTGCCTTTGATATTGTCTTCATTTCTTAGTTTCTTTCCTTTTCTCATGACTCTTCATAATGCTACTCCTAACTACTCTTACCATCTTCAAGATCTCTATAATATAAACGACCTTGCTCTAAGAGATTTGTACTATCTTAAAGCATTGTTGATATCATTGTTACATTGAATATCACTGTTTCATTGAATATCACTGTAATCTGTCACATTTTTTTCATTCTGAACATCAACACCAGAATGTACCCCTTCAGACTCAAGTTCTTTAGAAGCATAAGCATTACCATCAGCTTTAGCAACTAGCTCCACAATTAGCAACCCTTCTTCTTGCTACTTCACAATATCATCACTCTGAGATAGGATCTCAATTGATGATTGAACTATGGTTAGAGATTCCTGCTTTTCCACCAGGTGCATCTCAACCTCTTCAGTTATATCTTGTTGCATGAGAGTTTCAAAATTTTCAAGTCTTTTTTCACTAGAATCATGGCTCTCTCATCTAATTGAGCCTTAGCAAAAATCTCACCAAGTGATGAAGCACATACCTTTGACAGACCATTCAATATCATTCTTCAAAAAAAGCATAACCGTAATTTACATTGAAATTAACTATAATAAAATTAGAACAAAAGTGAATATAATAGATTTGAGAGCATTTGGCATCCCCAAATTTTCATAACAGAAAATGAAATATCTCTTAACATATGAACATAACTCTCCTATACTAAACGATAATTGTGTGGTTTATTTTATTTAATAAGTATAATTATGGAGAGGCAAAATTGATAAAATTTTCTGGGAAAATTTTGGTAAAAGTCTTAGATGATACTCATCAATGCCAAGTTAAAGCAATGTAAAGTTCTTCTTTTCTTGCAGCACATATAACAACAATGTAAACTTATCTTGAAACTTCTTCTTTTCCTGCAACACATATAAAAATAATTTTAAGTGCTTGCAAGGTATATACTTATGAATAAATATTACATCTTGATTTAAATGTATGAAAACAATTTTCATTCCTTTTAAGCTTCATTCATCTCGAGGTGCAATTCACAAACTCAAGAATAGTGGCTTTTGTTTTTCAGGATACCTTTAGGGGAAGAGTATGTGAATGCCCCCTCATCTTTGGAGTCTGGTTTAGAGGAGATGGCTATTTACACTACTAAGGTTTGTTGAATCTAGTTTTGAATAACATTGCTTGATATTGTTGAATCTAATCTAATGTATATGTTAACTAGACTTTTAGCTTATATGTTTTGAAATTGCTTTTAGTGGCTTAATGTTGTAAGGTCTCTTGAAATAAGACCTTCAGGCAGTTGGTCAAAGTTTTACAAATAATCTTATCCAAAAAATTGTGACGTACGTTGCAAGCATTGCGATGGGATTTGTGCCATAATAAAGTGGTCTCATAGCAACAAATAGGCATCATAATTGTGATGACATAGGATAGACATCATAATTTGCAACTAAAAAACAATGATGTCTATTACTATCATAGTGGCGACACATTGCGATCGTAATTGCAACACTTAGCCATCACAAATTGATGCCAAATGTATTAGTTTTCTCATCCTTATTTTTCTTGTTTGGGCACCTAGCAGCAATATGTCCAATTTACTCACATGAAAAATAGATTAGAGGAACCTTACCTTTGTTTTTTCCTTTGCCTATAAAATATTTTCTTACAAGTAGAGCTTCAACCACATCAAGATCACTGTTAGAACTCTATTCTAACTCTTCTTCACTTTCTAACTGAGAATCCTTTATCTTCTTGCCCTTTTCTTTGAGTGAAAGCTTGGCTTCAAATGCTAATTCAATATTCTTTGAAGCTAGAACATAGTTGTCATAGTTATCTAGCTCAAACATAGTCAATCTTCCTACTAAGGCTTTTAAATTTATCTTATGATTTTCTTCACATCTTCTTTCTTGAATTACAAAACCTTTAATTACATAAATGGGAAGTAATGTTCTAAGAAATTTACTTACAACTGTTTCCTCCTCAATATCTCCTCCAGAAGCCTTGATTGCAGTGATGACTACTTTGACTCTTTCAACATATTTGGCAATGTTTTCTTCCTCTCTCATCCTCATCTGATCAAATTGTCCTCTTAGACTTTCTTCTTTGGCTCTTCTCACATTGTCATCACCTCCATATATATCTTTTAGCTTGTTCCACATTTCAAAGGTAGTTTTGCAATCCTTAACATCATCAAATTCTTCATAGCTTAGGGCAGATGCAATGTCTATCATCATGGTGTTATGAGCCTTCTTCTCAACAATGTCATTGACAAATAGTGTACTAGAAGGAGTTACATATGCTTCATTAAGATATTTCAATCATGTATCTCCAATGGAAGGTAGATGGAGTCTCATGAGACCTTGCCATGCTAAAAATTTATCCCTATTAAGTCTTGGAATTTTCCTCTTCTTAGACATCTTGATATTTTGCTTAGATCCTTAAAATCTTTCCTGCAAGCATCAAAAGCTCTAATACCAATTGCTAGAATTATAGATGGAGTAACTAAGAGGGGGAGGGGGGGGGGTGAATCAGTTACCACAAAAAAAAAACCACAGATCCCTTAGATGTCTCATAGTCTTAGTTACTACTATCGCTCGGTAGATGTATGTTAACTTAGCCACATAGAAAAATGTTGTAACTTGGTAGATGTATGTTAACTTATTACTGATCTTTAATTGTTCACAAATATTTAATATGCATGCATAAAAGAAGTAAAATCTACACAAGAGACACTAGATTTAATGTGGAAACCCAATATGTGAAAAACTACCAAATAACTAGCTACTAATTTTAACTCTTCTAAAGTGAGCCCTATTAGGAGCCAACCCTATTAAAGGTTAGAAAACACATTATTAGGTGTGACCTTGTTAGAGGATTTAATCACCCTACTAGGAGTGGCCTTGCTAGAGGACTTAAGAACAATTCAATAGAATTGTCCACCTTGTTAGAGGATTGACAAAAATGTTTTTAAAACCAACTATAATAAGGGATTTAGGAATCACTTCTACAATGATGAAAAAGTAATAATGAAGTGACCTAAATGAGATGCAACTAAAATTTGCTATTACAGATCTCTATTCTACTTCACTAGATCCTCTCTCATCAAATACACCTTTGTTGCTCCTCAAGGATATCTGATCCTTCTTCAAAATTTTCTCACACTTTCCTTTTTACACAAATAACTCACTTGCATGCTCGCTCATTCATTCATCCACACTTTTGAATTCACAACTTGACCTTTATTTATTCCTTATAAATTATCTAGTTAGCTCATATACAAGTTAAATTTACCAATAATTATTACATCAACCAGTTACAAACTTTACATGAAATAACTAAACTTTATTTCCCAGAATAATGAAATCCTTCATTGGCCAACACTATTTGATAAACATTGCTTCAAAAGTGATTTTTAGTGTTAACCAACTGAAGCTCGGTAAACACTGTGAATTTTACAAAATCCTTTGGAGATCGAGTGAACTCGGTAAACACAATCTTCCCTTTGCTGACCTTGTGAGCTCGATAGAAACTAACTTTTGTCCTAGAAACCTTTGATGCCCGAGTGAGCTCAGTATAAACTATTTCCACAAAGTATATTTTGGAATGCTTGGTAGACTGTTTCCACAAAGTATATTTTTGAATGCTTGGTAGGCTTTGTAATTCGTTTTGCGAAAAAACTAAGCTCAGTAGATACTAAGAATTTCCTTGTTGACCAACTAAGCTTGGTAGACTCTATTTGATAACTAATATGAAATTTGTGTAACATCAAAGACAACACACAATTGAACAATTGTATCCAACAATATCCCTCTTTGGCATTGATGGCAACACAACATGTCATAGTAGAATGAAATTTGAGAACAAGTCTCTTTCAAACAGAAGATTTCTCCCTCTTAGATTTTATGCCAAAAACTTTCCAAATGCAATAATCTCCCTCTGTGAAGGAATTACATAGCTTCTTTTCAAACAACAAACTCTTCACACAAAAATTCAAATTTTAGAAAGATATGACAGTACACTCTCCCTCTTTGACAACACATGCTAAAAACAACACAAGCCAAATGAGTAGCAATGTACCTTAAGTACTAATTCATATGCAATGTTCCTTTGATTATGTTGCATCAACTATTAGATCTCCAAATTTGTACCTATTCATGCATGACTAAAACTTCATTTTAGTGAGCCTTAGATAGGGGAATGGCCCCTAAATTACCTCTTAGATACAAGAATGCATCCTTAGGTAAAGGCTTGGTGAATATGTTAGAAATTTGTCCTTTTGTATGGACATATTCCAATTTGATCTCCTTATCTTGCACCAATTCTCTGACAAAGTGATACTTCATTGCAATGTGTTTGATTTTTGAATGTATCACTGAATTCTTTGATATTTTAATTGCACTTGTATTGTCACAAAACATAACAACTATTTCTTTTATTTCCACCTTCATGCCTTCCAATAATTCTTCGAATCAAACAATATTAGAATAGTTTACTGTTGTTGCAACATACTCTGCTTCTATTGTAGATTGAGATGTGCAATTTTTCTTTTTGCTTATACAAGAAACCAACCTCTTTCCAAGAAAGAATGCTCCTCCACTTGTACTCTTTTTGTCATCAATGATTCCTACCCAATCTACATCAGTAAACACTGTCTAGTCCAAATTACCTCTAAATTTGTAACATAATCCATAATCTTTAGTGTAGGTTTTAAGTATGATTTCCATCATGTGATTTTCTCTTTGTTTTGCTAAAAATTTTGCAACTATACCAACTGCAAGAGCAATATCTGGCCTTGTATGAACTACATACTACAACTTTTCAATCATTGATCTATATAATGTTTGATCTACGTCTTTTGATTCATCATCCTTGGTAAGATTTAGTCTAGTACACATGGGAGTCCCAACTGGTTTGCAATCTTCCATACCAAACTTTTTGAGTATCTCCTTGATGTATTTAGATTGAGTGATGTAGATACCATTCTTACTCTACTGAATTTGAAGACCAACAAAGAATTTAATCTCATCAAACATTGACATCTTAAATTCCTTGTTCATTTTCTCTGAAAATTCTTTGCATAGATCATTATTTCCTGTAAAAAAAGTGTCATCCACAAATATTTCTACCAAAACATTCTTGTTATCTAGTCCTTCCTTGATATACAAGCTATTGTTATCATTAGTTCTCTAAAAACCAATCTTGATAAGAAAATTATGCATTCTTTCATACCATACTTTAGGGTCTTGTTTTAGATCATACAATGCTTTGTGTAATTTGTAGGCTATGTCCTTTGCTGGATGAACAAAACCTTCAGGTTTATCAATGTAGGCTTCTTCATCTAGTATACCATTGAGAAATTTAGATTTGACATCCATCTAATATACTTGAAATCCTTTGTATGTAGCATATGCAAGTAAGGTACTGACACCTTCCAATCTTGCAACAGGAGAAAAAGTCTCTCCATAGTCTATTCCTTCTTCTTGAGAGTAGCCTTTACTTACTAGTCTAATTTTGTTCCTTGACACCTTACCATATTCATTCAACTTATTTTTGAATACCGACTTAGTTCCAATCACATTTTTATCTATAGGATTAGGTAGAAGAGTCCATGCTTTTTTCTTCTTTATTTTCTCTATCTCTTCATTCATAGCCTCAATCCAACTTTCATTCTCTAATGCATTTTTGCCATTTCTAGGTTCGAAATCAGCGAGTAAACAACTACCTTTTAACTTAATTCTTGTCATAGTTCCTTCAGATTTGTCTGCAATGATTTGATTTGGAGCATGATCTCTCCTTACATACTTGGCTAATATAGGTTCCTTGCCTTTTGACTAAGTTCCACTATCTTACTTTTGAGTTTCATCTTTTGGCTTTGGCTACTTTGTCTGCTGCTTAGGTCCTTCAGACTCGGTAGGCATTGGCTTAGTAGTATTTGAATGTGACTCGAGTTCCTGTAGCTTAGTTTGAACTTATTACAACTTGGTGACTAAGGACTCAAGAATAGAAGTTTCTTGGTTGATATATGTATTTGGCACTGTATCAAGTTCGATCAATCATTGCTACAATGATTAAAAAGTAACAATGAATCACTGCTACAATTAAAAAAAGGTAACAATGAAGTGACCTAAATGAGATGCAATTAAACTTTGTTGTTATAGTTCTTTGTTATGCTTCACTGGATCCTTTTTGATCAAATACACCTTTGCTACTCCTCAAGGATATCTGATTATTCTTTAAAATTTTCTCACACTTTTCTCTTTACACAATTAACTCACTTGCATGTTTGTTCATTGATTCATCCAAAGTTTGTTAGAATTCTTTACAATAACTGGGGCGGGGGGGAGTGAATCAGTTATTCAAGGTCCAAGTGCCCTAATAATACTTTTTCTACACTTTTAATAAATCTATACACTTTTCATCCATCCAAACTTAAATTAACCATATTAGTAAGTTACAATAAATCAACATGCAGAGATGAAACATTCAAGATCAACACATGGCACAATGATTTACGTGGAAAACCAATTTGAGAAAAACCACCAATAACATGCTACTTGATTTTCACTCTTCTAAAGTGATGCCCTGTTAAAAGCCTTCCCTGTTAAAGGCTTACAACACACTGTTAAATGTGACCTTGTTAGAGGATTTCACCAAACTGTTAGGAATGGGCCTAGTTAAAGGACTTTAGAACATTCACTTGGAATGTCACTAGGTTAAAGGATTTATCTCATGGCTATCAAACCAACCTAAGTCCATAGGATTTAAACTATCTGTTACAATTGCTAGAAATTAACGATAATGGCCTTTTGATCTAATATAACTTACAACATACTTTGCAGATTTCAGATCACACTTTTAGTTCAATCCTTATGCTTGGCTTCAATCACTTTAGCTCTAATTGCTTATCTTCTTATCAAGCTTTGTCTCCTTGAGTCTTCTTACTCATCATGCCAATGAATCCATATCTAGGGTCTTCTTATTGAAACAGAGTAACTATGATCTCTCTCCTCCTTAGCACCTCCTTCAGCATTTTATGCTTTCATGCTTGACCACCTCTCTCTCTCACTTCTTTATGAACTTATGACTCCTTAAATAGAAATCTAATTTTTTCTTTTGTCGCTCAATTCTCCTTCTCCAATTTTAGGGTTTCAAAATGGATTAGGTAGGATATAATGTATCTACCTCATATCTTGTTCTCATCTAGAAACTTCATTAGTTGTATCCTTAAAAATGTTTTACATGGTGTTTTGTGCCACCAGCTCATCATTCTTCCATTTAATTTACAAACTTCTAGATAAAAACCTTCTCAACTTAGATCTGGTGAATCTTTGATTTTTAAAAAAATGCAGCAACTCGGCATTATTATTTTTTCTGGTGCTCAGCATCTTTTTGTTACTCGACACTATTGGTTTTACTAGTGCTTGGCATCTCTATGTTACTCGGCACCTGATATCACTCGGCATCTAAAGTTTACTCGACTCTTGATATCACTTGGCATCTAAAGTTTACTCGGCACTTGATATCATTTGGCATCTGAAGTTTACTCGGCAGTTGATATCACTCGACATTTGAAGTTTACTCGGCAGTTGATATTGATCTTGCTTAGCTTCAACTAGGAATCTGCTTGGCTCCTACTAGTGTGCTCAGCTCCTTCTCTTTAATGAACTTTAATTAGGTTTTACAGATGTCTTAGCTAAAACCTTACATCTTTGATATGTTTTTGTGTGCCCATTCTCTATGTCTTATAATATGTCATCAACACACTTATTTCATCAATGGCTTGACTAATCCTTGTACTTCATTACAACATCATAACTTCAACCTTTCTCTTGGTGTACTAGTTATATTTTATTGATTGCCTCCTCCTTGTCAATTAACTAATTGATAGTATTTGGATCACTAAAGCAATTGTCATTCTTGCAAATAACAAGTTTGACATCAATGACAAAACAATGATTGATAACATTCTTTACCATTTCCATATATCATTCCAACAAATTTCCACATGATCTTTTCAATCCTTTCCAACAATCTCCCTCTTTAGCATTGATGGCAAACCAAACCGATCAATTGATCAACTTAGTTACCACCAAGATTGTATACATTATCTGCTACTTTTCTTTTGCTGGCTTCATCTTTACTTGCTGATCTCATATATCTCCCTCTTTCATATATATTTCCCTCTTTCTTTTTATTGATCAGGTTTCAAATTTCTCCCTCTTTGACATAAATGCCAAAGATGTAGCATCTTTATTTTGAAAAATATGAGCTTTAGCTTCTTGTTGTTTTCTCCCTTTGTCACCATGCTTGTGACTGATTTGGAGTTTCTACTCTTGATGTTATCCTCTGCATCATTCTTCTGGTATTTCAATGATTCATTGCTAGTGATGCAGGGCAGCTTCCTTGCTTCATTAAACTGCTTGAGTTAGGTGTATTACCCCCAAATTTCCTCTAAGATATTCATAAACATCCTTTGGCAATGGTTTGGTGAAGATATTTGTAGTTTGTTCCTTTGTGTGAATGTATTCCAACTTCACTTGTTTGTCTTCTACCAGTTCTCTAACATAATGATACTTGATTGTGATGTGCTTGATTTTTGCATGCATTACTAAATTTTTGGATATGTTTATAGAACTTGTGTTATCACAATACAATATCATAGGTTTTGTTACCTCTTCTTTCATTCCTTCCAATAGATGTGTGAGCCACACAATGTTGGTGCAATTGACTATTGCTACCACATATTCTGACTCTGCAATGGACTGAGATGTGCATGTTTGTTTCTTGCTAGTCTAGGTAACTAGCCTTTTTCCTAGAAATAATACACCTCCACTTGTGCTTTTTATATCATCAATGTTGCCTCCCTAATCTGCATCTGTATATGCATTGAGCTCATATTTTCCATTCTTTTTATAGTATAGACCAAAGTTATCAGTTCCTTTAAGATATATCATTATTCTTTTTACTGCTATGAGATGATTTTCTTTAGGATTAGTAGAGAATCTAGCCACTATTCCAACTGCTAATGCTATGTCTGGTCTACTATGTACAACATATTGTAGTTTTCCAATCATGGATCTATACATTGTTTGATTGACTTCAACTGATTCATCATTTTTGGACACCTTATTTCCTATTGCCATTGGTGTGCTGACCAGTTTGGACTCCTCTAATCCACATGTTTTAAGAATTTCTTTGATGTACTTTGATTGTGTCACAAATATACCATGTTTGAGTTGATGTACTTGCAATCCAACAAAGAATTTGATTTCTCCAAACATAGACATCTCAAATTCATGTTTCATTTTGTCAGCAAATCCTTTGCAAAGCACTTCCTTTCCATCAAACACTATGTCATCCACAAAGATTTTAGATACAATAATGTCTTTACCTTCTTCTGCTTTGATGTACAGTTGTTGTTATCATCAGTTCTTTCAAATCCTATTTGTATTAGATACTTGTGAAGTCTCTCATACCATGCTCTAGGTGCTTGTTTCAAACCATAGAGTGCTTTATATAGCATATAAACCATATCCCTATTGTTTTCATCAACAAATCCTTCTGGTTGTTCAATGTAGACTTCTTCTTCTAGTATGCCATTTAAAAAAGTAGATTTTACATCCATTTGATAGACTTTAAAATCTTTATATGCAGCATATGCAAGTAAAGTTCTTACTCCATCCATTCTAGCAACAGGGGCAAATGTTTCCCCATAGTCTATTCCTTCTTCTTGAGCATAACCCTTGCATACTAGTCTAGCTTTGTTTCTGGTAATCTCACCATTCTCATCTAGCTTGTTTCTGAATACCCACTTGGTGTCAATCACATTCTTGTCCATTGTTCTGGGAACCAAACTCCAGGTTTTGTTCTTCTTTATTTGATCAATCTCTTCTTCCATAGCTTTGTACCAGTCATCATCTTGTAATGCACCATATACTGTCTAAGGTTTAGATTTGCTGATTAGACATGATTCATGTCTTAGTCTGTTCCTTGTCATTGGTCTTGCATCTTTGTCACCAATTATTTGTTTAGTAGGGTGATGTCTTTTTACATATTTGGATAATCTTGGTTTTGTCCTTGTTTCCATGTTTGATATTTCTGATTCAGGGTCACTATGTACTAAGTTTTTAGGTTGTTCTTTATCTCTTTTATATGTACTAACTTCAGAATCAGATTGTACATTTTCTTCATTCTGTAACTCGGCTTCTTAATGCAGCTAGGCATTCACTGGTTGTGAGTCGGCTGAAATTGAAACTTGTTGTTGAGTTTCAATTTGATTAACATCATCCTCATCAGTCTTTCCTTCATAAGAATACAAAAAGGTTCTGTATTCATCCATTTTTTTTGGTTCTTTAGCTTGGACTTCTGTATGTTTATCAAAGTTTACATTTGCACTTTTCACAATTTTATTAGTGTTAATATTCAAACACTTGTATGCCTTACTTCTAGTGGAATAACTAAGGAATATGCCTTCATCACTTTTTGCATCAACTTTTCCATTTCTCGTATCTTTAAGGATAAAACATTTGCAACCAAATACTTTGAAACATTTTACATTGGGTGAGTGACCATACCATAAGTCAAAAGGTGTTGTATTTGTACCTTTCTTGACTTGTACTCGGTTCAGTGTATGAACAGCTACACTTACAACTTCTCTCCAGTATTTTAGAGCAATAGTCTTTTCCATCATTAATGTTCTGGCATAGTCAACCATAGATCTATTTCTTATTTCAGCACTTCCATTCTGTGGGGGAGTTCTAGGAGCTAATGTTTGTCTTTTGATTCCTTTATCATTACAAAATATCTTGAATTCATTTGATGTGAATTCATCACCTCTATCTGATCTTAGGCATTTCAATCTTTTTCCAATTTCCTTTTCAACTCTAGCCACATACCACTTAAACATTTGAAAAGCATCAAATTTTTGTTTTAAGAACATAACAGTCATCATCCTAGAATAGTCATCAACAAACAACATTAGGTATTTATCTCCTCTATAGCTTTGTACTTCCATTGGACCACATAAGTCAGTATGAACTAGTTCAAGTACTTCTTTGGATGTATACTTTTTTCTTTTGAAACTTGACTTTATCATCTTTCCTAACTAACATTGTTTGCACATGATATTATCAGGCTTCTTCAATTTTGGTAAACCTCAGACTTTCTTCATTTTACTGATCTTGACCAAATTGTCAAAGTTGATATGACATAATCTTCTATGCCACAACCATTCATCATCAAATTTTGCAATAAAACAAGAAACATCATCCATATCAAGGTAAAGCAGATTACTCCTTGTTTGATCTCCTGTTCCTATCAATTTACCATCAATATCATAGATTTTTGTAGTTTTGTTTCCAAATTCTACTTTGCATGCTATATTGCCTAACTGTGAGACACTCAGCAAATTGTAGTTCAATCCTTCAACATAGTATGCATTATCACATGAAATTTGTTCTGTGATCTTAATGGAACCTTTTCCTTTGATTTGACATCAAGAATCATTACCAAATCTAACACTATTTCTGCCATACTAAGTAAAGTTTAAAAACTTAATTTTGTCTCCTATCATGTGATGCAAGCATCCACTATCTATGATCCACCTGTCATTCTTGTTCATACATGCTACCAGTGTTGTGGGCTCTTCTTCATTAGATTGATCCTTCATGGCTACATAAACAACTTCATCATCATTGTCATCAAAATTTTCTTCAATAATATAACACTTCTTAACTTTTTCTTTGTAATCTCTCTATTGGGACTAAAAATTGCATGATCAATTTTGAGTCACGTATTGTGAATCTTGAAGAATCATGTCGTAAAGTGCCTTATTATGCATATGTAGTTGGTTGTCGATTTGAGGCCTAGAT
The DNA here is from genome assembly GCA_028749045.1 of Cupressus sempervirens. Lineage (NCBI taxonomy): Eukaryota > Viridiplantae > Streptophyta > Pinopsida > Cupressales > Cupressaceae > Cupressus > Cupressus sempervirens. The sequence goes on from CM053783.1 coordinate 211,318,277, forward strand.
GGTGTTTAAGTGGCTTAACACCTTTCATTTGACATATACATGTGATCCAAAATGTTATTTTGCCATCCTGAATTATTTGGTGAGGTCCCATTTTGAGCTAGTGTCAAAATTTGCAATTCTGCCCGTGTCAAATAGCGATCAGAGGCCCAGTTTGCATATGAATATCTTTTACCCAAGAATGTCTCACGACTAGCCACTTTGGGGATATTTAGTATGCATAATAAAGAACCTATGTTTCAATTTTCAAGTCATTTCAAATCTATTTGACTAGGTTTTACACCCCCCAAATTTGGTCATTTACTGTTTTGTGCATTTGACTAGTTGTTCACAATTCTGGGAAGCCCTGTTCGACCAATCATATCTTTGACCCAGTTGACCCAAATGAAAAAATTATTTTTTCATTGTGTTCCAGGGGTCAGACACTTCATATGTTCCAATTTTGAGGTCATGATGAATCCATTTGATCAATTTTCTAACATGATTAAAAACCTAGTTTGCATTGTTTTGTTATGGCTAAGGTATCCAGATTGATTTGTACCCCTGTTTGACATGTTATAACTTTGATCCCATGATTGGTAACCCTAAATTGATTGTACCATTGTGTTGTGTCTTGAAAATCCTTCAAGTATTCCAATTCTTAAGTCATGATGAATCCATCTGCATACTTTCATATGTCCGTACATTTGCCAACAATCACTTTTTGACACATTTGCCATTTCCAAATGCTTGTTTTTGGAAATTCGCCCATTGTGCCCTGTGATTCGTCATGAGCCCAAAACATGGAATTATAATCTCTTCATGTCAAAGAACTTATACCTTGGTTTTTAGAACCCCAAGTGATGAATAACTCAGTTTATAATGCTGAACCCGAGCCTAGTTTATGTTTTTTAACATTGTTTGCCTGCAGGGTAATTGAAGTATGGATGTTTGGAAATTAAAATATTTTGATTGGAGATTCGTCATGGGCTAAAAAATTGTAGTGTGGTAAAGCATGCAGGATTCAACACTCATGCCGATTTTTATGGCCTGGTTACTTGAGTGAGTTAGTTTTTACGGCCACCTGGCAGGCCTCCTGACACAATTTGCACAATGGTGCAGAAATGATTAAAATGGAGCTTTAAAGTAATGTTCCTATGATTGTTTTTAATTCCAGTCATTGCAATGGATTCATTGGATAAATCTACAATGAGACAAAATTATTTACTTTCTAAAATGAATTGGACCACCATGATGAAATTGAAAGTAAGTTGCATTGGAGAAGAATGAGGTTAGACATAAAAAATGTAGCCGGCTACAAAAAGTAGAGAGCCTGCCAAGGCTGAGTAAAACGCAGGAAACCCCATGCACATAGGTCAAAGAAGATGCCTTTCTCAAGGCACACACCATAAAAGCAAAAGGCCACGTGAGCAGAGCAGGGGAGCTTTCAAGCAAAGCAAGCCATTCAATACAAAAGGAGTTACCTATAGCCACAAAATGACAAAGATAAAAGGAAGTGAGCAGTAGTCAACACCATCATAAGGAAGTTTCAGCATCAAAACAAACGAAGAGAGTAGAGCACTCACGCATAAAAAGAAAAGCAGACATGAAGCTTCCTAACACAATCAAAGAGCAGACTATGAAACAAGCTTCCAGTGGTTTAAGACAAAGACATAGCTCATAGCATTAAAAACTAGTCCCAAATGCATTTAAAGGGAAAAGATGCAAGAAAAATATCCATGTGGGTAGAGTTTGCAGCAGGAGAGCTTGCACAACCATAAAAAAGAAACAACCCACGCTTTTGTTAAAAGGAATCCTATTGCAAGTAAAAAGACAAGCCACAGGAACAGACCACAACAAATACCAAAGAACTCATGCAAATGGCAAAGAAAATAGAGGTCTGTGCATTAAAAGGGACACCAAAATTGGAAGCTTTAGTAAATTAAAAATGTTAGTAGCAAGTTGATTGGAGAAGCTAGCAAATAAGGGTAGTCCAAGAATTATAAGAAGCCCGTGACAATCAGACCCACACATATTAAAAACAAAAGCCACGGGCAAATAAAGAGGAGCTCATGTTTTAGTGAGGGGTCGATATTTAGTGAGAAGGTTGTGCGTAGAGAGGAACCAGTCAAAAAGCATTATCCCACATTGGTAAGTGGAGAAGCTATTTTATAGTTTAAATACTAAAGCACTCATCTTACATTGTGAATTGAAGTTGAAGGCTTTTGGAAGCCAGCATGCATGTCGTGGGCCTAGTGGTGATGTTTCAAGGAGAAATCCAACTTAATATTTTAAACAAAAAATAAAACAAGTTGTAGGCGATCAAAAAATGAAAGTATCCGACCCCTCACTACTTCGCTACTCGAGAAATCTTAAAAAATTCGGCTAGCGAGGTAGCAAGTTGCAGAGAAATCTCCAAATTCTGTCAAGATTCAAAATGCAATGTGGGCCTCGCCTAGAGACAACAGCGAATCATATGGTGACAAGTGGCAGTGACAGAGTGACTGGGTTATAATGTGGCAAGCAAATGTCAAAAGTGCACCAGACTGCGCCACGTGGCAGATCTGACGGTTCGCATTACCTTGCTAACCGAAGTTGCTCACTAGTTAAGCATGGAAAAGTAGCAAGGAGATGACACATGGTGGATGATGCAGATCAGGTGTCCAATCATGGAGTGCCACGTGGCACTGGTCAAACATGGAGTTGACCATAGATTCAAAAGGTAGTGAAAGAATTGAAAGTAATAAAAAATAATAATTTTTTATGCTTGTTAGTTTCATTTCAAATAAAATAGGGTCATGAAATTTTTAAATTTAAAAAGACTTAAATCCAAAGTTAAAACTTTAGAAGGTTTTAATTTTTAAAATTTTAAATACAAGAAAGTTGCAAGCCAGAATGCTATAGCAGAGGACTATTTTTCAAACAGACTTTCAGTGGGTTTTCGAGAGGCCAGATAGGCGATGTTATATATCGTCGGAATCAGAAGAAGACAAACTTTCTGATTATGGAGTTGGTTTTTGCATAAGTATCAGTTTGTTTGAGCTACAGGAGGATTTGTCTTAGGTACTTGAATTGCAACCATTTTCATATATCGAAGTCTAGAATTGTTTCCCAAAATGGTAATGACTTGAATATCAGTAGCATATAGTGAAAATGTAGTTGGGGTCATGTTTAAGTTAGTTATTTGGAGAGTTCACCAGCTTTTCATAAGCTAAACAATAGAGTTCTACTATGAGATCTAGATGAGTTCAAGATCATATTGTGATCTTGACATTGCTATGTTCATGGGTCACAAATGAGATAAAGGAAGAATCTTAGTATTCTATGCATTTATCTTGTATTCTAGTAGATCTTTAAACTTAAGATCATGTTGTGACATGGAAATACTAGTTTCTGTGAAATCATAACTTAAATAAATGAAGAGATTACTCTTCAAATTTATCTTGTATAATATCACTAGTTGCTATGATTTGTCATATCAAAGGTTTAGTAATATGACTTTGTATCATGTGTTCTATGATACCACTTACAAAGAAGAGACAAACATATATAGAGCATTAATTCTTTCTTATTCATTTGTATTGGTGTTGCTAGATATAATATCTCTCTATAGGACTATCTATTTAAGAGGGATTGTTAAGAATATTAACCAAGGTAAACCTAAAAGTATGACAGTATAGACCGTACTTCCTCTTAATAGTAATATATCTCTAATGTTGGAATTTAATGATATATGTGCACCTATTTATATATGCACCTATAGGATATATATATATATATATATATATATATATATATAGGTGCCAATTTAGGAAGGGTTATGTCCCTTAGCGACATACCTTTAGAAAGGATATATAAGTAGGTTGTAAATACAAATTATAGGACACATAGTTACAACAGTGTGCTTCTATAAGCATTTTATGTCCTGCAATTTATATCTGAGATTCTCTATCACAGTAAAAGGTTAAATATTTAGTATTGAATCTATATTGTAATAAGCACTAATTTCATCAATATTCATACTACTTAGAATATCATTCTCAGCATACAATATTAGATTAAAAGTCTAATTTAGAGATAGGGATTTAGTAGAAACTTTACATAGGAATTATTAGAAGTTGTGTACATAGAGATTTCTTCTTTCACATTGCCAATTGTACAGAATCCAAAGCAGCTTGGGATAAACTTGAATCATTGTATGGTAAGGTGGATGAAGAAAAGGGATTTTAGATTGAGGATGATCTACTTCTTTTGGATCCAAAGAACTTTGACACAATTTAGGATTACATCAACAAAGCCAATGAGTATAGAGTACTAATTAAAAATTGTGGTAATCCCATGAAGGATGAAAAGTTGATTCATCATATCCTGAAGATGCTACCTTTAGAGTATGCTTCCTTTGTTTTGAGTTTTAATACTCATAGGTTGACCATGGGAATTGCTTACTAGAAACCATATTTGATGCATTTGTAGAGATGTTAATTGTTGAACAATCTTACTTGATGGATTTAGGACTTTTCATGACGTCAAAGACTAAAGCCTTAGTGGCTAGTGATGAGCATCAATCAAGTCAAGGAGGGAAAAGTTCTAGAAACAAGAAGAAGAAGTAGTGGAAGTAGAAATCACAATCTGAGACACAACAATCCTCCTCAAAACAAGGCAATTCTTCTTCCAAAGAGAAGCGAAGTAATGAAAAGAAGGAAAAACTTTTTTGTCCATATTGCAGAAATCCAAATCATGATGAGCATCATTGCAAAACTAAAAGAATCAATGAGTTTGTAAACCTACTCGGGAAGAACAAAACTCAAGTGCCAGCTACTTCCAAGGATTCAACTCCAACCTCTTCAAATGGAAAGGGGCAAGCACTTATGGCAAATTCAAGTTCTTCTTTGGAATGGATACTTGACTCTAGTGCCTCCTATCACATGGGTTCTTCAAAGGGAGATTTTTCTTCATTGAAGTAGGAAAAGGTACCACAAATCTTCATGGGAGATGATACTAAAATGGAAGTTGAAGGAAAAGGACATGTGGAAATGGAAAATGGGGAATTCAAAGATGTTCTCTATGTTCCAAACCTTAGCTCCAATCTCCTATCAATTTATCAAATCACTCACCTTGGAGGTGGTCATTAAGTTGAATTCCTTCTAGATTCAATGACGGTGTGTAGTCTTAGAGATGATTTATTAATTGCACTATTTTGAGAAAGTGTGCTTCTTTAGAGGTGCGCTTTTCTAGAATAAATACAAGTTGTTAGAAATTAGTCACTTTCACAAGCATCACAGTGATAAAGGGATTCTAGGAACTCCAGCCATTCACATTACACATTTCATCATCATCATTCAGTTTACATTCCACTTCACACATTTTCATCATTATGCACCATGTCTTTCTTCAATGCCCAAAGTTCACCTTTGAACCTAACTAGACCATTACATGACTTGCCCAAAAATCCTGAAAAGTTTTGCCCATGGTTCATTTATGGAGAATCATGAACAGCAGAAGATCATATCAAAATTTTCAAAGAGATTTGTAATCGAAACCAGATTCAACATATGGATGTGGTATGTCACTTTTTTCCTTACACTTTGGGGGAAATGGCGTCCAATTGGTACCTCAATCTGCCACCATCATCAATAATGGATTAGAACTCCTTTGAGAGAAAGTTTCTAGAACAATTCAAGATCTATGTTGATCCAGCTCTCCGATATCATTAGTTCATCTCAATTAGGAGGGATACCCATGAGACTATTTCACAGTTTAATCATCGCTTCTATAGGATGTATCAAAGAATGGAGTTTCCATACACTATACCACAAGAGGGTACTATATAATTCTATTTTGGGACAATGGATTCATTAACTTCTATTTTTCTAAGAAGGCTCCCATCCAGAGACATTGATACCATTGAAAAGGTTTTCAAAGAGGCTATTACATTCACAAGTCAGGTTACTACTACTCCAATGCCAACAATTACATATTCAATATATGGGTCTCAAAAGACCGCTTTCTTTGAGAAAAAGGCAACTGCATCTACTAAAGTAGAAAGCAATGTGGCTAGAGAGATTAAGGCCATGAAGGAGATGATGTCTCTTTTATCCAATGAACTTGTGAGAATAAAGTTGAATTCTTCAAGAGACCAAGGAAATCATCCAAGACAACTTTCTACCCAAAACAATTATTCTCAAAATCAAAGTGGAAATTTTGTCCTTTATGCCAACATCAACAATGAGAATAATCATATTATACGAATGATTCCAAGTAAAAATGGGTATGGGCACACTGATGTTTCGGATTAGTCACCCCAAATCATGGAGAAACAACCTTTGCAATTTAGTGCAATGATGTTTGAATAAAGTGATAAGTCTATAGGAGGACTAAATGATGAAGATGGTCAAGAGGTGTTTGTGTTCCCATTCAATGAAGAAATTCTTCCAAGTGTTGATGTTGCAATAAGTGTGGATATGCCAAGAAATCTTGAGGGTGCAGGAAAGTTTGAAGTTCCAAAACTCCATGAAGTTGCAAAAAGTGGTGGAAATGCAAAAGATCCCAAGGTTGGTGAGTTTTTTGAATCACAAAGTCATCAAGAAGAAGATACAAGTTCTTCCTACTGTGATATTGATTTTCCATTGGATAAAGATAAGATATCTCCCTCAAAACAAGATTTATCATTAGAAGAGATTGATAGAGTGTTTAGTTTGGTCTCAAGCTTGACTGGGGAAATGTCTATTTGTGGGTATTCTACACATATATCAAACCATGCAATAAATGAGTCATGTAGAATCCATCCATTTGGGTTCCATTCAGAAGAAATATTCCTTGATTTCTTGTTAGCTTGGGAGATTGCAATGGAGAGAAAGTATGATTTTGAACAAGCTTCTTTAGGATACGAGGTAGAAAACATCTTGGTCGATGATAGTAATGAATCTTGTAATTTGAAAGGGAGGCTGGGAATTGAGTTTCCTAGTCTAAGGGAGCCTAGAGTGGAACCTAAAGTGTTTCCATGTGCACATGAAGTGGTGTACCATGAGATGAGACCACCAAAAAGAGAAATTACAATGTGTGAGTGTACCCCTATGGTGGGGGACTTGCTAGATTAGGTGATATCTTTCCATTATCCCTCTTAGTTTGATGATTTTCAATTTGAATATGATGTTTAAGGTAAGAGAAATGTTTGTGGATTAATCATGGCCATAAAGAGTTACCACAACTTCTAATTTTGTGTGATTTGTGCCCCGAATTTGAATCAAGATTGTCCGGACTTTATTTTTCTGAGTACAAAGACAAGTCAACATTTTTGAGAACTATATGGGGTGGTTCATTACTATTGCACATAATGAGAAATCTACTAATAACTACCCCACATTCTTATTATTCTAGTTTTTCTATAAATAAGTTTTTGTTTTTGTTTTTCTTAGTCTTTTTAGTCTTTCTAGTTAGGTGTTGCGTGTTTTCTTTCTGCTGTGTGTTCATTTTTATTTTTTATTTTTTTTAAAGTTATGTTAGTCCTAGGGGGTAAGGTGTACTTGGGATTTTTTTGAAGACTTTACTAACCACTCTTTGGTCCTAATTTCAGGAGGAGGTATTTCTTTGTCAAAACATTTGGACGATTGTGTGTTTTATACCAACCAAGCAACAAACATTCCTTGTGGAATTAGGGGACTTTCAGTTTGGAAATAGAAGCCTAGACCAACAAGCTCTCAACACTTTAACAATTTTAAGATTTGATCATTTTGAGTGCTGTTGAATTCAAGTCGAAGATGATGAGAAATAATCCAAACTCTAACTAGTTCAAATAGGAAGGGTCTCCTCGAAAGGTTGCTAAGATCATTGTTTGGCATGAGAGTTTCCTAAAAAGTTCTAAAAGAGGAACATAAGGGATGTTCATAAGAGATCAAATCCAAGAAACAACACTAATGTTCTGACTACATAGTCTAAGTGTAGTCAGGATACAGAATTCAAAAAAGAAAAAAGAAAAAGAAAAAGAAAGGACAGTGTTAAGACTGAAGGAATCCAAGATCTAAAATGGCAAAAGATATGTTCCCAAAACAAAGGATCTTCAATTCAAACTATTGCTTCATCAAAAGTAATGTTTTAAATGATATGGAGTAATTATGCAAAAGGCCAAAAATTAAAAGAATGTGACATCCCACCAAGAGCCCTCAAACTAATTCTCTCATCTAGTAAAGCATTTGATTGATAAAGAGCCTTCATGGAGATTCCAAATGAATGAGCCAGGAGGAGTGGAAGATTGTTTTGAGTTGTCAAAAAACTTTGATTCACTGCAGCCTGATACATCAAAAGGAATGAATACACAATGCACACACTGAGCTGGAAGGTTTCAAGTTTTGAGATTTTGACTGAGAAGTCATCCAAAAGATGCTTGGGATGTTTGAAGCTTGGTTGGTGTTTGACACACGTTAGAAGAATTTTTGCTGACAAAGAAATGCGTTGGCAATTTCTTCCTTTTTTTGGGGTATTTTTTGTGGTCTCCACAACACCCACCCCATTCCTAGTGAGGAATGGGGACCCCCTACTTTTTTCGACTCCAATCAAAAAAAAATTGAAAATTGAAAAACACAAAAAAAATAAATTTAAAAGTAAAATTATTTTTTTAAAAATTAAAAAAAATAAAACAAAAAAGAAAAAAATTAAAAAATAAATTAAACAAAAAAAATTAAAAAAATTGAGTCACCACACACTCGTACCGCCACATGTGCGCACACTGCTGCACACTTCACCACGCACTTGTGCAGCGTGGGCACCGCCACGCTCTATCGTGCATGCGCATTGCAGTGTGCGTGTGCCACTGTGCGCCATTGCGAGCACATTATAGCCTGCTCCTCCACACATACACGCAAGTATAGGTTGACGTATATTTAATTCCTTATACTTAAGATATATTTTAATATGTGCGATAAATCTTTTGAGATAGGTTTCAGACCTCCCTAAGGTAAGGTAAAGATTCTAGAAAATTTTAGGGCTTCAGAAATCCAGACTTAGCCAAATTTCAGGACTTCAAGATTTCAGACTTAGCCAAATTTCAAGATTCACCTCTAGTTTTGTTTGAGTAGATAGTGTTTTTGCTATGCATTTTTAACTCTACAGACTAATGTTTGCTTCTTTTGTAGGTAAAAAATTGCATCCTCAACTTGTCAAGATCATAACTTTTAACTCGGGCCTTAGAATTTAGAACCACTTACACTGTTGGAAAGAAGAACTGAAGATCCAATTTTAGTCCCTAAAATAGTGAGCATTCGGCTACCCAGTTTTAGGGATCGACAAAGGTTTTGACTTGAAATTTTGAGCAAAAGACCTCCAAAAAGATCATTTAAAAATGCTTAGAAAATTTGTGAAAAAAAAAATGAAAAATTTGCAAGCATTTGATCGTCTTGGATAATCTAGATCACTTGGTTTCTTGCTAGGAAGGATTGGATAGGGGGAGAGAAGAAAAAAGTCAAAGATACAGAGGTTGGACACAAAGCAAATCAGGTTCCTCATCTTATGCAGCTATTGGGGACAAGATTCAACGTAGGTGCCTTGAGATTTTTTGATTGAAGAAGGAGAGGGAGTGCAAGTTTATGAAAGCAATTGGCTATAAATAGGGTGTAAATCATTAGAAAGGGGCATGGAGCATATACAAAAAAGTGATCTAAAACCTCATTTGAGAAAAACCCAAAAACCATTTTCAAAATTGAGAACTTTGATTTTTTGGCGAATTGAGCTCTACAGGTCCGCATCTCCATAGCTCCGCAGGTATGCAGGTCGATGAATCCATAGGTTTGTAGGTCCACAGCTCAACAGATCCATAGATTCATAGGTACGCAGGTACACAGCTTCACATTTTCATGTAGCTCCACAATTCAGAGGTGCACCGACAGTTAACTGCTAGTTCCAAAAATAGCACTTTCCATGCATCAAGAGCACATTCTGATGGCAAGTTAACTTTGACACATGCCTAGCGAAGGGCCAACTTCTATTTTTGGTGTCTCCATGCACTTATACTTCAACTGATGGCTCCCTCCTACTTTCTCACTCATGCTTTCATTGTTTGACATGTAAAGGGTTCATGCATCCAATTAATGAATAAAATATGGATGGAGTCCCTCTAAGCACCAGTTAGATTAGTTTGTATATATTTAGTTTGTTTAAATTTTTTAAAAGAATTTTATTGCATCAAGATATCTCTCTCTCAACACAAATTGAGGAGATGATTTCTTATAAATACCCCATTGAAAAATGTAAAAAGGGTCGTTGTTATTATGCAATAAAGTTATGCTTTTGGTGCTAGCATTTGGAGTGTAGTTATTCTTGCCTAAATGTGTCATTATTTTGTGGATTTTATTCATGAGATTGTGATTGAGCCAAAGGTTTATTGCATTGTTTTTTGTTATGCAATCTTTTATTTTTGGTGTTTTCTACAGATATATGAATTCTGTTGACGTAACAAGCTTGAGAAGAGATCACTCGATTGTGTCTACATAGCTTTTTGTCCTACATGAGTGCACTTTTTGTGGCCTTCTGATTTGATGAAGAGTGAAACATCATTTTATTTGTTAAAGATTATCACTGACGATTATATCAGTTGATTCTAGGAAGCACTACTCCTATTTTCATTGGTTTCCTACCAATTTCTTCAAAGGTTTAACTCGCAACGTGTTGTGTTCTATAGCTTATGTCCATTTAGGAATTTCAATTTCAAGTTATTTGATTTCATGTTATTTTCTTTCAGTTTCATTATTTTCTTTGCTAACCCCCCTATTAGAATAGGACCTCATAGTAGTTGCATTGTTAGAGTTGCATTCATTGAAAAATAAAAAATACAAAAAATATTGTTCTTTTGGTGTGATATTTTGAGATAGCGAATAGATTTTACTTGATTTCGATGTAAAAGAGTTTTTGGAACCAAAAAAGGCCTCCTCATGAACATTCACATTTATCTTCTATCAAGCAAATTTTGGTACGTCGCAAGACAAACACTGAACCTTGGAGTGGATGCTTAAAAAGATTTTCTTTTCAAGAGAGGAATTACACTATGGATTCCTATTGTTGACCTCGTGCAAAACGAATGCCCAACAAGAAGGACCCTTTGTAGTGACATCAGTCGGCCAAGGCTGCTACATCCTCACATTTTTTGATGACTTTTCACAATTCACATGGGTCTACTTCCTTCATCACAAGAATGAAGTGGTTGATAAGCTTCAAGCCTTCTAGACACATGTTGAACACAAATCAAGGAAATCCATCAAGGTACTATGGGTGGACAATGAGAACATATATATGAACATAAAACTTAGAGACTTTTGTAAACTTGAGGGAATTGATCTTCAAAATCCACCAAGATTTAGTCTACACAAGATAGATGTTCCAGCACTGAGGATTAGGACTCTCAAATCCATGGGAAGTTGTGTGATAAAAGCCAAGTCTCTTGATCCAACACTTGAAGTTGAAGCCATTAGCAGTGCTACTCACATAATTAATAGGTTTTCTCATCCAACCTTGGATGGAAGGACTCCTTTTGAGGCATGGTGCGGTAGAAAACTAGTTGTGAGTCACTTTTGAGTCTTTAGTTGTCCAACATGGCAAACCTATCCTCCAAAGGATGCAAGGCACCATCACCTAGGCCTTGCACTTTCATAGGATATGAAGACAATGCAAAGGCATATAGATTTATGGATCCAAAGACCCATGAGATCTTTGTGGAGAAGGATGTTCACTTTGAGGAAAGTTCACCCAAATTATCCTCTAATCCTCTCTACACTTCATACATAGTGGAAATTGATAGTGACACTAGCGATAGTAATTCAACAGATGTAGATATGTGGGGTTCTATTGACAATTGTAGTGAGAGGTTACATCATTAGAATAGTCCACATGCTTACATTGCCATAGTGAAATATCCAACATAGTAGGGTATGCATTGTCTTCTAGCTTCACCAATAGAGGATGACTACATGGCATACATTGGAGGTTTGCTTATAAAGTCACACACTATAGACTTGGGAGATAGCCTTGAGGACTTACACCTTCTCATTGATGTTGATAATCCTTCTATAGTTGTTGTGAGGGCTCACTCTAACCCTCATGTCCATTCTCTACATGATCAATATTTATAGGTTCCTTATGAACAACAATTGGAGGAGGTCTCTTTGTCAGTTTAGGAGATAAATGGTTCATTGGGATAGGTTCAATAGACATCCTTGTCAGATCTACATTCATTTTTTATAGCATAGTTGGAAGGGGTGAACATTAGCATCAACATAGGGATACTTGAGTAGGTTTCATGGCCACCATACATCTTCAAGATTGTACCTTTTCCTTTGTTTCTTCCAAAGGGGAGGAACATCATTCTATACTCATGGACCAAATTCTTCCTTGGATCAGCACTCACTTGTTAGCATCCTTCATTTGGGGGGGGGGGGGGGGGGAGACTACCTTATCTCTCTTCCTCTTCTTTCTTATGGGGATGAATTTTCCCTCTTATGAGGTCTTGTTCTTCTCATTCTTCACTAACGTATATACTAGATGTATCTCGTAATGGGGGGGTTTTGATTACTCCATCCATCCATGCATCTCTTTTCATCTCTCTTTTTGGGGAGGGTTTTTCCCATGAGGTTTTCCCTCTTTCTCCACTTTATGGGAGATTGTATTTTATTATGTACATGGGTACCTAACATGGCCTAGTACCTAGGACCCATCATGCATTTCATACTAGTTTTTGTAAGCTTAATGGTATTCCCCTAAGTTGTACTTAACGGGGGGTTTGGTGTAAATACATATTTACTATTTACACTTATTTAAGTTTACTTAGGTTAATGAATTATTTTATTATTATTTTATTTTGTGAGACACTTAGGAATTTGTGCACCTTTTTGAGTTGTCATGTTGACAACATAGAAGTACGCAACTCTATTTCAGCACATGGTGTCTACAACACTAGAGTTTGCATCATTTACTGGTTTTTTATGTAGACAACATAGTAATTCAATCTCTCATTTTAGAACATGTTGTCTACAACACTGATTTGTATGTTACCCCCTTGTAAGGTTATCCTCTCATCATCACACTTATATTTGTATGACTTATCATGTAGCTGATTCGAAGGTATTCTACATGTATCTCAGAGGCCTTGATATACAGGCACTCCTAGTGTACTCTTAAGGCATATTGAATGAATATATCATCATTCTAATCATACTCTCTCTTTCTAGTCTACAATTGTCCTTGTGTTTGAGTTTTTAGTTCGTGGGTGAATTTTTCTCTAAGGCAAATTCTTACATGGTATCAGAGATATACCAAATTCTTACAGTATCCTCAAATTCAAATAAGTCAAAGATTTTTTGAGATGGGTAAACCTTTTTAGGTGAAGAGAAATTACACATGCACAACTTGTTGTTGTAGGATACATATTGAATTTTCTAATCATTTTGATGTTTTTAGGCATATATGTGTGTTTTTGCATTCTAATTTTTTTTGTAAAAAATTGACATGAGTGAGCCACCTATATCTTCAAGAGAATTCATATCCAACATTTTATGTGAAATAAGGTATAGAAAACAATTTTACAAGATATCATGCATGGATGGTACATGCTTATATTCTGGTTCTTTGCAACTTTTATCAACTTATGAACATATGGATAGTACACATGTAATTGGAAATGAAATAGTAGATTACAAAAATATATAAGATAGTGACATATTCTCTAAAAGATGAGAAATAGGGTAAAATATGTGTTTTAGTCATTGAAAAGATTATAGTGCATGAGTTCATGAAGATTTTTCATGAAAAGATTATTTACGAGTATACAAGGCATACACATAGAGCTCAGCTAGATTTGTGATTCAAGTTAAGCAAGGATACATTTCCACTAGATACCATTGTTTTGGCTATAGACTTTGTAGAGAACTAAAAAATACAACCACAAAATGAGGTGCAAGAAAATTATTATACTTCTCAGCAGGTTTACATATTTGTTCACATAACATTCATGCATTCACCTACATGTACAGAGGATGATAGAAAGATTTTGAGGGAGTACCATTTTTACATCAGTGATGATCAATCACATTCTAAAGAGTTTGTACATGTTTTTTTTCAGCTAGTTTATGGAGATTTGGCTAATAGGGGCATACCATATCATCGACACATTATTTAGTCAAACAATTGCGCATCTGAATTCAAGAATGCACAAATGTTCTATTGGTTGAGCAGGTTGCACAAGTTGTCTAGCATTCAATATATGTGGAATTTCATAGAGGTTGGTCATGGAAAGGGAGAGAATGATGGTGCAAGTGCATACATCAAAAGACCCTTAGCTCATAAAGAACTAAAGTAAAAAGATGGAGCAATATTGAGAGATGAAAAATCCATTGTCCAGTGGTGTAATGCTACAATAGGTCCAAGTAAGGAAGGTGAGTCTATGGTTCATAGATTATTTTTTTTGATAGATAATACTAACATTGCACAATATGAGGATTTTTGCACACTAATAGGATCAAGTGAGTTTCACTATTTTAGAAGCTCTAATGCAGGTTCATGGAGTATCCACACACAAAAAATGGCATGCTGTTGTCCATTATGTGTAGAAGAAAATTGGGATGATTGAGTTGACTGAATGGGTGGAAAAATTTGATATATGGGTTTTGGACACAATTTACACCTATCATCCCCCACAAGCACTAGAAGTATTTTATGAATTAATGACTGCATTTTGTACATTTATTACTGTAGGCCGTGTTTCTATTGTTATTGCACCTAAAGACAATGAAGAAGTGACAAATTATTATTTGTGTCATTGTGTCCAAGCCAAACAAAAATTGGATCACTTCATTATAGATGGTGAAGATTTAGAATACCATATTGGTGTAGTGGTTATAACTGGCACATGGCTTAGATGATATTCTATGAAGAACCCTAACTCGTGGTTATTTAAGAAGTGGAAAATAGAGAGGAAGATTCTTCATTATTGGAACCTTGTTGTTGCATCAAATATCAACTTGATAAAATATGGTTGAAAACTACATAATAAGACTCTTTGGAAAGTTCACAAGTCAAACCATGAGGTAATACTTGAGACAATAAAATGTAGAGCAGATTGAATTGGTTCATTAGATTGAATAAGGAGAGAGGGAGAGAGAGTGGTGCAAGGGCACCTTGAATCATAGGGCCCTCACCTTTTCATTTCTGTTGTGTTATGCTCTAAGTGAGCCTTGTAAGTAGAATAAGGATCATTGGACCTAGGTGTGGTAGTTAGGGTATTGAATGTCATTTAATGTCCTTAGAAGAGTCACTATTTTGGCCTAAAAATAAGGCATACATTGCCATAGAGAAATGAGTAACCTAAGGGATGAGTCATTATCTTAGGGAAGGGTCCCTAGCATGAAATTTCTAAGGGATAGCCTAAGTAACAAGTTAGAAGTGTTAAGAAGAGCAACCAAGAAAAATCCAAAAGTTGCTATATTACAATTTTGCAAGAAATTTGTGGATTTTCCTTTTAAAACTTGAAGGAGGCCTATGAAAACTATAAGGATGAAGGGGAAAGATCTACGATGAGATATAAAGACCCTCCATGGTCATTGTTCTCTTTCATTCATGTTTGGGGGTATGTTCCTTTATTAGGGTTTTTGAAATGTCCCTTTTCTGATTTTACATGATATTTCCAACCTTTAATCAGATCTTTAAGATCAAACAACTAATATCACAAAGATCCTCCAAATTTCTCAAGAAACCCCAAATCGGGTATGCCAAAAATTGTGCCAAAAGCTTCACAGCTTCACCAATTATTAATAAATCTGAAAGTGGATATTTTTACAGAAATTTTAGCAGCATAACAGCCTAAAAAATGAAATTTCTAGATCCTTATAACCTTTACACAATAGTTCTCAAATGTAGGACAAAAACTATGCTCATCGGGCTCCCGAAATTAACACAAAAATGCCCGGAAACACCACACAACACTAATAAAATATCTTAGAAGTTTAATCACATCTCAATACATATATTCAGCTCTATTTTAATAGCTTAAATTTTGAAATACAGCAGCAACCAAAACTGATATGAAATGCTCAACTGAAAACACCAAACTCATGCAAAAAACACACCCAAAAACCCACAAATCTACACTGTTTAGCACAAAGGCAAACTCTCTATGAGCATGGACATGGAATGGCTTCAAACTCCCATCCTTAGCCTTCCTAGAAACCTGCAAACTCCCGTTCTTGGGTCTCCCTGGAAACCTGCAAACTCCCGTTCTTGGGTCTCCTTCTCCACAGGTTTGGCAGCCTCTGAAGAATAACAAAGAATGAGCAAAAATCAAGTTCTCCCCCCTGCCCAAAATGCCTCCAAACCCCTTAAAAGAGGCCATAACTATAACTCACATCCAAGAGAGGTTAATGAAACATATTTTAATAATAATTTCATTTATTAGTCCAACGGTTTCCAAAGATTAACCCCCCTATTTCCGAAACTTCACTTTCTTGGGCTTGCCTGTCTTAGCAAAGATTATTATTTTTTTATTATTTGAAAAGGGGACATGATAGTTTTGGAGAATCCTTATGTTTTGGTGCATTTGAACTTAGGAAAACCTAGTGATTAGATTCCCTTCCTTGTTTGGGTTGTGATAACCTATGATAAGTTCATTATTGTTGCTTTTGATAAGTGTCCTAGCACTAAACCCTCTTTTTTGGAAATTTGAAGGATTCCAACCTTGTCTAATTGCCTAGTGTCTTTCCTTTTAAAAGATTCCACCATGCACTACTGCATCACAACCTATTCAAAGTGAACTATCTAGGATCATTAGGTGACTTCTTTGATGAATCTAGAATGGGTGCTCCTGCACTAGTCATCTACTTGACTGGCACATGTTTGGGAACTAACAATATCCATTTAAACTCAAGTCTCCATTTAAAGGTGGCAATGAGCTTTTTGTTTTTATGTTAAGATCATTAATATATTTCAATGAGAACTTTGGGGGATCATTCCCAACTTGAGTATCTTGGCTACCCAAGTCCAATAAATGCAAAGCCATTGATGAATAGTCATTTCTAATTGAAACATCTGTGGTGCTGGAATGAAATCCATGACCAAAATTGTTTCCTACTAATGAGACAATTTGAGGCTTCACTTCACATTTCTCCATGGACAATTTTATAGCACTTGTTACTTCTCTATCTAAAAATTTTGTGTTTATGTACATGTGAACTCTTTCCCAATAGTTGTAGGTTTGTCTCTTCATCCTAAGTAATTAGCATACCTTGGATGCCACTAAGATAAAAAAAATTCTTCTAAAATGTCCTTTTCCCTTAGATTAATCTCTCTATTAAGTAGGTTTTCTATATCTTTCTTTGTATATTTAATATATGTAGTTGCAATTCCTCTGTATATATTGCTCTATATATTAAGTTTTCCTCCCTAGGAATGAGAAAGCATGGGAAGTGGGGCCAAATTTTGGTCACTCTATTAAAAAGGTAGTTCTTGGCCATGCCACTGATAGGAATCATTTCAATCTTATTTTCAAAATTGGTACCTCATTTTTCCTGAAAGAATAGTATATATTATTTTCAATGTCTTTGAAATACTTGTAGCTGGTAGCCAATTTCTTATTCATTTCATTTCAATATTCATTGGAAACTAAGGCATTTGGTTACCTAATAGGTTCTAGGAATCTTAACTAGGGTCCTAGAGTAGTCCTAGATGGACCCATTTGACCTAAATATGTAAAGACAAAAAATTGCACAAAAGTTGCAATGTTGCTCAAAAAGTTGCCTAAAAATGTAAGTATTAGAAGTTTTAACTATCCATGCTTAGGTATATGAGCATGGGAAACATTTTTTCAAAGGTTAGAAGGTTTCCAATAAGATTTGCATTTTAAAGAAACTTTTACAACTTTTGTAATTTTGCACAAAAAGTGTAACTTTTGCAAAGTTCACTAAATTTCATTTCTAGGACTTGGAAAAGGTTCCAAACTATTGAAAAATAACTAAAAAAACCTAATCCTAGGATATCTTGACCAAAAACTCAAAAAGACCCAATTTTGCCTAATTAACAACTTTTGTTCATATCTTGCACAAAGTGGCCTAGGCATACATATCTTGCTCATATCTCTCTCACCATTTGTCATGGGATCAAACTCTCTATTACATTAGCTCTAGATGGATAGGTAAAATCTAAACATAGGCTCGTCCCATCTTGTTGAGCACTTGAATGTTCTTGGGCACACCAAACTGAAACATCCCTAGGAGTTAGTAAATTTCATAAGGTGGCAATGTTTGATAGGGTATATCTCAAAGCTTGTGCAAGGTATAGATGCAATTCTAGCTGCTATAGGAATGTGTTGTGTAGACCTACAATAACCTCTCTCTCTTTTTGGAGATCTTACTCCTTTTTTATTTTGCGATGCCATCTTGGGTGATGTTGAAACTTGTAGTATTGGCTAGTACAAAGTTGCCAACTGCCAAATCTCCCTCACTATTCATTGTGGGATAGAACTATTTATTCGATTAGCTCTAGATGGAAAATTAAACCCTAGACCTAAGATCATCCTATTCCTTTGAGTGCTCAAAAATTCTCAAGCACATTGAACTAAAATGTCCCTATGAGTCACTAAATGCCATAGTGTAGCAATCTTTGATGGGGCATATCTCAGAGCTCATGCGAGGTATGGATGTGATTCTAGGTGCTATAAGACCATGTTGTAGAGACCTCTCTCTCTTTTTGGAGATCTTATTTCATTTTGATTTTTTCACATCATCTTGGGTGATGATGAAACTTGTAGTATTGGCTAGTAAAAAGTTGACAACTATCAAATCTCCCTCACCATTCATCATGGGATCAAATTATCTATTCCTTTATCTTCGAGTGGCTAGGTAAACTCTAGCCCCAATCTTGTCCCATCCTATTGAGTGCTGGGTGCTGAAAGATTCTCGAACGTGCTGAACTAAAATGTCCCCAAGAGTCAGTAAATGCAATAGGGTGGCAATCTTTAATAGGGCATATCTTGGAGCTTGTACAAGGTATAGATGTGATTCTAAGTGCTATAGGACCATGTTTTAGAGACCTACAATAATATCTCTCTCTTTTTGGAGATCTTATTCCATTTTGATTTTGTGATGCCATCTCGAGTGATGCTGCAACTTGTAGTGTTGGCCAGTACAAAGTTGCCAATTCTCAAATCTCTCTCACCTTTTGATGTGGGATCAAACTATCTATTTTGTTAGCTTTGGGTAGCTAGGTAAACACTAGCCCCAAGCTCCCTCCCATCTTATTGAGTGTTTGAACATTCTTGGGCATGCTGAACTAAAATGTCCCTAAGAGTCACTTAATATCATAGGGAAACAATCTTTGATAGGGTATATCTCGAATCTCGTGTGAGGTATGGATGAAATTATGGGTGCTATTGGACTATTTTTTAGAGACCTACAATAACCTCTCTCACTTTTTGGAGATCTTACTCTATTTTGACTTTGCAATGCCATCTCAGGTGATGTTGAAACTTGTAGTGTTGGTAGTACAAACTTCCCAATTGCCAAATCTCCCTCACCATTCATCATGGGATTGAACTATATATTCTATTAGATCTAAGTGGTTGGGAAAACCATAGCCCCAAGCTCATCCTATCCCTTTGAGTTCTTGAACATTCTTGGGCATGCAGAACCAAAGCATTCCTAAGAGTCACTAAATGCCATAGGATAGTGATCTTTGATAGGAAATATCTTGGAGCTCATGTGAGGTATGGATGCAATTCTGGGTGCTATAGAACTATGTTATAGAGACTTACAAGAATTTTTATTTTTTTTGAAGATCTTTTTCCATTTTGATTTTGTGATGGCATCTCAGGTGATACTAAAACTTGTAGTGTTGGCCAATACAAAGTTGTCAAATGCCAAATCTCCCTCACCATTCATTGTGGGATCAAACTATCTATTTCATTAGCTCCAAGTGGCTAGGTAAACCCTAGCCTTAAGCTTATCCCATCCCATTGAGTGCTCAAACTTTCTCGAGCATGCCAAATTGAAATGTCCTTAAGAGTCACTAAATGCCATAGGGTAGCAATCTTTGATAAGGCATATCTCAGAGCTCATGTGAGGTATCAATGTAATTCTAGGTACTATAGGACCATGTTGTGGAGATCTAAAATAAATTCTCTCACTTTTTGGAGATATTATTCCATTTTTATTGTGCGATGCCATCTCAGGTGATGCTAAAATTTGTAGTGTTGGCTAGTACAAAGTTGTCAACTATCAAATCTCCCTCATTGTTCATTGTGGGATCAAACTATCTATTTTTTTCTCTACATGGCTAGGTAAACCCTAGCCCCAAGCTCATCTTGTCCCATTGAGCACTCGAACATTCTCAAGCATGCCAAATTGAAATGTTCCTAAGAGTCACTAAATTTCATAGTGTAGCGATCTTTGATGGGGCATATCTCAGAGCTTTTGTGAGGTATGGATATGATTATAGGTAGTACATAACCATATTTTAGAGACCTACATTAAACTCTCTCACTTTTTGGAGATCTTATTCTATTTTGATTTTGTAATGCCATCTTGGATGATATTGAAACTTGCATGTTGGCCAGTACAAAGTTGCCAATTGCCAAATCTATCTCACCTTTCATTGTGAGATCAAACTATCTATTTTTTTAGCTTTAGGTGGCTGAGTAGACACTAGCCCCAAGCTCCTCCCATATTGTTGGACATTTGAACATTCTAAAGCATGCCGAAAAAAAGTGTCCCTAAGAGTCACTAAATGCCATAGGGCAGCCATAATTGAAGGGACATATCTTAGAGCTCATGTGAGGTATGGATGTGATTCTAGGTGCTATAGGATTATGTTGTGGAGAGATACAATAACCTCTCTCACATTTTAGAGATCTTATTCTATTTTGATTTTTGCATGGTGGTGTTGAAACTTGTAGTATTGGCTAGTACAAAGTTGGCAACTATTGAATCTGCTTCGCCATTCATCATGGGATTGAACTATCTATTCTATTAGCTCCATGTGGTTGGGTAAACCCTAGCCCCAAGCTCCTACCTTCATGTTTAGCACTTGAACGTTCTTAGGCACACTGAACTAAAACATCCCTATGAGTCACTAAAAGCCATAGGGCAGTGAGATTTGATGGGGATATCTTGGAGCTCCTGAGAGATATGGATGTGATTCTAGGTGCTATAGGACCATGTTGTAGAGACCTACAATAACCTCTCTCACCTTTTGGAGATATTATTCTATTTTGATTTTGCAATGCCATCTGGAGTAATGCTAAAACTTGTAATGTTGGCTAGTACAAAGTTTCCAAGTACCAAATCTCTCTCACCTTTCATCACATGATCAAACTATCTATTTTGTTAGCTCCTAGTGGCTAGGTAAATACTAGACCCAAGCTCCTCCCATCCCATTTAGCACTCAAACATTCTTAGGCACGCTGAACCAAATTATCCCTAACAATCACTAAATGCCAGAGTGCAACGATCTTTGACTATGGCAATTGGATATTTCATCTCATCTAATGATGGAGACTCATGATAGAAGATAAAGTGGTGATCATGCACCTCATTTTGAACATGTTATTTTTTTATGGTAATAAGGTAATCCGTATTTGTAAGGTCAAGGAACTTGAGGTCACCTATAAATCTAAGTTGCCTTAGTCCTAACAATTTTTCTTTTTTTGTTATTTTTGTTAATAAGCTGAATTAATAAGTGTTTGGAGAGTCATTACACCTTATATAAGTCCTATGAGTTACCAAAAACCACTTGGTAATGTTCTAGGAAGAGTTTGTGTTTGCAATAAAAGTTGCTAACAACTTTTGGGCAATTTTAGCAATTTTTTGGAAAACCTTGAAATTAACCTTGTAACAAATCACACTAAGTGGTAATTAGTTGGAATGGATGTCAAATGATGAAAATACCCTCTATGAATTTAGAGGAGTCATAAGGTGTTGTTTATTATTAAAGTTTTTTTATATGGCGAGGAATCACTACTAATGCTAAACTTGTATATAAAATCATTGAGTTACTATCAAATGTCATTACTTCTTATTTCGAACAAAAAACTCGTACTTTGTCAGAATGAAACACCACTTTAGCTACATGTTATACCTAAATGGAGTTAGTGGAAGATATTAAGCATCTTCTTGGTTGTCTTAATAGCCATTTCAATATGGGTTTGAAACATAATCACTTCCCTTTCTAAAGAGTTATCCAAAAATCAACAAATTACATGTTGTTGTAAAGAAAATAGAGTCATAGGATGTTGGAAGATTGTTTTCACTCATAGGATGTTGAAGAATCTCTTGGAAGGATGGAATAGATGAAAAACTAAAGTTTTTGAGATAGTTATTAGGTGTTACTTGAAGTGTCTAAGATGTTAGTTTGAAGCAAGAAGTTGATTATGATCAATTTCTCAAATTTTCTCATTTTTCCATTATTGCTTCCCAAGTCTTGAATAGGGAAGTTGATCAAATATTTTTTTGAAGTTGGGTATAAGTTTGTTCAATGTTGTAACCAAGTTGGAAAGAGTCTTTGAAGACACTTACAAAGGTGGGAAAGGTAGTTTACCTTAAAAGTGTTCTTGCTAGGAATCCACTAGATTTTGGTGTGTGCACTCTGCATCATTTTGGATGCAATTTACATTAAAATAAAATCCATGAAATGTACTTAAAATGTAAACAAGAAAAACAAGATATATATTATGATAATCAATAATTTTATACATGAACAAACATATAATATATTATGATAACCAATAATGTCATACATGAATGAACATATAATATATTACGATAACCAATAATGTCATACATGAATGAACATATAATATATTACGATAACCAATAATGTCATACATTAACAAATATATTATATATTACGATAACTAATAATGTCATCATGAACAAACATATCATATATTAATCAATAATATTATAAGTCTAACAATGTCATGCATCAAATATAAAATGTCATATATACATCAAATGTATATCGAATATGTCCACAGACATAAAATCCAACATATATGTTTAGTAATGCCTATACATGTGTGTCTATCAACTATATCTTCTCCTTCCCACAACGGAAACGAAAAAAAATCTCTAGAGGTCTTCAATCATTGTGTGGAGGGAGATAATGGGGATGATGGGGTCTTCCTCACATGCTCACTTGTCCTCTTATTTAGGATCTTGTCTAACTTGAGATAATAAAAATAAAGTAGATATGAATCAATAATTATTATACATTGAAATCAAATATATGTACACACAAAATTAATTATTTTCTTACCACCATCAAATAGTCAGTCTGTACATCCACTTCAAAGGTTTGTAGACAATTGAGTGTAATAAGGCTCAACAAAAATTCAGTCAATATAATCACTTATAAATAACATTTAAAATTTTAATACTAGTTAACTATTACAAACAACTAAAACTAAGGCAATTTTTTCATACCTCAGTCAATGGCTCTGAACTAGCCATTGTTGCAACAACTCCATGATCGATAGATTGGTGAAGATGAGGAGGAGTCTCAGACATCAACAACTATATGTCATATAATAAAATTTACATGTTACATGAAACATGAAAAAAATAAAATAAAATGAATTAAATTAACATGAAACAAATGTACCTCTAGGAAGCTCATATCATGCCTTGGCTTGAAGTCCCTTGTGAATGTGGATGGTCTAGTAGAGAACTGATGCACATGCATAAATTTTTTGTCAATCTTTTATATGATTATGTAATAAATATATGTATTAATTTAAATGATTAAATCAATATATACCTCTTTACTAATTGATGGGATGAATAATGGGGTTGAAGAATCTGTACTACAGCTGCCAACACTCTTACCCTGAATCTTGAACAATGTCAATACATGCTAATTAATTAGTCATTCACTATACATACAAAATGTGATCAAATTAGTTTATTTTTAATTATAATTTACCTATGTATCAATGCCAAATGTGTCACTTAGGAACTCATTAGTGACTAGCCCATCATCCATACTATTTTCAGCATGACTGCCAAATGTGCATAAGGATCCACATGATGTGATCATGTGACCGTTATGCACAAAAGGCTCCTCCTCAACTAATGGACTTGTGCAATGAATGAAGGTTTGTGTCAAAGCATTAATAGTCCCTAGAGTGTTGGTCTCTACATGTTCCTTCACAACTAAAGGAATAATCACATGGTAACCCTATGGTTTGACAATAGGTGCCCTAACTATATTAGGGTCATGATGTAACCCCAGCCTCTCAAATGATGACCCCCCACCTCGACCTTGAGATTCTAACATATGAAAATAATTGGGGATCTCCCCAAGGAAAAATTCACAATACAATTTCTTTAAGAAATACATTGGAACTTTGTGATTATTGTAGGAAGGGGCATCAAAGATCATCCACCATATATCCCAAAAGTTATTTATGATACCATCATGTATGCACTAATGGATGAGGAACCTTTTAATTTTATGCTTAACAATATCTTTTTCTCTAAGCTTTTTAAACAATGCACAAATGCTACCTTTTGGTAATTTTTTTTTAACATCTTGATATGATAATTTGTTTTCATAATATCTTCTTTGTCCATCCCTCTTAACATGTCAAATATCCAACTGACCACTAATAGAAGCTACATGGATCATAATGGACTCAAGGGAGGATGTTAATTATGCTCTCATCAGATAGGTTTGTCCACAAGCTTTCAACCTACCAGTTAGTGCTTCTAATTCATTTTTCTCTCTTTTTGTTTCATTCATTATGTTTTCTTGGGTGCTAGAAGGAGGTCATCCAATTATTGCAGGTTGCAAAATTTCTTGCTCTTGTTGTGGAGGATTTTTATGTTCATCTTGTGGAGGATTTTGATTTGGATCTCGTGGAGGATTTTTGTTTTGATATTGTTGATCTAGTTGGGGATTTGGTTGTTCATTATTCACATTTCCCATTAAGAAACCAATTGCTATATATATAAATAAACAAATTTAAATAAAAATTGAAAAAAACCTACAAAACAATGTAAAATCTTACAAAACAATGCAAAAACAAGAGTAAAAAATATATGATGTGACCCCGATCTTGAACTTTGGTGATGAGGAGGCATTTTGAGGAGGTGAGTGACAAAATTCTTCAATTTCTTCAATCTACATGCATGCTATGAGGAGAATTGTAAAAAGAATAAAATGGGTTGTGGGTTTGCAACCCATTTATAAAATTTCTTACTTTTCAAAAGCACATACACACTTTTGAAAATTAAAAAAAAAAAATTTATGTGTCATGTTTTTGGCACCACAACTTGGTGCACATGCCCTGCAATCACATGACCAGCTTGCATCAACACCACACCCACACCTTCCAATGAAGCATCTATGCAAACCATAAAATTACCTATAGAATTAGGCACTGCAAGGACTACTGCACTAGTCAAATACTACCTCAAACTAGTCTAACCAAACATAATTCTTCCCTATTTGCTGAAGAGAGGTGATGGGATGAGCCACATGTGAAAAGTCCTTTAGAAAGTGATTGTAATAGCCTACCAATCCCATGATACTATGACCTTCAGAAATATTAGTGGGTACTAGCCATCCATGACAGCTTGGATTTTCTCTGGATCCACCGTAATACCATCACTAGTGATGATATGCCCTAAATACCTTACCTCTGATTTGAAGACTCCACATTTACCCAAGTGTCCATATAATTGATGATCTTACAAGCACTACAACACTTGGCATAAATGGACCTCATGTTCCTTAATAATCTTAGAATAGATCAAAATGTCATCCAAGAACACATTGAAACACCAATCAGGGTAAGTGCAAAATACTCAATTCATCAGACTCATGAACACTGATGGAGCATTGGTTAATCTAAAGGGTACAAGTGAAAACTCATAATTCCCATATCATGTATGAAAGGTTATCTGATGATTGTTGGCTTCATGAATATAAAGTTGATGGAATTTTGACTTAAGATCAATCTTTGAGAACACTCACACTCCCTTCATGTGATCAAGCAAGTCATATATCCTTAGCAAATGGTACTGGTTCTTCACCATCACCTTAGTCAACTATTGGTTGTCAATGCATAAATGTAATGATCCATCTCTCTTCTTCACAAGATGACTAATGCACCCCATGGGGATACACTAGGATAAATATGGCCCTTGGCCAATAATTCCTCCAACTGTAATCTAAGCTCACTTAACTCATGAGTAGTTATACTATAAGGAGCTCATAATATCGGCTCCACTCCTATTATGAGATCGATCCAAAAATCAATGTCACACTATGGTAGCATACCTGGTATCTCATTAGGAAACACGTCTACATACTCATAAAGGAGTGGGTGATCATCAAGTGTCACTGTATGGGTCTCAGCCTCCTTGAGATCACTAACATAGACTACAAACATCTAATATCCCTTCTACATACTTCAAGTGATTAGCTGAAATCATTTGAAGTGAAACTGGTCTCTAGACCCCTAAAAGTTCCACCTACCCACTTGTCTCATTGACACAAAGCACTGACTTATGTTGGCAATCTATATTCGCCTGATTGGAGGCTAACCAATCCATGCCCAACAAAATTTTATACAATCTGAGAGGTAAGATGTGAAGATCAATTGTAGTGATGTAGGTACCCAAGACCAAAACACAACCACTTTGGATCCTATGGCTAACTCAAATTGCCACCTATTGACATAACATGCTACCACTATCGCACATTGTTGAACAAGAGATGGTGAAATAAAAAGAATCTAAAGAACCTAAGTCAAACAATATTGAAGATGAAATACCATGTAATGTACCTATAGCCTCAACTATGATACCTTGGTGCTCAACTTGATAGTTATCAACTATTGCAAAAACTTGATGAGCTCTACCTACATCTACCATCGTAGGCTTTGATCTAGCTGAACCTCTATTGGGTTTGAAAGGAAATTTCAATGTATATTCCACCACTCTATGGCCAAGTTGACCACAAGAGAAACATGATCCTTTCACAAAGGAGCCCTACCCACATCCACCCTAAGAACCAATAAAATAGGGTGCACTTCCCTTGCTATAATTTTTCTAACTACTATAAGATGGGTTATCCTACTGAGACTTCTAGCCATGGGTCTGTCCATCTCCTTTCTTCCCCGAGGCACCTAAATTCTATCCACCCTTATAGCCCTGCTGATGGTTCTATCCCTTCTAGTGACCATGACCATCCTATGAAATGTCCCTTTACTAATTTTACATGGTATTTCCAGCCTCAAATCAGATCTTTAAAATCAAACAACCAATATTACAAAGATCAACCAATTTCCCAATAAAACCCAAATCGGGTATGTCCAAATTAGTGCCAAAAAACTTCACAACTTCACAAATTACTAATAAATCTGAGAATAGAAATTTTTACAGAAATTTCAGCAGCATAACAGCCTAAAAAATGACATTTCCAGATTTGTATAGTCTTTACACAACAGCTTACAAATGTAGGACAAAACTATGCTCAATCGGGCTCCCGAAATTAACACACAATGCTCAGAAACACCACAAAAACAATCATAAACTATCTCAGAAGTTTAGTCACGACCCAATACATATATTCAGCTCTATTTTAACATCTTAAAGTCTGAAATACAACAGCAACCCAAACCGATATGAAACACTCAACTGAAAACACCAAACTCAAACCAAAAACAACCCCGAAAACCCACAAATCGGCACTATTCAGCACAAAGGAAAACTCTGTATGAGTATGCACATGGAATGGCTTCAAACTCCCATCCTTAGCCTTCCTAGAAACCTACAAACTCCCATTCTTGGGTCTCCTTCTACACAAGTTTGGCAACCTCTGAAGAACAACAAAAAAATTAGCAAAAATCAAGTTCTGGAATGAGTCCAAAATGCCTCCAAACCCCTTTTAAAGAGGGCATAACCCTAACTCACATCCAAGAGGGGTTAATAAAATATAATTTAATAATAATTTTTATTTATTAGTCCATTGGTTTCCAAATATTAGCCCCTTTTTTCCGACTTCACCTTTGTGGAGCCTGCCTGCCTTAGCAAAGTTTATTTATTTTTAATTATTTGAATAGGGGACATGACAAGTCCTCCCCTCCCAAATATTGCTTGTCCTCAAGCAATGAAGGTTGGAATTCTCAAGAATATGTTCTCCTTCCCAAGTTGCATCCTCTAGTGGTAATCCTTTCCATTTGACCAAATGCTCTATGACGCTCCTATTTCTCAACCTTTTCTCTCTTGTATCCAAAATCTCTTTTGGTATCAAAACTAATTTCCCTTCATCATCAAGAGGTGGTAATTTTGTAGATACTATGGTTTGCTGGCCTAGAACCTTCTTTAAGCAAGATACATGAAAAATATTATGTATTTTTCTATTTGGTGGGAGCTCCAATTCATAAGCTACCTCTCCTACCTTCTTGATGATTTTATAAGGCCCATAGAACCTTGGCTTGAGTTTCTTTGCCCCACTCCTCTTCAAGGTGCTTTGCTTATATGGCTGCAACCTATGAAATACCAAATCTCCCACCTCAAAAGATCTTTCAATCCTTTTCCTATCAGCATATATCTTTTGTTGGTTCTGTGCATGTTGTAGATTATCCTTGAGGGACCTTATTATGTCTTGGCTTTGCTTGATGAAATCGCTTGCTGCGGGTACTCTGCTATCGAAAAGTATTAGATCAACAAAGGAAAGGGCATCATAACCATAAAGAGCATGAAAAGGAGGCATACCAATAGACATTTGATGAGATGTATTGTTACAATACTCCCCTAGGTGTAACCATTTCACCCAAGCATGTTGTTGATTGGAAACATAGTTCCTCAAATATCCCTCTATCCATTTATTAACTATCTCTGTTTGTCCATCTGTTTAAGGGTGATAGATAGTACTGGGAGTGAGTTCAGTTCCTGCCAAATGAAAGAGCTCTTTCCAAAAAGAGCTGAGGAATCTACTGTCCCAGTCACTAACAATGTTTCTAGGCAAACCATGTAATCTAAAAATTTCCTTGAAGAACAATTCGGCCACTTGTGATGCCTTGAAATCAGATGTGATAGGAAAGAAATGTGCATACTTAGTTAGTCTATCTACCACCACATATATGCAATCCTTACCTTGAACCTTGGGCAACCCAGTGATGAAATCCATGGAAATACTTTTCCATTTTTGTTCGGGAATAGGAAGTGGCTGCAACAACCCTGCAGGAAAATTTTGCTCACTCTTGCTTTTTTGGCATACCATACATTCCTTAATGTGTTTAAGGACATCCTCCTTCATACCCTTCCATGAAAACCGCTCTCGAATTTGCCTGTATGTCTTGAAGTATCCCTGATGACCAGCCAAAGGTGTGTCATGAAAGGCCCTCAATATCCTCTCCTTAGTTTTTGACCCTGGCACTAAGAAGATCCTGTTCTTGTAATAAATCAATTCATCAACAACCTTGTACCTGTTATCATCCACTAACTTATCCAAAATCTTGGTGGCAAATGAATCTTTAGCATACTCTAAAATTATGGAGACTTTCCAATCAGCAGAGATAGATGATAAGGAACACAAAGTGGGCTTTCTTGAGAGAGCATCAGTAACCACATTATTCTTTCCTTTCATGTATTCAATATCAAAATCATAAGCTTGCAATTTTCTTACCCATTTTTGTTGATGATCATTCAAATCCCTTTGGTTCAAGAAGAACCTGAGGCTATTATGGTCTGTCTTTACAATGAATCTCCCACATACCAAATATTGTCTAAACTTATGAAGTGCATGCATGATTGCCAACATTTCCTTATCATAGATGGAGTAACCTTTCTCTGATTGATTTAAGTTTCTACTCTCAAATGCTATTGGATGTCCCCTTTGAGTTAGGACAGCCCCTATACCTTCTCCAGAAGCATCACATTCAACAACAAAAGGTAAAGAGAAATCTAGAATTGCAAGCACAGGGCATGAACTCATTACCTCCTTAAGCTTATCAAATTTTTTTTGTGCCTCTTCTGTCCAAACAAAAGCTCCTTTCTTTGTCAAATCAGTCAAGGGGGCAGCAAGCTGAGAAAATCCCTTGGAAAATCTCCTATAGTAGCTACACAACCCAAAGAAACCTCTCAACTATGTAAGATTAGTGGGTGGAGGCCAATCCAAAATTGCCTGGATTTTTTGTTGATCAACCTGTACTCCTTTAGAGCTTATAATATGTCCCAAATATAGGATCTATGTCAAACCAAACTCACATTTAGATAGCTTAGCATAGAAGGATTGCTGCTCCAAGATTCCCAAAACAGTGTCTATGTGCTTTAGATGCTCTTCCCATGTTTACCTGTATATCAAGATATCATCGATAAATACCAAAACAAATTTTTGAAGATGCTGACTGAATACCTTATTTATACAAGATTGGAATGTTGCAGGTGCATTAGTGAGTCTGAATGGCATAACAAGAAATTCAAAGTGCCCATAGTGACATCTGAAAGCACTCTTTTCCATATCTTCACTCCTAATTCGAATTTGATGGTAGCCTGATCTTAATTCAATTTTTGAGAAGTATACAACACCATGTAACTCATCAATGAGTTCATCTATGCGTGGTATAGGATACCTATTTTTTATGGTCTTCTTGTTTAGAGCCCTATAGTCTATACACATTCTCATTGTACCATCCTTTTTCTTGACAAGTACCACAGATGATGCAAATGGACTAGAGCTAGGCCTTATGAATCCCATGTCCAGGAGTTCTTTAATAGTTTTTTCAATTTCTTCCTTATAACCTCTTAGATGGCGGTATGGGGTTGTTATAACTAATTTGGCACCCTATTCTAACTCTATAACCTGCTCAAAACCTCTATCTGGTGGTAATCCTGGAGGCAAATCATTGAAAACTATACTATGCTTATCAAGAATATTTTGAATTTCAAAATGGAAATTACCTTGATTCTTTGGAGAGCTTGTTGGTTGGATTATGACTCCTGTTGCCCATGTTACTTTTCCTCTTCGAAAAGTCCTCTCCATCCTCTTTGCAGAGACCGCCTTAGGTGCTCCATTCGATAACCCTCTCAATATGACTTCTTTCCTCTTGGAATGAAATTTAAACTCCATAGTTTGATGGTTCATGTAATAGCCTCTGATAGAGTGCAACCATTGAACACCCAATACAAGATCTGTCTCCCCAGTACCAACCACATAGAAGTCATCACATAACTCATAATCTCCTAAGGTCATCTTGAGTTGTTTCAACACCCGTGTGCAAGGCATAGTGAATCCATCAGCTACAGTAACATTGAATCCCTCAAAATCTTCTACTTTAAGCCCTCTTTTCATGAAAAATCCCTCATCAATAAAATTGTGAGTTGCCCCACTATCAAGAAGAATGGTCAACCTTTGCTCTGCTAGTACCCCTCAAATTCGGAAGGGATGGTATCTTGGGACTCCTGATAATGCTGCTAAAGTGCCATCCTTGCTGATTTCTTTTCCTTTCTCTTCTTCTACCTCCTCCTTAGTACCATGAAATTCCTCATGCTCATTTGAATCAGATTCTGAAGCAACTTCAATATAGTGCACTTGACCTTTCCTCAAACATCTGTGTCCTGGAACCCATGGTTCTCTACAAGTAAAACAAAGCTTTTTCCTTCGTAAATCACTCCTAGTCTCTTCATCTACCTTCTTTTTTGCCACATTTGTCACATCTTTTGGTGGTAGTGTTGGGAAAGTCTTTTTCTGAAAGTTTCCCTTATGTTGCCAAAGATTTGGGGGTTTTTGATTAGTAATTGATTTCATAGGCACGCAAGTTTCAAGTTGCAAGCTTCTTTTGATAGCTTCCTGTAAGGTTGAGGGTGAGAAAGCCTTAACCAAACCCTTAATAGAATCTTCTAAACCATCAAGAAAAAGATAAACAAGCCTCTTTGCACTCATATCAGGTACCATAACAACCACTTTTTGAAATTCTTCTATATACTCATTAACTAATTTGGTTTGCTTCAACTTTGACAATTCTTTAAAGTACTCTTCATCATCCTTGAGGTCAAATCTATCTATCACTCTTTGACTGAAACATTCAAATGTAGTTACTTGATCATGACCTTGAGTAGTCATTCCATGATACCACCAATCATAGGCTGCATCTTCCAAGTGTAGACTTGCAAATTGAACAACATCACTCTCTTTCATGGGGACATGTGTGAAGAAAGTTTGTAATTTTTGTAGCCATGCTCTAGCGGAAATTTTATTTGTTCCATCAAAAGTAGGTGTTGTAAACTTGCTTATTTTATTTTTGAGCTCTCTTCCACTTGTGTCATGCTCCCTCTTGTTCTCTTTCTTGGGCATCAAAGTGTTCATTATATTCACATACTCTCTAAAAGGAACTGAACTACGAAAGTCATCATCTAAGTCATTATAAGTACCTCTTAATGTAATCAAGTTACCTGTAACCTCTTCCACTAGATTAATGGTTGGATTTGGTACTGGTGGCTCATCTGTAGGCAAAAAAATAGTTTTGGTTGATTTAGATGGTGTGGATCTCCCATTTCTTGGCTCCTCTGAAGTGCTCCCTTTCTCATTAATAGATGCAACTCCTTGTAATTTTTTTGTCAATATTCGCAAAGCCTCTCTAGTTTCCGCCAAACCATCCACTATTTGATTCTGAGTATTTTGGATGTCTTGGAAGAATTTCTTTGCCATCTCATCTGGATCAGCCATACTTTTTTCTTCCTTGGATTTTGTACTTTTGCTTTCAACTGGGGGTTTGATCAAAATTTCTTTATTCTTCTCTCACTGCAAATATCTTTCTTCTCTTTCACTTAGTTGCATGCGATCATAAATTTTGACATGAAACTAATTAGAAGCAACATCCAACCATAAAATATGACATGAAAGATCTGGGTAGTTGTCAAAACTGACATGCAAGATCTGGGTAGTTATTAAAACTGACATGCAACTTCTACAAACCCTCAGGCTGGCAAGATCACGGCTCTGATACCACTGAAATGTCCCTTTACTTATTTTACATGGTATTTCCAGCCTCAAATCAGATCTTTAAAATCAAACAACCAATATTACAAAGATCAACCAATTTCCCAATAAAACCCAAATCGGGTATGTCCAAATTAGTGCCAAAAAAATTCACAACTTCACAAATTACTAATAAATCTGAGAATAGACATTTTTACAAAAATTTCAGCAGCATAACAGCCTAAAAAATGAAATTTCCAGATTTGTATAGCCTTTACACAACAGCTTACAAATGTAGGACAAAACTATGCTCAATCGGGCTCCCGAAATTAACACACAATGCCCGGAAACACCACAAAAACACTCATAAACTATCTCAGAAGTTTAATCATGACCCAATACATATATTCGGCTCTATTTTAACATCTTAAAGTCTGAAATACAGCAGCAACCAAAACTGATATGAAACACTCAACTGAAAACACCAAACTCAAACCAAAAACAACCCCGAAAACCCACAAATCGGCACTATTCAGCACAAAGGAAAACTGTGTATTAGCATGCACATGGAATGGCTTCAAACTCCCATCCTTAGCCTTCCTAAAAACCTACAAACTCCCATTCTTGGGTCTCCTTCTCCACAGGTTTGGCAGCCTCTGAAGAACAACAAGAAAATTAGCAAAAATCAAGTTCTTGAATGAGTCCAAAATGCCTCCAAACCCCTTTTAAAGAGGGTATAACCCTAACTCATGTCCAAGAGGGGTTAATAAAATATAATTTAATAATAATTTTTATTTATTATTCCATTGGTTTCCAAAGATTAGCCCCTTTTTTCTGACTTCACCTTTTTGGAGCCTGCCTACCTTAGCAAAGTTTATTTATTTTTAATTATTTGAATAGGGGACATGACATCCTACGAGGGTGTTGACTAGGTTTGGCCCTTTCTAAAGGGTTGATTAAATTGTGCATCCTACCCTAAAGTATGTATGCTATGGTTTTGAGAACTTGATTTACATTGAACGTCTTAGCCAAATTACTCTCTGTGATATGTACCTTTTCTATAGTAAGGAAAAGTTTCCCAGGTTGATGCATCCGAACCTCTCCAATAATGGAGTCCTTCAAACCTCAAACAAAATTCTCAGGATTATCTCATCATGATTATAGCATGACTAAAGAATCTGATCTCATACTAATCCACCAACATGTTCCCTTTTTTAATCTCATGGAACTCATCAACCTAAGGCTCCCTTAATTGAGGAGATAATAATCTCTCTTTGAATCTCTCCTTGAAGATCTCCTAGGTGAGATTTGCAATGCTGATCTTGAGGTTTTTACCCTATATATTTGACCAAATAGATGTGTGGTCCCTCAATTGCATGAATGCACAATAGGCCCTCATATTGGTTGCATATGGGTACATGGAAAAGTAACATTCCATATCTAATAATCAAGTCTTAGTCTAAGTCCACCTCCCTTGCCATCATAGAATGGTGGTTTGAACTACTAAAGAGTTTTCATAGTATCCAAATAAATGTAATCCTCACCATTGTGTTTCCTACCTCACCAATGGTTCCTTCTACCACTAGTAGGTGTGTGAGAACATTCATGCTCATGCTCTTCCTCTCTATGCTCAGACATGAAATCCCTCTTCTTGACCATAGAAAAATTGGTTTTCTACTACATGAGGTCCTAATTGAGCTATAATCTCTTGTAGAAAAGGATTCAATGCCACCATGATCATTGTTACCCTATTGTTCCTTGCCAACCTAATGTTCCTCATCTCAGTGTCCTTCATAGTTATTCTATTGGTTACTACCCAACCACTAGGTCAACATGTAGGAGGAATCACTATGGAAGAAATGAGGTTAAGTCAGAATCATATGTCATAATCATAAGAGTCACAAGCATGAATCTAAACAAGATATAAAAATAGCAAATATAAGATAACAATATACACATTAAAAATAGAATAGAATGGAAGCATAACATAGAGATCCCAATGTTGCAACATGGGCTCTGATACTAGACAAAATGCCCCACCAAGACATCCTTGGAACAAGGATAAGTAAAAGACAAGATTTTTATTTTTAAAACAAGTTCAAATATTGATGCATATGACAATCAACATACAAGGATCATAGAGATCATAATGGAATACTTAACCATTTACCCCAACAACCAATGTATCTCCAAGCATCACTAGTAACTGGCATGCTCAACCTCAAGATGAAAACATAAACAAAAATAGAACATAAAATATCCTATCTATCAAATCCTATAAAAATAAGCAAACCAAAAGGGTACTAAAATCACCCGAACATGTTCGCCAAAAAATAGAAAACATGCCCCATGTTTTGTCCATGTGAAAGCACATAGCCTAGCATGATGAAGTACACCTTTACATGAGGAAGTGTGCCAAGCAATGGGAGGAACTACCTTACCACACAATGAAACACTTTGGAATAGCTAGTAATTCTCTCTACTATACTACTGAGGTTTACACAATAGAATGCTTTAATCTGCACGATGCAGTGCCATTTCTTATATGAGAGGTAGTACAACATCATGTGAGTTCTAACCACACTTTGCATGATATAATTCTTACTTGCACAAGAGCACACATTCTCTTGTGAGTGAGCTTGGTTAACATTGGTTCCATTCAACTTTTCTTCATTAACCGAGTGAACTCAGTTAACACTCATCTTTTGCAAAATTTCATTTGATGCTCGAGTGAACTTGGTAGACACTACCTTCTAAACTAGGAAAACATAGGAACACTTGGTAAACATAGAAAATTTTCTTCGCTACCTAAGTCAACTTGGCATACACTAACTGATAATGATATGACATTTGTGTAACATCAAAGACAATACATAATTAATCAATTGTATCCAACAATCTCCCTCTTTGGCATTGATGGAAACACAACATGTCATAACACAATGAAATTTTTGAACTGGAATAAAGTAAGGAAAATATCTTTAGTTTTATTCATAACAACTTCCTTTTTCACTATGAGCTCTTCCTGCCTTTAGTTTCTCCCTTTGTCTGCAACAACTTCTACCAAATTCATTCTTCATTATAGATGATTCTTCATAAAGTTTCTATGATAGAAAACTTCTCCCTCTTACAAAAAATGTATCCTTCTTTGGAATGATAAAAAATTCTATGAGATATAAGAGTAAACTTCTCACTCTTTGAGAACACATGCCAAAGAGAAAAACTCTATTAATATCAATGTACCTTAAGTGCTGATTCATTTGCAATATGCCCTTGTCAATTTTGCACCAACTAATTGTTCCTCAACTTGCTCTAGTTGATGCATCACTAAACTTTATTTAGTGAGCTTTAGATAGGGGAATGACCCCTAGCTTACCTCTTAGATACATAAATGCATCCTTAGGTAATGACTTGGTGAATATGTCTGTAATATATTCTTTTATATTCACATATTCTGATCTTACTTCTTTATTCCTCACCAACTCTCTTAAGAAGTGATATTTTATAGAAATGTGCTTTGTTTTGGTATGCATCACTAGATTCTTTGATATATTTATTGTGCTCGAGTTATCATAGCATATGACTACTAGATCCTTGATCTCTATCTCCATTTCTTCCAAAAATTGTTTGAGCCAAACAATTTTAGAACAATTAACTAATGCTACCACATATTCTACCTCTACTATGGATTGAGAGATGCAAAAAAAAATTTTTCTTGTCCAAGACACTTGTCTTTTACCAAGAAAAAATGCTCCACCACTAGTGCTTTTTCTATCATCAAGACTTCCTACCCAATCAAAATCACTAAACACCTTTAAGTCCAAATTGCCTCCAAGTTTGTACGATAAGCCATAATCTTCAGTACCTTTTAGATATCTCATGATTCTCTTGATTGCCATCATGTGATTTTCTCTGGGATTTGTTGAGAATCTTGCCACTGTACCAACTATTAGTGCAATATTAGGCCTTGTATGTACTACACACTACAATTTTCCAATCGTTGACCTATATGTGGTTTGATCTACATTTTTGGAATTATCATTCTTGGAAAGCTTATGTCTAGTAGGCATAGGGGTTCCAACTAGTCTTGAATCTTCCATTCCAAACTTCTTTAGTATCTCTTTGATATAATTAGATTGAGTGATGTAGATACAATTTTTGTTCTGCTGTATCACAACCCAACAAAGAATTTTATCTCACCAAACATGAACATCTCAAATTCTTTACTCATTTCTTCTAAAAATGCTTTGCACAAGTCATCATTTCCTATGAATAAAGTATCATCAATAAATATTTTTGCCAACACAATCTTCTTGTCTAGTCCTTCTTTGATATACAGAGTACTATTACCATTTGTTCTTTGAAAGCCAAACTATACCATGTAATTATGAAGTCTTTCATACCAAGCTCTAGGAGCTTGCTTGAGACCATATACTGCTTTGTGTAACTTACAAACCATGTCTCTTTTGCTAGGGTCTAAAAAAACTTTTGGTTGTTCAATGTAGATTTCCTCCTTGAGAATTCCATTCAAGAATGTATATTTAACATCCATTGGATATAATTTAAACCTTTAGTGTGTTGCATATGCTAGTAAAGTTCTAACACCATCTAATCTTGCAATAAGAGAAAAAGTCCTACCATAATAAATATCTTCTTCTTTAGAATAACCTTTACATACCAGTCTTACCTTGTTTCTAGAAATTTTTCCATCTTGATTCAACTTATTTTTGGACACCCACTTTGTGCCAATCACATTTTTATTCTTAGATTTAGGAACAAGAGTCCAAGTTTTTTCCTTTCTATCTATTCTATCTCTCCATCGATTGCTTCAACCCAACGTCCATTATCTAGAGCATCTTTAACATTTATAGGTTCAAATTTAGCAAGTAAATATGTACCTTTTAATTTTCTTCTTGTCATTCTTCCATCATATTTATCTTCAATGATCTAATCAAGTGCATGATGCCTTCTAACATATCTTGCTAACATAGGTTCTTTAGATTGTGAATGAGTACCACTATTTTCATTATGAACTTTAGTATCAATGTAACACTGCGCCAAGGGATCCAGAAGAATTAACCTAAAGTTTCACTAAGTTTGGTAGCATTTTTTTTTTGAAACATGGAAGTTTAACGATTCACATCAAACACATAGTAGCAGAAGCAATAACATCATTCAACTAAAAGCATACATAACAGGTCACATTCCTTAAGGATCCCTTAATGATGAATCACATTTAAATTAACTAATTTTAATTTTATCTAAAACCGTATCCACTTGAAATAATAATGAAAAGCCCAATGTTCTTAAACAATATACAACTATTCCAAATGTCCCTTAGTAAATTAGTTTTCAAAATGCTCAATCATCCACTATAGATGTCACAAGGTATGAAGGACTTAAATGACTATGCATATGAAAAAATAAAGTACATCATCCTATTCTAATCCACAATTCAAGTGCAATAAAGTAAATGAAACCATATACCATACATGAAACATCCATCATCATAAAAGATATATCATCCATCGTAAAAGATAACCATACATCATAAACACAATTATCTAAGTGTGTGGTTTGTCCCAACCATCAATAGCATCATTAGACAATCATGGGCCCTAGCCATCCCTCATGCATAACATTCCAAGTCATCGAAGAGATCATCAATATTATTATAGTACGAATGTCACTCCTAAAACATACTACATCATATGTAGAAAGAAATCTAACATGCTACAAAATATACATAAGAAATCTAATCATGCAAAATAAGATGATTCTATAAATAAATAACAGCATTTATCATATGCTAATTATCAATATAAGGATACATGTCCATCATAATGATCCAAGAATAGAATGAAGATAAATGCCAACAAAGAAAGCTCTAGTCATAGTGTCTCAGACGGATCTCAAATGTTAAGAGTGAAAAAGCACTACCACCCGACTGCATGGGACCTAAATGGCCCACTCCCACCGCGCTAAGGAGATAATCTCAAGTCCTAAATAGGTTATCAAATCACATAGCCCAAGCACTCTCTAAGTCGAGGAATCCTAAAAGTATACTAACTCAAAGGTTCCAACATAAAGGTTCGGCACCTATACCCCAAGGCACACAAGACACATAGGAAATCTACTATGTAAGTAGGAAAGTGTCATCATACAAATCACACTAGAGTTACCTAAGTAGTCTCTCAATAGACCCTGGCCCCCTACTAATCCCTATGTGGCCACTAGTATCCTCTCGTACTAATGAGGCATACTATGGAATGCAAGGTCACAACCAAGCATTCTCTCTATTCCCATCCTAGTCTATACTAGCACTCGAGGCATGCGTGAGAACAAATAATTATCCTATTAGGTTCATTTAAGTCAGTATTTAGTGTAATGCTTTCACTTATTAAATAACTTACAACGAGTTACCATGGCAGCCACTTCGGGCCCCAGCCCCTATTGCAAGCCACTTCCCGAAACTGCATGTAGATAACCTACCCAAAGCTCATGAAATCATAAAATCACAGAATTACCTCAGTCCTATACAAGTGACTAGAAGGCATTGTAAAGATAATCATAATAACATATCAACTCTCTGTCAGCAATTGAAAAGCATCAAATGAAAATTCATAGTGTTCATCAGTTCTCAACAAGAAACTAAAAATTATCTCAAAATAATACTATTCAAAGACTTCCAAAATGGTGAAGTCATACATGTCACAACATGACATCATCAAGATCAAATAAACACTTTAGTCTGATGAAGGCAACTGGAAAGTAATCCAAATACAACTGATCAATGACTCAAAAGTTGTTATATATATCACAGCTTACACAGGAATACTAGAAGCAATATCAATCAGTAAACCATGCACACCATAGAGCATGCCATCACATAACCATGGTTGGGTTTAAAAAGATTGAGATCAAAAAAACATTAGCATGACATCACATATCATAACCCCCGAGCCTCTGGTAAACATCCTATAACTGATCAACAATCTAGTCAACCCAAAAACTCCCAAATAGACAACATAGAGAGAACACAAAATGCAAGCACATGTTTTTGTTTCGTTAAAATCTTGTAGTTGAATTAAGTGTGGGGTTTTAGTTTTTTTTTTAGATTTTGATATCAAGTGAAGGAACATTGGTCATCTTCCTTATAACTAACCCATGTATTAGTTTTGATAAGTTAAATATTCCCCCCCACCCCCCACCTTAACTCATTTAAATCAATTTTCTAAAGTGCCCAAAGGATAAACACATATTTAGATAGTAACCCCTATCATGTTCCAATAGGACACATTATAAATTTAACATGAGCAATTACAATTTCTCCTCATTATTATCTATCCTTCATCCTAGAAAAAATTAAAACCAATTAAATTAAATTTATATTAATAATCTAAAATACTATAAATAAAATTTCATTTATAATAAATATAATAATTAATACTTATTAATATTAAAATATATAATAATTGATATTTAAATTTTTTTAATATTTAATAATATTAATCCTTAATGTCATTATAATAATCAAAATATTAATAATTGATTTTATATCATACACATAAAACTAGAAAAACATAATTAAATTACAACTTACCACTACCATGGGTACGCAGTACCCTGCTGTCATAGGGCTTGCAGTGATAGTAGGTACTGTTATCTTTTGTCACCTGCCAAAAAATTCAAAATCCAAACATTCAACTCGTCCAATGGCTAGTCCTAGAAGTAATATTATTTTAATGCCTAAGAGACATAAAAATTCTAAATGATCAAACCTTATAAAAGTTTCCACGACCCGCAAGTTTTCTGGCCGTCAGATCTAAGGAAGATCTATGGAGGGAACCATCTCACTATGGAAAAGTTCTGCAAAAGTTACATTAGTGACATCGTGCCCAATTGATGCATGTTCGGTGGGTCCATCGGCAGGCAATCAATTCATGGGCCGGGCACCAGGTTTCGCAGTGTGCCAGAAAGAGGTTCACGATGGGTGGTCAGTTTTGTTGGCCAGAGAATCTAAAAGGCAGCAAGGTGCCATGTCGCCATCAAAAAACTCATGAGTTTTTTGATAGCAACATAGTGCCCGACCGGCTAGAAAATGTTCTACGACGAGTCTCTGTATCAGTGGCAAGGTTTTCGGTGACGGAAAATATCAACGGCAGGAGCTTTAGGCAAGTGGTTGGGTCCCATTTGTACTTCACTTGCACAGTCAAGAAGTGGCGCCATGGTGGCGAATAAGAGGGAGCCACGTGTAGATAAAAGACATGTCATCAGTTGGGCATTATGGCACTATGGGAATTTTACCTCGATTTTCTCATAGCAACATGGTGCCTAGTCGACACGTGGCCACTCCGGGGGGTCAGGTCTTGTAATCTGCCAAGTCGGCGCTTTAAATGGCCAATAAGAAAATGCCATATATACCACGTCAGAACACAGTCGGTACATGGGACCAAATCGTCAGTGTTGTCAGTGCCATCAGAGATTAGGATCCCCACCGTCGGATCAGCTCATATCAACGGCAAGCACCATCATGCTATAGAAGAGCCACTCGATTTTTATGTTAGTGACACAGTGCTTGGAGGACACGTGTCCTCGTGGGTCTAGGTTTAGAGATGCAGGAGATATAGACGGTGATACATGGACAGTTTCCATTTATTGATGCATAGAGGGCAATATCCATCTTGCTTGCCATCAGATTTAAGGAAAATCAATGGATGGCGCCATGTCGCCATGGTGAAGTTGCACGATCTTTACCATAGCGACATGGTGCCCTTTCACCACATATCAGCAGGGCCCGGTTGCAACAGGGTACGTCAATCAGTATCGCCAAGTGTCATTTGGGGTGGTGCAGTCACTAAAGTGGCACCAAATAGGATGGGCCCAAGGTAAGGATAGCATGAAATACAATGAGTCTTCATGATCGTCAGATCGAGACAGATCGACGACAGGCACCATGGCGCTATGGAGAAGATGCATGATGTATATGTTGGTGACATAGCAATTTGTCAACACATGGCTCACCGGCAGATCAGGGTTGGTTGTTGACGGTTGATGGTTAGCGGATGGTAGTTACAGTGAATAATAATAGTCTGAAAGGTGGCGTGGTTAGTTCAATAAAGGTGGTCAACCGCGGAAGGACTCCCCAGGTGGCAGAATAAAGAGAGATGATTGGCCCAGCTGGTTTATATAGCCTGGTTGACTTTTTGACTTCAACGGATTCATGAACCAGGAAGAAAAGATGATCGATGTTATCTTGCGATCTGATCTTCACGATCAATTCTGACCTACCAGAAATGATTGCAAGGCATAGGGAAACACTCCACCATCGCAGTTAATCCATCTATTATGTTAGGATCATTCATTGGCACCACTTCTGTCTACTCGAGGCATTCCTTCAGTCAAATATCTGATTTTGTACTTCAAAACCATGTTCGAGTGTGATCTTTGATCGGATATTTTTGGGGTTTGATGGCAGTAGTTGAGCAGTTAATGCAGAGATAGTTTCCTCAGTTATGCCTGAACTATAAAGGCAATTTTGTGATCTTTTCTTAAGGTCGACCCTTCTCTATTATTCTCTACTACTGCTCGTAGGTTTGCAGTGTAAAATTCCCTGTCTCTGAACTGTATAACATTCTATATTGTCTCCTTTAGCCATATATGTGCATGTGCATTCATCTTGCCTCGCATTGGTGTACTGTTGAGATCTGTGACTATCATATTGTATCTATTCTTGGCCTACTGGATAATATATAAGTGAAACCATTTTCCTTGTGTTATTCAGCTAGTTTTCTGATCTCTATGTGGTTACTAATTGACATAAGTCTGAGTGTGTATGTCTTTGAATGTTATCTTGGTTTTGTAGTGCATATATGGGCAGAAATGGGTCTGAACACTCTATTTTGGTTCATCACCTCCTTAGAATAGACTAGGTAGATTTTCTTCATGCTCCTTTTTTCTCCCTTTTCCTCTCCAAGAGTAGATAGGTGCACCCTGATAGTAAGATGAAGCCGGCCTTCTCTGGAGACTCAACCTCACAGTTCAAGTCCCACAGCTTGGAGGTTGTTTCCATGTTACACTAGGTTGTCCTCGTGCATAGGCCTTAGACAAGGGTGTAAACCTAAGTGACAACAATTTTTGGCATGCCCGGTGGGACCACAACAACAAGATCAAGCAAAGATTTAAAGTCCACTGGTGTCAAAGAGGAAAGAGTTTCTAGATTAATACTAAAGAGGTAGTGTTGGCTTTAGTATTCAAGCCTTCAAGAGGCTGATTGTTTAAAGTACTTGGTGACTTTGAACATCAACAAATCTGGTTCTAGGCCAAAGTTGCAGAAATTCATGCCCAGAGCTGAAACAAGGGCATCTTCTAGAGGTAAATTTCAATAT
This sequence comes from Cupressus sempervirens, assembly GCA_028749045.1. NCBI lineage: Eukaryota > Viridiplantae > Streptophyta > Pinopsida > Cupressales > Cupressaceae > Cupressus > Cupressus sempervirens. Next base: position 211,361,587 of record CM053783.1, read on the forward strand.
CAGGAGCTTTCTCTTTCAAATCCTAGAAGAAGGAGGACTAGAACTTCATTATCACCAGTTAGGGGTGTAATAACAGTTAATATACCTGTAAGTTCTATCTCTACTCCTCCTACTATTTGAACTCTGCCTAGATTGCCATCAACACTCATCAATAGAACGCTTGTTTACATGGCATAGCCAAGAGTTCATGCTTTTGCCACCTTTAATGGTGGGAGTCCTCTATTGTTAGCCCAAAGACATGATATAACAGTATCTGCACTAAAAATTATACTTGATTTTACTGGTGAAACTTCCATCTCCCCTTTAGAGCATATCCAAAAAGTAGCAAATGTCTGCAATATTTATGGTATTATAGAGGATGATGTTGTTGTCAAACTTCTAGCCTCATCTTTAAAAGGAAAAGCATTACAGTGGTATAAAGGCTTAGCTCATGGTTCTATAACTAATTGGGATGAATTAGGAGTAGGATTATGCAAACATTTTGAGGATAGAAGTGACCATCTATCACTATTAGAGCAGTTGACTACAATAAAAAGAGACCTCCATGAGTGTATGACTGATTTTATTTATAGATTACAAAAGACATGGGATAGAATACCTACTGCAGTGAAACCTACCCCTGGTAATGCCTTCTTGCATTACCTTAGAGCTTTTAACAATGATATTGCCACTACAATCCAAACCATGGGAGGAGATACCTTGCGTAATGCTTATGAGATAGCCATAAAAGCTGAGAACATCCTAATACAAGGAGGAAAATTGGCTCCAAGGCCCCCTATGCCTTTCTTTCCTGATGTTCCTAACCACCAACCAGCAATGGCCCCTCTTCCTACAACTTCTACATCACAAACCCTTACTCCAGTTCCTCAAGCTTCTACATCCTCAAATGGGGTAGATGAGCTCGAAGAAATGCTCCAAGGTCTAGTGCTGAATACAGATAAAAGAGAGAAGACCCTGGATAAAAAATTGCAAGAGTTGGGGAGGGAGTTGAAGGACCAGGGGAAGAGATTAGAGGATAGTCTCTCTATGATACAAAAAATGAGTAAAAAGGTGATGGCCTTAGAAAGGTAGCAAGCTCAAAGTGGCAAGCTTCCCCAACTGCAATATCAAGCTCCAAGTGGTGGTAGGCTTCCTAATTAGAGGAATAGCTCCTTTGATCAAGGTAGGAAAAATAGTCATGCTTCTGCTTCAAGCTCAAATCAGAACAAAGCTATAATACCTCAAAATAACTTAGCCCAAGATCAAGATTTCTATCCTTCTTACAACTATTCTTATACCTATTGCATGTGCCAGAAGGTTGAATCTTATATGGCCCTAACTATCCAAGAACCTGCAACAAAGCAATCATACAAGGAGGATCATCCCAAGGAGGCCTCATATATTCAAGGATGTGATGTAATCATCAGGTTGGGGAGCATTGTAATGTAAACTAGGATTTCATTGCTCATAACACAAGAAGTAGGAAGAGAGCTATGGAACATGCTGCCCCTCCTTCTCCTAAGCAGGCCTCAAATTCAAGTGCTACACCTCATATACAAGCAGCAAATGAACAAACAAGTACTTCACAACAGCAAAAGCAAGATTCTAGAAAGAAAGATGCAGGTAATCCTTATGTTGCCCCATCTCAACCTCTTATAAGTGCAGCTACCAAAGTTTCTACCAAAGTTCCTAATGCACCTTTCAGTGTGGTACAGCAAATGAAGAAGACCAATGTGAATATCTCCATGTGGGATAGTTTTGCTTCCATACCAATGCAGAAGAGGATGTTGTAGCAAGAATTAGAGAAGATTGAACTCAAGGATCAGCCATCTATCATGGAGAATGCCACAAGTCTAGTACAACCAGTAGGGGATGTGGAGACAAATAAAAAGGTTAGACCTCATCCATTCTATGTTTCTCTGATTATAGGAGGCAAGTTAGTCCACAATTGCATGATAGATTCAGGGGCTAATAGCTCAATAATGCCCAAGTGTGTTGCTGATGCTTTAGGAATGAAATATGAGCCAATTGTTAGGGATGTGTTACAATTAGATGGTAATACTATCAAAACTATAGGTATCCTTAGGAATGTGGAGATGGCCCTACATGCATGCCCTGGTTGCACTGTGATATCTGTTGCTGAAGTCAAGCCTTATTTTTCCATCTATCTTTCAAGAGACTTCACTGCTCAGATTGGTGGATTCATATCTGCTGATTGGTAACATATGTAATTTAAGACCAGATATGGAGCCAATGCCTCAATTAGAGTAGAACCTCAAGCCCTTCATCACACTGAATCGTACACCCCCAATTCCAGTAGCATGAATTTCCCTATTCTAGAGATGGATGAAAATGACATAGTAAATGAGCCTTTCCCTTCCATAGCAGAGATTCTTGATTTCTTCTTGGATGAGTGGGAAAATGCATATTAGTTTGAGCCTATTTCAGAGACTCTTGAGATAGGCCTTAGTATATATTGCATAATAGAGAAAGATGCCCAAGTTCCTGATCTTGTTGGGACTAATGATGATATAAATGGAATATGTAGTATGTACTTTGATGGCTCAAGGAACAGAAATGGGTCAAGGGCTGGTGTTATGTTGGTCTCTCCTGCACAAATAAGATACTACTTCTCCTTTAGGCTCCAATTTAGTTGCACCAATAATGTAGCCGAGTATGAATCCTTGATTCAAGGTCTCCTACTTGCCCAAAAGAGAGGAATTCAAGCCTTGAAAGTATATGGAGATAGTGAGTTGGTAGCCAATCAGGTGAGGAATCAGAATATTACCAAAAATGGCCTACTCAAGTCTTACAAACATAGAGTTTGGGATTTTCTTGAGGGTTTCAATGCAGTCAATATTCAGAGTATTCCTAGGAAAGAAAATAAACATGCTGATAGACTTGCGGTAGTGGGTGCAGCTTATGATGTACCAGGGAATCTTGAGGAGGAGAAGAAGCAACAAATTGGGTGGTAGTGAGGCCTACCATCCCTAACAACAACACTCATTGGCAAGTGTTTGACTCTGATGAAAAAATTGTGAGTTTCTTGTAGAATGAGGCAGAATTCTCAGATAGAAACTAGTCAAGGCTGGAAGATCAGTATGGTGATTAGATCATTCACCTTAGTTCTAACAAGTTGCCTAAGGGTCTCATTACCTTGGAGAGTGTCTTTAATCCTGATGATCAAACAAGAGGCAAAGGGATGAATCTAGCTGCAGAGAAAGATGATTATGCCCCAGTTACAATTTCTAATGGAAAATCTCTAAATATGGGGAAGGTATGTTCTGAAACTAAGCAAGAAAACTTCATTCATTTATGTCAAGAATTTAATGATGTATTTTCTTAGACATATGATGACTTCAAAGGGTTTGACCCTAGTTTTTTCTAGCATACCATATATATAATTGATAAGGCCAAACTAGTAAGGCAAAAACAAAGACCAGTGAATCCTAAGATTGAGCCCCTAATGAGAAAAGAATTATCGAAGTTGATAGAGGCCACTATAATATTTCCTATCAAACACTCATCATGGGTAGCTAACCTGGTCCCTGTAAGGAAGAAGAATGGGGAAATTAGATTATGTGTGGACTTTAGGGATCTTAATCAGGCTTCTCTTAAAGATCACCATCCTCTCCCTTCTGTGGAACAAATTCTATCCAAGGTTAGTGGGTTAAGGAGATTCTCTTTTCTTGATTGATTCTTTGGTTACAATCAAGTGCTGGTTAAAGAATCTGATAGACATAAAACAACATTTACTACTAAATGGGGCACCTATGCTTATTGCAAGAAATGCAGGTGCCACATTTTAGAAGCCAATGGAGATGGCCTTCAAAAAATTAATTGATAAGTTTGTCTTAGTATACCTTGATGATATAACTGTATACTCAAAAAAATGTAGAAGATCATTTTGATCACTTAAGGCAGGTATTTCTAAGATGTAGAGAGTTTGGGGTTTCCCTCAACCCAGCCAAGTGTGTCTTTGCTACAAGCCAAGGAAAGTTATTAGGACACATTGTATCTAAGGATGGGCTGACCGTTGATCCAAAAAGAACAAAGGCAATACTCACCCTTCCTCTTCCTAAACACAAGAAGGGGTTGCAAAGTTTCCTTGGTAGAATAAATTTTGTAAGGAGGTTTATTCCTAATCTTGCTACCATGGTGAAATTTCTTATAGCCATGCTTAAGAAAGAAATGGTCTTCTCATGGACCAAGGAGGGGAAGGAGAGTTTTGGAGAGATCAAGGAAGCCATAGCCTCAACCCCTACTCTCATGAACCCAAATTTTGAGAAAGATTTCATCCTCTACACTTTAGGTGGTGAGTCAAGTATCTCTGCTATCTTGACCCAAACAAATGGAAAGGATGACGAGCAGCCCATAGCCTTCTTTAGTGAAGGGCTCAAGGAATATGAAGATAAGTATAGCTTTGCTGAGAAGCAAGCCCTTGCAGTCATCAGAGCCTTGAAGAAATTTAGACACCTCTTATCCCACAATAAAATCTGTTTGTTGGTGCCTCATGCTAGTGTAAAAGACTTCCTATTAAGCAAAGATGTCAGTGAAAAGAGAGCTAGATGGATCACTAGGGTAATGGAATATGATGTTGATATTCAGATTACCAAGCTGGTAAGAGGGAGAGGATTGTGCAAAGAAATGTTATCAGACCGAGACTCTGATGAAGAGACTACTATGGTATTAATAGAGCAACAACAAGTAAGAAATGTTGATGATCCAAAGAGCTGGATAAATGATATGAAGAGCTTCTTATCAGGGATGGATACCCTCAGGGATTGGACAGAGCTAAAAGAAGACAATATAGACTGCAGTCCATTCCCTATGTTGCAGTTGATCGTATCCTATTCAGGAGGGATTTTAATGGGACCCTGTTGAGATGCATTGGAGAGGATCAGGCTGAAAGGATGATTAAAGAACTTCATGATGGCCCTGATGGCAACCATTTCTCTGCAAGAACAACTACCATGAAGATCATGAGGGCTGGTTATTATTGGCCATCTCTGTTCCATGATTGTTATGGATATGTAAGAAAATGTGAGAAATGTGCTTTCTTTTCAAGCAAACAAAGGTTTGCAGCCCTCCCTCTCCACCCTATTCAGGTGGATCAGCCCTTTACCCAATGTGGGTTGGATTTTATAGGCCCTATTAATCCTCCATCTAGTGTAGGTCATAAATGGATTTTGGCTGCCACTGATTACTTCACTAGATGGATAGAGGCAGTTGCCTTGAAGGATGCTACAGAACCATCAGTTGTTGAATTCCTTGATGGGATTGTGTCTCAGTTTGGTGCTCCTTCTACCATCATCTCAGACAATGCTAAGTCTTTTATTGGGACCCAGATTTGTGCATGGGCAATGGATCACAACATCTACCTGAGCACATCATCAAATTATTATCCCCAAGGCAATGGTTTGGCTGAGTCTTCCAAAAAGAATCTGATCAGAATCAAGAAGAGGACAATAGAAGACAATCAGAGGATCTGGCATAAAAAATTAAGAACTACTTTGTGGGCTAATAGGATAACACCCAAGAGATCTATTGGGAATTCAACTTTTGTGCTGGTATATGGTAGGGAGGCCAGACTTCCAATCTCATTGGAGTTCCCATCCTTGTAGTTGGCTCATTAGCTGGAATTAATTGAAGATAGTGCCATGTCAGTAAGAATGGCAGAAATGATTAAACTAGAAGAAAAGAGAAACAAAGCCATGCAAACCCTAGAAATGCATCAGTAGCAGATAAAAAGGAGTTTTGATAAGAAAACTAGGGTCAGAACTTTCAAAGAAGGGGATTTAGTCCTCAAATGGGATGCTGATAGGGAAAAACCAAGAAGGCATTCTAAGTTTGATGCATTGTGGAGTGGCCCTTATCTAATCTCCAGTTGCAAGCAGGCCAATGCAATCCAGCTGAGCAGGCCAAGTGGTGAGATACTACCCATTCCAGTCAATGGGATCTATCTAAAGCCCTGTTTCTAAAGTTTTGTGAAACCATGTACATATCAGTTTAGGTTCCCTTCTATTGTTTCTTGCTTTCAATAAGTGCATGGGCACATGGTTATCTCTGGGAGTTGCCAGCCTTTTGAAGTTTTTGCAGTTTTGAGTCTTCTGTTTCTAGGTTTCAGAGACTAGGGTTTCATTTTTTGGCCTTTCATGGTAGGGTTAGGGTTACATAACACCCAGATTCTATCTTATTTTTCAACTCTATAGCCTAATGGATTTTACAAGGCACTGGTCTCATGCATCGAGCAGGCTCATGCCCCCTATGAGTCGCTAGAAATGTTATCTTTTGTCACCCGCCAAAAAATTCAAAATCTAAACATTCGGGTCGTCCAATGGTTAGTCCCAGAAGTAATATTATTTTAATGCCTAAGAGACATAAAAAATTCTAAACGATCAAACCTTATAAAAGTTTCCATGGCCCGCAAGTTTTCTGGCTGTTAGATCTAAGGAAGATCTATGGACGGTGCCATCTCGCTATGGAAAAGTTGTGCGAAAGTTACATTAGTGACATTGTGCCCAGTTGACGCGTGTCTGGTGGGTCCAGTGGCAGGCAATCAGTTCACAGGCCAGGCACTAGGTTTTGTAGTGTACCAAAAAGAGGTTCACGACAAGCAGTCAGTTTTGTTGGCCAGAGAATCTGAAAGGCAGCAAGGTGCCATGTCACCATCAAAAAACTCACGAGTTTTTCGATAGCAACATAGCGCCCGACTAGCCAGAAAATGTTCTACGACGAGTCTCTGTATCGGTGGCAAGGTTTACGGTGACGAAAAATATCAGTGGTAGGAGCTTCAGGCAAGCAGTTGGATCCCATTTGTACTTCACCTGTACAATCAAGAAGTGGTGCCATGGTGGCAAATCAGAGGGAGCCACATGCAGATAAAAGACATGTCATCAGTTGGGCGCTATGGGAATTTGACCACAATTTTCTCATAGGGACATGGTGCCTAGTCGACACGTGGCCACTCCGTGGGGTCAGGTCTTGTAATCTGCTAGGTCGGTGCTTCAAATGACTAATAAGAAATATCCACATATACCAATTTAGAACACAGTTGGTGCATGGGACTAGATCGTCAGCATTTTCAGTGCCATCAAAGGTTAAGATCCCCACCGTTAGATCAACGGTAGGTGCCATCGCGCTATAGAAGAGCTACTCAAGTTTTATGTTAGCGACATGGTGCCTGGAGGACACGTGTCTTCATGGGTTCAAGTTTGGAGGTGTAGGAGATACAGACAGTGATATGTGGCTAGTTTCCATTCATTGACATGCTGAGGGCAGTATCCATCTTGCTTGCCGTCAGATTTAAGGCAAATCAACGAATGGCGCCATGTCGCCATGGTGAAGTTGCATGATCTTTACCATAGCAACATGGTGCCCTTTCACCACATGTCAGCGGGGCCTAGTTGCAACAGGGTATGCTGGTCAATATCGCTAGGTATCATTTGGGGTGGCACAATTGTTGAAGTGGTGCTAGATAGGATGGGTCTGCGGTAAGGATAGCACGAAATACGATGAGTCTTCACGATCGTCAAATCGAGATAGATCAATGACAGGCGCCATCCTGCTATGGAGAAGCTACATGATGTATATGTTGGTGACATAATGATTTGTCGACATGTGGCTCACTGGAAGACTAGGGTTGGCTATTGATGGTTGATGGTTAGTGGCTAGCGGTTATGGTGAATAATAATAGTTTGAAAGGTGGCGCGGTTAGTCTGATAAAGGTGGTCAACCGCGAAAGGACTCCCTAGGTGGCAGAATAAAGAGAGATGATTAGCCCAGCTGGTTTATATAGCTTGGTTGACTTTTTGACTTTGACAGATTCATGAACCAAGAAGCAAAGATGATCGATGTTATCTTGTGATCTGATCTTCGCGATCAATTCTGACCTACTAGAAATAAATGCAAGGCATAGGGAAACACTCCACCATCTCACTCGATCCATCTACTTAGTCAGGATCATTCATTGGCACCACTTTTTTCTACTCGAGGTGTTCCTTTAGTCGAATATCTAATTTTTTACTTTAGAACCATGTTCGAGTGTGATCTTTGATCGGATATTTTTGGGGTTCGATGGCAGTAGTTGAGCAGTTAATGTAGAGCCAGTTTCCTCAGTTATGCCTGAACTATAAATGTAATTTTGTGATCTTTTCTTAAGGTTGACCCTTCTCTATTATTCTCTACTACTGCTCGTAGGTTTGCAGTGTAAAACTCCCTGTGTCTCTGAACTGTATAACATTCGGTATTGTCTCCTTCAGCCATCAATGTGCATGTGCGTTCATCTTGCCTCGCATTGGTGTACTATTGAGATCTGTGATTGGCATATTGTATCTATTCTCGGCCTACTGGATAATGTATAAGTGAAACCCTTTTCCTTGTGTTATTGAGTTGGTTCTCTGATCTGTATGTGGTTACTGATTGACATAAGTCTGAATGTGTATGTCTTTGAATGTTATCTTGGTTTTGTAGTGCATATATGGGAAAAAATGGGTCTGAACACTCTATTTTGGTGCATCACCTCCTTAGAATGGACTAGGTAGATTTTCTTCGTGCTCCTTTTTCCTCCCCTTTCCTCTCCAAGAGTAGATAGGTGCGCCCTGATAGTAAGAGGAAGCCAGCCTTCTCCAAAGACTCAACCTCACAATTCGAGTCCCGCAGCTTGGACGTTGTTTCCATGTTTCACTAGGTTGTCCTCGCGCATAGGCCTTGGACAAGGGTGAAAACCTAAGTGACAATAGGTACAAAGTACCCCTGTCATCACAGTACCTACGACAACACATACTCTGCCACTCGCAGAGTAAACAGGGCACGGGTCTCATCCGTCCCATATAAAATATTAATTTTTTTTTTATTAAATAGTTTCAAAAAAAAAATTAGGATTTAACTATGTGTGTGTGTATATATATATATATTTTTTATTTTTTTTAAAAAAAATTTAAGATGTTTTTCCAATATAATTGTTTTCTCCAATATAAATGTTTTCAGCATCATTTTTAAATAAATACTTTTATTGATAGAGATCTCAGCCTATAAATAAATATATCTATAGATCTCCTCATCACAACTATCTTTATATATATATATATATATATATATATATATATATATATATATATTGAGATCAAGACCAATTCTAAGATATGCATGCAATGTATCCCCTTTTAAATTTATCTATTTATTCCTTCTAAGAAGATTCATCCATAACATTTAAATCCTAGCCCAATAAATTCTTCAAATCTACGCACGTTTGGTTTCTCATATAGAAATTTAAATATCCATGACAGGAATGCATATAACTAGAACATTCAACACATGAAATCCTTAGAAAGCATTCAGAAGATACGAAGAAGATAGGAAGTAGAAGAGAAAAAATAACATATGAAAAATTATGAGTGTCTCCCTGGACACTGATGCTAATTCACTTCTCAAAACTAGCAAAGTAAGCCCCTTCCTTTTAAAACATTCACTGGCTGGACCAAAAAAAATGCTGCCCAAGCTACTAGGAGTGCCTGAATATAAGGACCTCTCAAGAAGCACCTAGAATATCTCTAGAAACAACTAGAAGATAAGATAAGAATTGACAACCAAGCACGAGCCTTTTCCAACCTTCTAGATGAGTCACAAGGTTGTAGACACCATGTGCTTAATTTGTGCACTAACTCTTACATTGTAGACATATGTGCATAAATGAGGTGCACATACTCCTAGGTAGACTTATGACTTTTATTTTAATTCTTTTATTATTATTAGTTATTTTAATTTTATTTATTTATTTAATTACCCATTTAATTAATTAAAATCAAAATATCATAATATCTTTTTGTTTCCAAAATAATTAAATCATTAATTAAATTTTTTAATTTAGACTTAATTAATAGAAAATTCACCAAAGAGCTCCAAAATAAAATATGAAAACCCATCATAGAACAATCCATACAAAATCAATCTACAGGAGGTAAAACATCTTAGATACTTTTCCTACCTTTCTAGGACAAATGGTTTAAGGATTTAGGAGTTGGACTTGAGAATTTATCTCCCCTCTCTTACCATTGAGATAGTCCAATAGAGTACACTTATCCTATCAATTTAAGGAATTTGATACTCGATACCTATAACCTGCATAAAATACATGCATGTACATACACAATATATATATGCTAAGCTAAATAGGCAATGGTAGGAAGTGATGCATCGTGTAGATCCTGACTAGCAGATGACTACGACTCCCTTCCTTAACTACATCAAAAATTCCATACATAAAGAAAACAAACACACATTATACACATACAATATGGGGTAAGTATCCATAAGACAACACATATAATAATTCTTTTAGCGAAACATCATCAATAATTGAGAATAATTTAATAATCATCATGCATACATGAAATGTAGAGTCTAAGAAATCTCATCATATATCAACTAAATCTAAAACACAATATCTAATAATCTCAAAATAATGCTACTAACCATCAAAATAAAACTAGCCTAATAGAGTTTGGCAATGATAGCAATAATGTAACTAGAAAAATGTAAACTAGGGGAGGCATTACATCCAACCCCCCTAGGATTAGGCTTACTCCTGGAAGCCTACAAACAAGTAGGGATATAAATCTCGTAATCTATCTGCATCCTCCCATGTAGCTGAAGAGACATCAATAGGGTCCCATTGGACCCTTACCTGCTGTATGGTTCAACCCTTGAGGGTCAAATCCCACTGCTCCAAAATATGAACTGGCTCCAAAGCTAGCTACCTATCCTCTACCTGCAATGCATTCCAATCAAGAACATATACCACATCAAGGATATATTGCTTGAGTACTGAAACATGGAAAACATCATGAATGCAAGCTAGGCTAGGTAATAAAACAAGGTGATAGGCAACTGGGCCAATCCTCTCAAGAATCTCAAATGGTTCCACAAAGCAAGGTGCTATCTTCAAACCCTTTCCATAATGGATCGAACTCTTTCATAGATGCACTCTCAAGAATACCTTATCTCCCACAGAAAACTACTTATTTGTCCTATGTGCATCTACATTCTTTTTCCACCTATCCTGTGTCGTAGTCAAGTGCTCTCAGATACACACTACCTATTGCTCCATATCACAAAACATCTTAGGACCCAACATGATTTGATCCTCAAGATTGTCCCAACTCAAAGGTGTATGACAAGGATGTCCATATAAAGCCTAAAATGGTGCCATGCCAATAGAACTGTGATATCTATTGTTGTAAGAAAATTCCACCAGGTAAAGGTAGTCCTCCCAATGTGTCTATGTATCTATCACATACATCCTTGACATATCTTTTAGAACCTAATTCACTCTCTCTATTTGACCATCTATCTCTGGGTGATATGCTGAACTAAAATTCAATTGTGTTGTAAGCTCATGCTGCAGCAATGTTTAGAATATAGATGTGAATACAGGATCCCTATCTGAAATGATCTTTCAGGGAATACCATGTAGTCTCATGATATCATGCATGAAGACATTAGCTATAGAAGTAGTAGTATAGGAAGACCTAATTAGTGAAAAATGTGCCACCTTATTCAATCGATCAATGGTTACCATTATAGCATCATGACGACGAGTAGTCATAGGTAATCCTACTATGAAGTCCATAGAGATGATGTGCCACTTCCATGAAGGAATGAGATTTGGTTGCAAGAGTCCTGCCAGATGTTGGTGTTCTGCCTTGACTCTTTAACACTCAAGACACCTAGCCACATAATAAAAAATGTCACGCTTCATCCCAGACCAATAGAATAAATTTCACAAATCAGCATGCATCTTCTTAACACCTAGATGTACCGAGTAAGGTGCACGATGGGCCTCTGCTAGAATCAAGGTGCAAAGCTCATCTAGTAGCAGCACATAAATCCTTCCTAAATGTCTCAAAAGGCCATCTAACTCTAGGACATAGCCTAAAAACTTAACCTCCAAAGGTCTCCCTAAATTTATTCCTCTGCATACCTCCTAGTACCAAGAATCTATAGGGAGTGCCTGAAGAATTTGACTCCTCAAATCAACACTAAGAGTTGTAGATGATATTACATGTCTCATGTGACTCAAAGCATCTGCCACCAGATTCTCCTTCCCTTGAATGTACTTTACCTTGAAGTCATAATCACATAGAAATTCCATCCATCATCCGTAGAGTTATAGGTCTCGGTATCCCAACAATTTTCACATCCTTCCCTTGGTCATCCTAACACATAATAATATTCTTCCTATAGTCTATAATAGCTCTATGAGAGCCAAGCCAACCCATACCTAAAACCACATCGTAGGAGCCAAGGGGTGTAACCCGAAGGTCAACTTTAGTATAAAATCCTCCTATGCTAAGTCCACACTTATGAACTACAAAATCTGTGGAGACCTTATTGCCTGAGGCTAGTTCCACTTGCCAACCATGATCTTGCTTGACTGCTTCCAACTTACAATTAGAAACTAGAGATGGAGAAATAAAAGAATATGTGGCATCTGAATCAAACAACACTAAGAGAGGTGTACCTCAAATAGCTCCTATGGTTTCAACCATTGTCCCTTGATGGTCTGCCTGATGGTAATCTACAGTTGCAAACACTCTATGAGCTCTACCTGCATCTCCAACTATGGGCTCAGATGTTGTTGGCCTAGGACCTGAATATTGAGGTGCTCAATGTAGATAGTGAGCTACAAAATGTCCAACCTGCCCACATGTAAAACATCTTGTACTTTTTCCCGATCCTTTTCCTATAGGTGGTGCATTTGACTACTGGTGGCTATTCCTACTAGAAAAAGATTGACTACTTGAGTAGGCTGAGTGTGTTGATTTCATTTATTGCATCAAGAATTGTGGTTGTTCTTAGAGTTAGAACGTCCACCTCCACCTTGAGCCTAAGGGTATGATCCCTTCTACTGCTATGTCTGCTGAGGCTACTACTAATACTGTTTCCCTTTAGAAAAAGGAGGCTTCCTATTTACAACTGAGTTGTGGTTGCCCTTAGATCTTGGTGTTGTAGGTCCTCCACAAAACCTCCCTGTCTAAGGTTGACACTTTGTTCTATAAGGATGGCTCATCGTAACGCATCCTTGAGGGTTTTGGGCTCAAATACCTTAACACCCCAAATTTTACAATTTCTCAAACCTGTAATGAAGTGTTGTGTTAACTAAGCCGAGTTGTCACTGAATCCTGAAAAGGACATGAGCTCATAGAATTTGTGCTTATACTCTGTTACAGTCATGGATTATTGTCTGAGGTTATGGAACTCATTTGCTCTTTATTGCTTCCATTCCTCTGGTAGGAATCACTCGTAGAAACTCTCCAAGAATAGTTCCCAAGAGACATTGTTCAAATCTATGCCTAGATTCTTTTCCTCAATTTTCCACCAACTGGCCCCAAAATTCTCTAGGTTGGTAATAGAAAATATCACTTTAACATTACTATCAAGGGCAATAAGCCACTATTCGGCCACATATCTAGAACCCTAGTTGTTAAAGGGCTTAACCTTTGATCTTGAAAGGTCCTTCATCTGAGTAGATATAATGGATCTATGTTGATCCATCTGAGGACTCCTAGACCTGGATCTATGCTCATGACCTGATTGATGTGCTCTATGTAGATCATGAATAGGAGGTATGCAATCAAGAATGGTTTGCATCATCTATCTCAAGTCAACCTCCTCAAACTCAACTTGTTCCTCTCTAAGGTTCTCTTGTTGCTGCTCACTAACATGCTCTCCCCTACTCTCTTCTTGAGTAGGAACTCTACGGATAGACTCATGGACACTGATAACTCTGCCACATCCATGGCCTCTACCATGGTCTCTAATAGAAGACCTCATCCCAGATACCATCATACAACAATATCCAAGATACAAAACCCTATTACAACCATAATTTATGCAACTATATATATATATATATATATATATATATGTATATATATATATATATATATATAAGACACATGTTTTGCAAATAGACTAAGTTCAATTTTAGTTTTGCCTATGTTTAGGTTTAAGTAGAATCTTTTGTTTTAACAACTAAGTGTTGAAGTGTGAAACATATGTGAGTAATAGCTTTAAGTTCTATGTCAGTTCACCTAGTTTCAAGTTTTACTTTGAAAAAGATACACATGATAGTTCAAAGTCCTTGTTTTGTTTAACTAGTTGACAACTAGTGACGTTCCAATATACCCAAAGCTCCCAATGTAGACACTCAGGCTCTGATACCAAATGTAATGCCCTGCCAAGGGATCCAAAAGAATTAACCTAAATTTTCACTATGTTTGGTAGCCTGTTTTTATTTTTTTTGAAACATGGAAGTTAAACCGTTCACATCAAACACATAATAGCAGAAGCAATAATATCATTCAACTGAAAGCATACATAATAGGTCACATTCCTTAAGGATCCCTTAACAATGAATCAAATTTGAATTAACTAATATTAATTTTATCTAAAATCACATCCACTTGAAATAATAATGAAAATTCCAATGTTCTTAAACAATATACATCTGTTCCAAATGTCCCTTAGTAAACTAGTTTTCAAAATGCTCAATCATCCCCTATACATGTCACAAGGTATGAAAGACTTAAATGAATATGCATATGAAAAAATAAAGTACATCATCATATTCTAATCCATGATGCAAGTGAAATAAAGTAAGTGAAACCATATACCATACATGAAACATCCATCATCATAAAAGATATATCATCCATCACAAAAGATAACCATACATCATAAACACAATTATCTAAGTGCACAGTTCCTCCCAACCATCAATAGCATCATTAGACAATCATGGGCCATAGCAATCCCTCTGTGCATAAAATCTCAAGTCATTGAAGAGATCATCGGTATTATTATAGTAGGAATGTCACTCCTCAATCATACTACATCATATGCAGAAAGAAATATAACATGCTACAACATATAAATAAGAAATATAATCATGCAAAATAAGATGATTCTATAAAAAAAAATAACATCATTTATTATATGCTAATCATCAATATAAGGATATATGTCTATCATAATGATCCAAGAATAGAATGAAGATAAATGCCAACAAAGAAAGCTCCAGCCATGATGTCTCAGATAGATCTCAAATGGTAAGAGTGAAAAAGCACTACCACCTGACTGCGTGGGACCTAAATGGCCCACTCCCACTACATTGAGGAGATAATCTCAAGTCCTAAATAGGTTATTAAATCACATAGCTCAAGCACTATCTAAGTCTATGAATGCTAAAAGTATACTAACTCAAAGGTTCCAACATAAAGGGTTGACACCTATACCTAGAGGCACACAAGACACGTAGGAAATCTACTATGTAAGTAGGAAAGTTTTATCGCACATATCACACTAGATTTACCTTTGTAGTCTCTCAATAGATCCTAGCCCCTAGTGATCCCTATGCAGTCACTAGTATCCTCTCGTACTAACAAGGCAGACTACAAAATGCAAGGTTGCAACCAAGCATTCTCTCTACTCCCATCCTAGTCTGTACTAGCACTCGAGGCATGGGGGAGAACAAAAAATTATCTTATTAGGTTCATTTAAGTTAGTATTTAGTGTAATGTTTTCACTTATTAAACAACTTACAATGAGTTACCCTAGCACCCACTTAGGGCCCTAGCCCACATTGCAAGCCACTTCCTAACACTACATGTGGATAACCTACCCTAAGCTCATGAAATCATAAAATCACAGAATTACCTCAGTCCTATACAAGTGACTAGAAGGCATCATAAAGATAATCATAATAACATATTAGTTCTCTGTGAGCAACTGAATTGCATCAAATGACATTTCACAGTGTTCATCGGTTCTCAACGAGCAACCAAAAATTATCTCAAAATAATATTGTTCAAAGACTTCCAAAATGGTCAAGTCATACATGTCACAACATGACATCATCAAGATCAAATAAATAATTTAGTCCCGTCAAGGTGATTGTAAAGTAATCCAAATACAACTGATCGATGACTCAAAAGTGGTTACATTTATCACATCTTATATGGGAAGACTAGAAGCAATATCAATCAGTAAACCACACACACCATAGAGCATGCCATCATATAACCATGGTTGGTTTTAAAAAGATCGTGATAAAAAAAATTAGCATGACATCACATATCATAACCCTCAAGCCTCTAGTAAATGTCCTATAATTGGTCAACTATCTAGTGAACACAAAAACCCCCATATAGACAACATAGAGAGAACACAAAATGCAAGCACATGTTTTTGTTTCATTAAAATCTCATAGTTGAATTAAGTGTGGGGTTTCAGTTTGCATTTCAGATTTAGATATTAGGTGAAGGAACATTGCTCGTCTTCCTTATAAATAACCCATGTATTAGTTTCAATAAGTTAAAGATTCCCCCCCCCCGCCCCCCCCCCCC
The DNA here is from genome assembly GCA_028749045.1 of Cupressus sempervirens. NCBI lineage: Eukaryota > Viridiplantae > Streptophyta > Pinopsida > Cupressales > Cupressaceae > Cupressus > Cupressus sempervirens. Next base: position 211,377,972 of record CM053783.1, read on the forward strand.
CCCCCCCCCCCCAACTCATTTAACTCAATTTCCTAAAGTGCCCAAAGGATAACCAAATATTTAGACAATAACCCCCATCATGTTCCAATAGGAAACATTATAAATTTAACATGAGCAATTAGAATTTCTCCTCATTATTATCTATCCTTCATCCTAGAACAAATTAAAACCAATTAAATTAAACTTATATTAATATTTTAAAATACTATAAGATAATTAATTATTAAAAGAAAAAAAATTATTAATAAAATTTCATTTATAATAAATATAATAATTAATACTTATTAATATTAAAATATATAATTATTAATATTTAATAATATTAATTCTTAATGTCATTATAATAATCAAAATATTAATAATCAATTTTATAACATACACATATATCATTAACATTAAATTTTTAAAAAATTAAATTAAATTACAACTTACCACTGCCGCGGCTATGCAGTGCCCTGCTGTCGTAGGGCCTACAATGACAGTGGGTACAAAGTACCCCTATCTTCGTAGTACCTATGATGGCAAGCACTTTGCCACCCACAAAGTAAATGCGGCACAGGTCTCGTGCCTCCCATATAAAATTTTAATTTTTTTTTTAATAAACATTTTTAGAATTTAGTTATGTATATATATATATATATTTTATAGACGTTTTTCAAATATAATCATTTTCTCCAATATAAATGTTTTCATCATCATTTTTAAATAAATACTTTTATTGGTAGAGATCTCAACCTATAAATAAATATATCTACAAATCTCCTCATAACAACTATCTTTTTAGATACATATATATATCGAGATCAAGACCAATTCTGAGATATGCATACAATGTAGCCCATTTTGAATTTATCTATTGATTCCTTTTAAGAATATTCATCTATAACATTTAAACCCTAGCCCTATAAATTCCTTAAATCTACACATGTGTGGTTTCTCATACAAAAATTTAAATATCCATGACAAGAATGCATATAACTAGAAAATTCAACGCATGAAATCCTTAGAAGGCATTCAGAAGATATGAAGAAGACAAGAAGTGGAAGAGGCAAAATAACATATGCAAAATCATGAGTGTCTACCTAGACATTGATTCTAATTCACTTCTCCTCAGAACCTGTAGAGTAAGCCCCTTCCTTCTCGAACATTTTCTGGCTCCCAAAAAAATGATGCCCGAGCTACTAAGAGTGCCTGAATATAAGGACCTCTTAGGAAGCACCGAGAATATCTCTAGAAACAATCAGAAGATAAGATAAGCATTGACAATTAAGCACGAGCATTTTCCAACCTTCTAGATGAGTCACAAGGTTGTAGAAACCATGTGCCTAATATGTGCACTAACTCCTGTGTTGTAGACATACGTGCATAAAAGAATTGTGCATACTTCTAGGTAGACTTGTGACTTTTATTTTAATTATTTTATTATTATTATTTATTCTAATTTTTTTATTTGATTTTTTTATTTAATTAATTAAAATCAAAATATCAAAATATCATAATATCTTTTTTTTTCCAAAATAATTAAATCTTTTAAGTTAGAGTCAATTAATAGAAAATTCACCAAAGACCTCCAAAATAAAATATGAAAACCAATCATAGAACAATCCATACAAAATTAGTCTAAGGGGTTGAAATTACAAATTACATAATTTGACGCATTCAAGAGGTAAAACATCTCAGATACTTGTCCTAGCTTTCTAGAACAAATGGATTAAGGGTTTAGGAGTTGGACTTGAGAATTTATCTCCCCTCTCTTAGCATTGAGATAGTGCAATAGGGTATGCTCATCTGGGCAATTCAGGGAAGTTGATACCTAGTACCTATAACCTACATAAAATCCATGCAATGGCAAGAAGTAGTGCATCATGTAGATCCTGACTAGTAGGCGACTATGACTCCCTTCCTTAATCACATCAAAAACACCATACACATGCAGTATGGGGTAAGTATCCATAAGACAACACATATAATAATCCTTTTAGCTAAACATCATCACTAATTGAGAATAATGTAATAATCATCATGCATACATAAAATGTAGAGTCTAAGAAATCTCATCATATATCAACTGAATTTGAAACACAATATCTAATAATCTCAAAATAATGCTATTAACCATCAAAATAAAACTGGCCCAACTGAGTTCGGCAATGATAGCAACAATGTAACTAGAAAAATGTAAACTAGGGTAGGCACTACAATCAAGCTTGGGTCCTACTATCTATGACTTGGGCCCATCAGACCTAGTCTGAACAAGCTTGGTAGCTTCTGGTTGTGACTCTGGTCTTTCAGACTAAGACTCGGGTTGCACTATCTACAACTCAATAACTATTAGATATTTTGGGGACTCAAGAGATGAAGCCTTCTTTCTTTCAGATAGGTTTGGTAGGGTATTAGGTTCATAGTAAATAAATCTTTTGTAGTCCTCTGGCTCTTTGTTACTTTCTTCTTCACTCTTTTATGCAAACTCATCAATTCTAACATGTGCACTTTCTATTATTTTATGAGTAGACAAATTCAAACATTTGTATACTTTACTTCTGCAAGGGTATCCTAGAAATATGCCTTCATCAACTTTTACATCAAATTTCCCTTTTCTAGATTCTTTTAGGATACAACATTTGATGCCAAATACGTTCAAGTAACTTACATTAGGTTTGTATCCATACCATAGTCTATAAGGAGTTTTGTTTGAATCTTTCTTTAACTATACTCTATTCAAGGTATGAAATGTAGTGCTGATAGCTTCCTTCTAGTATTTTATAGCAACATTCTTTTCTATCATCAAGGTTCTTGCACAATCTATGATAGATCTATTTCTTCTTTCAGCTATATCATTCTACTCTATTGTACAAGGGGCCAATAATTGTCTTTTAATTCCACTTTCAATGTAGAAATTATTGAATTCATTGGAGATGAATTCACCACCATTGTCTAGTCTTTCAAATTCCAATCTCTTTCTAGTTTCTTTTTCTACTCATGCTAGATACCATTTGAACTTTTGAAAAGATTCTAATTTTTCTTTAAGATACATTACAATCATCATTCTAGAATAGTCATCAACAAAAGGAATGAAAAACTTTTCTCCATTGTAACTCTCCATTCTAATAGGTGAACATAAGTATGTACAAAAAAATTCTAATACTTCTTCTAACTTATAGTCTTTGCTTTCGAAACTAGTCTTTCTCATCTTAGCAATTTGGTAATTCTTACATAAACCCATATTAGGTTTCCTCAAACTAGAAATACCTCTTACTCTTATATGTTTTCTTATCTTAACTAGATTATCAAAGTTTACATGGCATAGTCTTTTGTGCCATAACTAGCTTTCTTCTACTTGAGCAATAAAACATGAACATTCAATGAGATCAAGATAAAATAGATTACCTTTTGTTTGCTTACCAGATCCAACCAAATTTCATTTTCCATCCAATAGTTTGGCTTATCCATTCTTGAATTCTACCTTGAATCTAATGTTATTTAACTATGCCACACTCAATAGATTATGTTTTAGTTCTTTACCTCAATAAGAATTTTCACATACAAGTTCTTTAGACAATTAAATACATCCTTGTCCTTTTATGTTACAAGGTTCATTGCTTCCAAATCTCACACTACCTCCATTATAATATTCTATGTGCTCAAATTTTGTTTTATCTCCAGTCATATGATGTGAACAACCACTATCAATAATCCATATATCATTTTTGTTAACATGAGAGATAAGTGCCATCTTATCTCCTTCATCATTAGATTCATCTTTTGCAACAATATATACCATTTCATCTTCATTGTTATCAGAATCTTTAGCTATAAAACATGATTTATTACCTTTGTCCTTTTAGTTCTTGTAGTTCCTAGAATCCTTCTTTCCTTTGTGCTTATTTATTTTCTTTTTCATCTTTGATTTTTTTTTTTTTGACACCTTGTAGCAATTTCACCAACTTCTTCACAAAAAAACAAATTAGAGGAACTTTACCTTTGTATTTTTCTCTGCATTTGGAATACTTGCTTGCAAGTAGGGCTTCAACAACTTCAAGATCACTATCTAAAATTTCATTTGTTTCTTCTTTTTTACTTCTTGATTGACTCGACTTTGATTTCTTAACCTTTTTTTTGAGTGAGAGTTTATCTTTAAAGGTATACTCAAAAACCTTTGAACAAGGAACATAGTTATCAAGGTTATCTAACACAAAAGCTATCAATCTTCCAACTAGAACATCCAAAGATATTTAATTATTTGAATCACATCTCATCTCTTGAATACTAGACAATCTAATGGAATAAATGGGAAGAAGAGTTCTAAGTGCCTTTCTTACAACTATTTTCTCTTCAATGTCTCCTTCAGATGCTTTGATTGTACTTACACTTGCTTTGATGCTTTCCACATATTTTGCAATGTTCTCATCTTTTTCTTTTTCATATGACCAAAATGACCTCTAAAACTTTCAGCCTTAGCTCTTCTTATTTGGTCATCTCCTCCATATATATGTTTTTCAATTTGGTCCACTTCTTATGGGCTATTTTGCAATCATTAACTTCATCAAATTTAGCATAACTAAGAGTAGATGCAAGATCAATCATCATGATGCTTTGATTCTTCTCTTCAGTTATATCTTCAAATGATAATGTTCTAGTGGGTGTCTTGTATCTGGCATCAAGATATTTGCACCCTGAATCACTAATTGTAGCCAAATGTAACCTCATAAGTCCTTGCCATGCTGCAAAATTGTCTCTATTCAGCTTGGGAATCTCTCTTCTGTAAGACATCCTGATCTTTAGCTTAGGTCCTTGAAACCTTATCTACAAGCACCAAAAGCTCTAATAACAATTATTTAAAATATAAGAGGAGTAACTAAGAAGGGAGGAGTGAATTAGTTACTACTAAAATAAATCCTATATCCCTTAGATGTCAATGTCTAAAAATTGAATACTCTTGAAGCTCAATAAACACACATAAATGTTATAACTTGACAAAAGTTGATTATGCAAATCTTTAAATATTATCTATGATCACCCTTATTTTAACATAGTTTCAAACACATAAAATAGAATGAACACATTTGACACCAAGATTTAATGTAGAAACCCAACTTGGGAAAACCACCAATTGCAACTAGTTACTATTTTTACTCTTTTGAAGTGAGCCCTGTTAGGAGCTAACCCTATTAAAGGTTACAAAACACATTGTTAAGTGTGACTGTATTAAAGGATTTAATCACCCTATTAGAAGTGGCATTGTTAGAGGTCTTAAGAAAATTCAATAGAACTGCCACCTTATTAGAGGATTTACAAATAACTATTAAGCCAACTTTGTTAAGAGATTTAGATCACTACTACAATGGTTAGAGAGTAATAATGAGATGCTCTAATTTGAATGCAAATGATTTGCTAATTATAGATCTTTGTTCTAGCTTGTAATTGATCCTTCCTGATTGAATATAGCTTTTTGGCTCCATAAAGATATTCTGGTTATCCTTCAAATTCGCTTCTTGTCTTCATCATTAAATGTTCAAGACATTCATAACATCTTCATACTCTTTTTGAATCCACAACTTGGCCTTATACTTATATCTTTTATATTGTCAAGTCAGCTCATATGCAACTTAGAATAACTAATATTCATCATCACAATCGGCTAGAACCAATGGATAAATCAATTAAGCTTAATATGCCAAAATAAGAAAAATCCTTTGTTAGCCAACCTAGCTTGATAGACACTAACTTAGAAACAATTTCCTGTGTTAACCAATAGAAGCTCGGTTAACAATACAAACTTGTAAAGATCCTTTGGCAACCAAGTAACACTAGTTCCATTCAACTTTTCATCATTAACTAAGTGAACTTAGTTAACACTCATCTTCTATAGACTTTCTTTCAATGCTCGAGTGAACTTGGTAGACACTACCTTCTGAACTAGGCAAACACAAGAATGCTTAGTAGACAAAGAAAACTATCTTTACTACATGAGTGAGCTCAACATACACTAACTGATAATGATATGACATTTGTCTAATATTAGAGAAAATACACAATTAATTAATTGTATCCAACATGAAGTGCATCACACTATGTCCTCAAACTAAATTAGGTGCTTACCTTTTTATTATCTTATATTTATTACCCACTAATTTATTTAATTATCAATTATTTAAAACTTCTTCATGCCAACTAAAAAATGGACACCAAGGCTGCAAGAGAAGCCCTTGCAAGTTGCTACCCTGCATAGCCATGCTCATCACATGATGAGTGCCTGTAGACAATACATATTCCCCACTCGACCCCAAAGGACATAACTCCATTGAATACAATCAGGAGATTAGGCCTCATAAGCAACCAAAAACTGCATGTGCATATATTCATGTGTGGGCACACCAACATCATGAAGATAATAAAACCAAGGGCTAGATGAGAATATAAGAGAATTAACACTCAACGAAAAACAAGCTTAGGAGTATGAAAGTGGAAGTCATCTTAATGCAGCCTAAAAGTGCAACAATGATCAGACTAACATGATATAGATATTTCATCTCCAAGACCAACATCATGCCAAGAAAACTTATGAAAACTAGGCAACATGCAAATCAAGGTAAAAAGCTCAAAACTCAGAAACTTTAAAATTAAAATCCATTTGTTCTTAGGGCACATGAAAGCCACAAAAATCCAATAAAATTTAGGTCTAAATACCATATGAAAAAAAAGGTCAACATAACACTGTGACATGCTAAACCCTCATCCCAAAAATTAGGAAAACATATATGTCTAACAAATTGGGCAGAACTAATAATCATAAGCAAAGGGGAATATTAGTTCTTAGCCTACTAATATACACCTACCAAAAATAGAAGTAGAAATTGTGCTAAAAAGAAAATAATGGGAGAGCCCTACCTAACAGCCAAAAGGGTCAAAACATGAATCAGCCAAATAAAATAAATATCTTGCAAAAGCTACTGAAAGTCATAGAAATCCAAGGTCTCCTCGATCTTGCTTCAATAAAACCAATCTTGTGAATATCCCATTCTCATAGCTCCTATAGTGAACATAAACACAATCCTCCATAAGATGATTCAAAAAAAGCTCTCAATTTTCTAATTTCTAAAAGTGAGAAGTGAGGAATAAAATTCCTCTTTGGATACTTATTCACTTTTTGAGTGAATAATTGATAGGTGTAAATAACCAAGAAACCTAGTTAAATCTTGAATAAACCCAAACAAAAATAGGCTATTCCAAGTAATTGAAATTCATCTACAACAAAGCTACCAAGAATTAAAATTAATTAAAATAAACCCTTAAACCAAAATCAAATAATTTCTTAAAACTTTTGCAAAAAATGTGAACCTCTAAATGCATATACACACTCATAGGTCTAATTACATAATGTAAATGAGTGCATATTTAATAAATCACAAAAATATTTAATTTAAACAATCAAATAGGATACATCAACCACACAGGGACAATATTGGTTAAATATTGTTGGAAATACAAATGGGAAATGTATACTTCTAAGAGGGGGGATGAACCTGAAGTACTAAACTCTAACCAATAAAACTTTCAACTTTAAAACAATGTATGCATAAACATATTGAAATAACATATAAAGTAAATGCATCCACATAAACACTTGACATGAAATATGATCACCCAAAAACCCTCCAATGAGAAGGTAAAACTGGGGTGGGGATGACACCAATAATTCTTTGCTACTGTAGAAATAAAGTTCACCTATTAAGGTTAGATTATTTGACCATCTCATGATCTACCTTGTTAAAGGATTACAAAGGATTGTTAGATCCTACCCTATTAAAGGGTTTTAGCACCCTGTTAAAAGTGTGCATGGCTAAAGGACTTTAGAACACTCACTTGGAATGTCACCCTATTAAAGGATTTCACAATGACTGTTAAGTCAACCTTAATACAAAGGATTTCATTCTACTGATACACTTGTTAGAAAGTATGGTAAAATGTTTGATCTAATACACTTGCAATCTAATATTGCTTATTTAAGATCCCAATTCAATTTATCTCGATCCTCTCTAATTTGATATTAAATTTTTGTAACCTTGATCCTCTATTCTGCTAATTGATTCTATAATTCTATCCTTCTTCTAAGTCACCTTGAATGTATGCTAATCAATTCACTCCTTTTGACTTCCTTCAAATCTTCACTAGCATTCCTCCTTGCATGCATTCTCTCTTAATCTCTCTCATTCATACTAAATTATGGTGCTTTGTTTCCTTTAAAAAGACTTTGGTGGCTTAGGGTTAGGTATGAATCTACGATTGAGATTCATCCAACTTTCCTACTCAATTCCCTCCATTTTTCTAATTGGTTGTATTTTGATCACATAGGGAATCCAAATAGATTTGATCTTATCTTTAAAGCTTCAAGATCTATCCATATGTTGGCTCAAAAATAGTTTACATAGTTTTTTGTGCCATCACAAACAACTAGGTCAATTGTGTGTTACTCGGCATTTGTTTAATACTGATGCTTTGCACATACTATAATTCTTTTTGACTCGGCATTTGAACTTGCTTGACATCTACTATTCACTTAGCACTTGAAACTTGCTTGACTCTATCTATTTTCTTGGCACTTACTATTTACTTGGCACATGAGTGACTCAGCACTCATTGCAACTCAACATCTATACATATTATATACAGTATATGTCACTAGCTTAGCATGAACTTCGTAAAAGGCTTAAGTGTGCTGCATTATATTAATAATGAATTAGAAAGATATGAATCTCAATGTGGGTATGAAGAAGTTGTAAGTCATCTTCCAAGTGGTGACAATCAAGTTGTTTATCCGATGTACAATGAAGAAGCATCATATGAAGGAGATTACGAGAGTTGTTGGTTGAATCATAGTGAGGAAAATGCAACTGTATGTTCACCTTCATCTGAATCTGATTTTGATTGAGAAGAAGAAATCAATGATGGCAGTGAACAATCATCTGAAGCTGAAGGTATGAATTCTTCCTCTAATTTTGAAAAGGAAAGTGCATCTCAATTTTTGTGTCATACAAATCAGTTAGCCAATGAAGAAATTATGATTGATTTGTCCTCAACATATGAAGATAAGAAAATGTTGAGTCTAGTTAATGAGTCTGAATTTGAAGATTCCAATGAAGAGTTGTCAAAATGCTTTTATATCAGACAATAAAGATCGAACATATAGTGAAGCGTTTAGGAATGAATCATAGTCTATTTGTAATGGTTATCCTAAACAAGCTGATGAAGAGGATGTAAATATAGACACTATATGTTTGGTGGAAGAAGTAGAAAAAGGAGTCTTCATACAGTTCTAACTTTTCTTCATACACTCAAAGTCTCCATAAGGATAGGGTGTGTACTAAGTTTAAGGTCTATAATAATGGTTTATATGATGATGCTTGTGAGGATGAGCAGCCAATGTTCTATCCTAATGTGCAACAAGGATCCTTGGATGGAGTCATTAACCCATTGTTTGAAGATGACATGGAGGTTTCAGGTTTAGAGGGGTTAGACGCAAATTGTGATATAATGTCATACTCCTACAATAATTCAGAATGTTGTTCTTCCATTTCTAATGTTGAAATTTCTAATGATGTTGTATTTGGTGAATGTGAAGATGAACTATTCAATGGAGTTGTCTTTGAAGAGAAACTGACACTTCATGGTAAGCTCTACGATCATTCAAATGAGGTAAAAGCCAATCAACACTTCAATTATTAGAATACATAAGAAGGTTATGAAATATTTTTAGATTGTGATGATGATGTTATGTGTGAATACAAATTTGATTGTTCCTTTCGAATTCAGCTAGCAACACTTGAGGAAATGCAAAGTCAAGGTGAGTTAAAAATGCATGATATATATAACTTTTTCTGTGATGTTGAGAATGAGCACTTTGCATTTCTGGTAGATAGCATGCATGAATCAGTTAGTAATGATGAGTTTTAGTTTGACACCAATATTCATGACCATGCTGATCAGTATTTTCATAATGAAGTAACAGTTGAGAATGAAGCAAGTTTTGATATGCATTATGAAAGTAAGAGTGATGACTTTGTTTTGTCAAGTGATTTGTTATATGATAATAATATGATTGGTGAAAGTGATAGGAAAAGAAATTTTATTTTACCTCATGAAAGTTTAGATGAGAATTATGTTTATGATAGAGGTAAACAATTTTTTTGAGGTTCGGTGGCCCGGGGCAATCATGTCTACATAATCTTGGTAGTTGTAGTTGTTTCCCTGCTTTTAATAAAGTTGTTTAGGAGAGTTTGTGTAGTTAGGTGTGTGGTCTACTTCACCCAGAGATCTAAAATCTTGCCATGCCCATAGGGGGCATGCATCCCCAGATAGGGCCACTATTGGGACTAAAAATTGCATGCTTCATTTTTAGTCACATTTTAAAATGTTGAGGAATCAAACCTCGTAGATGCTTGTGTACTTGGCTGTCCTTGTAAAGCCCTAGAGGTGTTCAATGTTTCTAAGACCTTTCATTTAATCTGCCTAAGCATTCCATGATGATAAATTCACATCCTGAGTCATTTGGTGAAGTTCCATTCTTAGTAAATGCCAATTTTGCATTTTAGCCTAAGTATCAAACAACAAAAAGAGGTTATGTTTGCAATTGAATATCTCACACCCAGAAAGGTTTTGTGACTTTCCACTTTGAGAGTATCTAGTATCTATACCTGAGAACCTATGTTTCAGATTTCAAGTCATTTTGAGTCTGTTTGACTAGGTTTTGAATCCCTCAAGTTTGGTCATTTACTCTTTTCCTACATTTGCACTTTGCATGTAATTCTGGGAAGCCTTGTTTGACGTGTTATAACTTTTCACCAATTGATTGAAATGTTAAAATTCCTATTGCATTGCATTGTAGATATTAGAGAATTGTTATGTTTCAAGTTTCATCCTATGACGAATCTATTTGATCAGTTTTCAAATGTGATTCCAAATAGAATTTCTATCTTTTCACTGTTGTCATTATTTGCAGATTGATTGGAACCCCTATTTGAGATGTCATATCTTTCTATCTATGATTGGTAGGACTAAATGGTTTTTTCCCTTGTATTGTCCACTGAAAATACTTTAGGTGTGTCAATTTGCAAGTCATGAAGAATCCGTTTGCACACTTTTCTAAGTCCATTCCATTTGCAAAAAGTGCTTTTATGTCATTGTTTCAGTTTACAAAATCCAAGTAGCCTAATTTGAACGCTTACCATTTGTGTGTTGTTATTAGTCATGAGCCCAAATCATAGATCCATATTTTCCTCATGACAGAGAATAAGTGTCCTAGTTTTCATCTTCCCAAATGTCCATTTGCCCAGTTTTCAAGGCCAAATCCAAACCCAATTTAGTGTTTTCTAACATGTTTATCTGCAGGTGATTCTGAGAGGTCAACTTCGACAATGAATATCTTTTGAACCCAAATTTTTCATCAGATAAGATTTGATGGGATTCAAGTTTGCAGAACAAAGAGTCAATATGCCAATTTTCAGAGTCCAGTCAGGTGTTTAGATCAGTTTTTAAGGCCAGTCAATAGACCTCTTGGCATGAAGTCAATAGTTTGTAGATAGGTGTAAAAGTGAGTTGCAAATTTGTTTCTAGGTTGCAAAATTGACTTCATTCAGTAACTTGAGTTTGGTGGATCATTTGGAAGATTTAGTTGTATGAAAATGAAAAAAAATTATGTCAGGCCCACTTTGGGAGCCCGACTAGTGGCTTTAGACCAAATGATATGGAGCGGACTGAATTTTTTTTGAGGAGTCAAAGTGTAAAGTTATGATACTTCAATGTTCCTATTCATAACACTTTTCCTAAAAAGGAACCTTTTTTATCTAAGCTCAACCATCTCAAAAGTTGACTAAAACATTTTGAAGTTAATCTTGTTGTGGGAATTTATGGTAGACAGGTTCAAATCATCGGATGACCTCTGCATCGTCACTAATGTCACTACAACCTAAGTTGAAAGGTTAAATGGATTGTTTTAGCGGTTTAGATAATTTGAAATCGTGAGAATAAGCTGTGCATATCTAGGAATTCAAGTTTACAATTAGGATCCAATAATAAATGAGAATTAGGTGTTTGTGTGTAATTAATGCTTTGTTGAAGGCAAAGAAAAAGAAACTCATGATGTAGTCATTAATCATTAAATGGGGCAAAGATCAATAGCCTTTTCAGCGGGAGATTTTGAAAGATGGTTTCAGGAAATGGTTGAACCAGTAGATTTTGTTCACATATGAGATACTTGGCAGGATTATATTAAGAGACAAGAAATTGATTTGTTTAGGAAGAGTAGATGTGTGCAATCAAGAGACCTATAGCAAGTGGGAAGACACGTGAGCAACAGAGGTAAATAACAAGGGGAATATCAAACAAGAAGATGCCCACAGTGAAGGAACAAGTAGCCATGCTTCTAAGCAAAGCCCATGCACAACAACATATATAAAGAAGAACTCCACACCCTTGAGGATGAAGTCCTAATTTTTTAAGACACGTTTTTAAAGGAGAGATGTCAAGTTTTATGTCTGAGGAAGCCGTAGCAGGGCAAAAGAGAGCACATAGCTAAGGAAAAATGCCAATCAATAGCAGAACATGCAGATGACAATCTAAAAGGGCCAGTAAAGGAATCCACTCACAGCAATGAAGTAAAAGAAAAGTCTTGCAAGGAACAAACCACACAGCTAATGGTGAAGCCATGAATAATAAAGGAGGAGCTAGTGGTTGTTTGGGTAGTTTGAACAACAATCAACGCATGCAAAGGAGACCCACAGTCTTTTCAAGGGAGATGCCAAAATTTTGAAATGAGCCACATTTTTTTTAAAAAAAATAGTCACACCCAATTAGAGCATCTCCACCCCTGCATTTAAACAAGGAGCCTGGAAGAAAGATGCAGCGTTCAAAGAAAAAATAGAGAAGCAAAAAGTTTCTTTTTGAAGACTCCACGCCCAGTCAACCAAAGAGAAGCCACAGAGCATGAAGGAAACCCATGCAGCATTGAAGACACTAGCATCCAAAAGAAGGAGCCACATAAGTAGCAGGGGCATCACCAGTCAAAGAGCTTCCCACGCATTCAGACAAAGGACGCCCATAGCTAACTTCAGAGTAGGAAGTCACTACTTGACAGAGGAAGCGTGCAAAACTAGTTTCAAATAATTTGTCCCACATTGAGCAAACAAGGAAACCTTTTACTGTTTAAATGCAAAAGTCCTAAATATTTTAGTGTCATAAAGAAAGATGCCTTTTGCAAGGTTGCGAGCTTGTGGAAGGACGCACCATTCCACCAAGTTGGAGGCAAAGAGGTAAAGAATTTTAAAAGAACATGCATAATGAGTAGGATGATGTTAGAAAAGTTGAAACCCCTGGGAAAACCTCAAAATCTAACTAGTTGCTATGTCGCTAGCCGAAAAATCCAAGGAATTCTAGCTAGTGAGAGCAACTAGCCAGAAAAATCAAGAAACCAGTGAGAGACAGAAGATGGTCATGGGTCTCGTGTATGGTGCAAGCAATGAATCAGATCGCACTAAGTGGTAGCAAGTAGGAGGTGATATGGCGAGTTCAGATAGGTTGCGAGGAGATCGTGACACTTGGAAAATTAAGCAGCCCTCACTAACTCGCCAAGTCAAAGATGCACAAGATTTAGCATAGCGAGTTAGTGAGAAGATGACATGTGGCACTGATGGGGATGTCCAATTAGAATGTGACATGTGGCACTGTAAGAAGTCAACAAATCATAGAGTGACACATGGCGAGATCAGTCTACAAAAGTTTGACCCTGGATTAAAAAGGAAGAAAAAATAAATGATATCAAATATAAAATTTATTTTATATTCTTTCTCTCATGTGCAGTTAGTGGGTCATTTAAATGAATGTTTGAATTTTGATATAGTTCAAGCCTTATAAATTTTCAATTTTTTGCAAAGTAAGCCATGAACAGAGGGTCAATCTTCAAAAGGCCATAACTAGAGTATTTTTTAGGCAAAATGGGCACTCTAATATATCGTTGGAACCAAGAAGAACCTAAAATTTCCAAATCTAGAGTTTTTTTTTTGCACAGGTGCTCCCTAGTTCAAGTTGTAGGTCATTTTGTTAAATCTAGGGTATTGGAAGAAGAATAGGAAAAACTCATCACTGATCATTGAGAGTGGTTAAAAGGTAGATGTGAAGGCTTGTTGAATCCTAGGTATGGAGAAAAACTAATCCAAAAAGTTTATTTTGCCTTTGAGGTCTTATAACTGATTTTCACCTTTCACTTGGAGTTCAAATTCGACATCAGAAGTCACTTATTTCTACAAATCAAAATATTTGTGATTCCTTATGCTTTGTAAAGTCCAAATGATGAAACCAAATTAGATATTCAGTTAGGGAGAGAGGATAGAGAGAGGATTTTTCATCTTCTTGGGAAGGAATTCTAGGTGGACAGTTGTCATTTCTTGATTAGATCTGAGATTTTCTTCTTCCTTTATCTACCTCTTTCTTTCTCATTGTAAGGGTCCTAGTTCTTTGGAAAAAAATGACACATTATTGTGATACCAAGGTTTTGGATCCAATTCTAGATGCATTCCCATGATTGTGACCATAGTCTTTAGCAAATTTCTCTTCTATGAACAGTAGTAGGATGGTTAATATAGCAAGTTTTGATATGTTAGGTTTCTTTGTGTTTTCATTTCATGCATTTGGTTATATAATTTCAAGGAAATAATACAAAGAGTAGTATATGATTGAGTTTCAATTGAATCTTGTCTCCATTCTGAGTGAGTAGTAATGTTTTATGACCTTTGAACAAAGAGCTTAGGTCATAATTGTAGTCCCTTAAGGCTGTATGTTGTTTCATTGTTATTGATAATTTAAGGAATTGTGTAAATTATTCATAGAAATCAACAGAGCTGCAAGTTTATTGAGGAGGATATCATGTAAGAATGAGATTCAGATTGAACATGGATGTCTATTTTCAAGGTGAATGGATAGATCATATATCTGAAGATGCAACTATGCCACAGTTATCCATATGTATGTTCATGACTCATGGATTTGCATAATGGTCAAGACACTGATCACTTTATAGGATCACTTGGTCTTACTGATGCATATTTGAGGGTTTTGTTGAATTCAACATTATTAATCAAATGTTCTTTCCATTTCATGTTGAAGGACTTACTAGAATGCCCTCACTCAGCTTCTAAGATCCATAGATCAGCATCTAGCTACTGTAGGTCCATGTCATTTCATAAGTCTTTAGGAGAAATAAGGGGTCTTCATGTGCAGTAAATAGATTCAGGGATATGTTTTGCACTAGTACGATATCATTCGAATATGAGGTCTACCCGCCTAGGTTTAGCAGAGCCTGAAGTAGAAGAAGGGTCATGCCTTATAGTTGGCCTATTGTCAGAAATGGCATGTTAAAAATGGGAGTTAGTTGCCCCTAGATATGTCACTTTCTCAGTGGGATAATTGAAAGCCCTCTAGAATTTTCAAATGCCAACAAGATGGCGACTCTGTTGGGGACTGTATTGAATCTATGTGACAGAAAAATCTTGAGAATTTGAGAGGAGATTTAATACAATAGGAGAAGGGCATGAAAAATTTACAATAGTAAGTTCTCTAATGTGTTTCTCCAGATTTCTTACTTAAGCTTCATGCACCCAGTATGTTTTATCAAGTTTGCAATAGTATTCTTCAAGATTGAATGCAGATTGTGTTGTTATTAAGTATTATTTTCAATCAGTTCAATCGATTATGGTTTTCAGAATATTGTTGTAAGATCAAAGTTAGAATTTTTGAATAAAGGTTTCTCTCTTCTAAGTGTTTTAAAGATTTTCAAATTTTACAAGTTGGAATTTAAATTTAGATCTATAATGATGCAAATTATGTTTCAAATCTTTCTCACATAAGTGAGTGGCGACTCTATCTAAAGGATCTCTGAACCAGTGTAGATTGGTTGTATAATTGCTTTCAAAGAGTTTTTAGTTGAAATAAGCAGATCTTAAAGTTGTGTGAATTTTCAAGCAAGAAGAGAGATCTATTTAAGTTTCTGACCAGTAAGTTTCAAAGTGTTGTTTGATTTTCTATTAAAAGTTTTTGAATGACAATAAATGAACCACAACTATGATTTCATTTAGTTCTCCTCAAGGACATGGTGACTCTATAAGTTTATGATCAGTGGTGTGAGGAATTCATGTTAGCACTAGGCCAATCATCAGATCAGTGGTTTCATGCAAAAAAAATAAAGGTATTCTCATTTTCATGTATTTTCTTTTCATGAAAATTGATTGTTATACAAGTGTGTTCTCCATCAAGTGAAGTTTCAGCACTGAGAAGAGGAGAATGGTTTTAAGGTTATACATTTCATTAGATCGGTTTCAGTTGGTTGTTTTTAAAGTGGTGAAGTGTATTTTAGAAGTTGAAATGGGTAGAAGGGTATAGATCTTCTGCAAAATATAAATCAAAAGTTGTTATAGGTGAATGAGGTTCAAATTTGTTAAGAATGTCAAGATTTAGTTCACCTAGGATGCAGCCAGTTAATGAAATGCCTAGATCCATTTCTACCAAGCAGTATATGCCATTGAATTTCAATGGTATTCACGGTTTCCCGAATTTCATTCCTAATGATGTCTAAAATAAATTGCCTAAATTTAGTGGGAACCATACTATTTCAGCCATTCATCATGTTGAATTTTTCATTGATTTGATGGGTGACTATGAGATTTCTTATGAAGACATTCACATGAAGCTATTTGTTCAAACCTTGGAAGGAGATGCTAGACACTAGTTTTCATTTTTGCCAGCACTTTCTATTTCATCTTGGAGTGAGTTGCATTTAGCCTTCAAGGAGAAATTTGGAGAATGGGTAAGTATATCTAATTCTTATGATAAGTTCTTGAAGATTCATATTCAGAGTGATGAACTTGTCCCTCAATTTAATATCAAATTTGCAAGAGTTTTGAATGAAATCCTTGAGAGCTATAGACCTAATGATCAAATGTGTTTAGTTGTTTATTTTGATACATTTGACAAGAAAATGAACTATCTACTAAGGGATAAAGAACCGCAGACATTATATTAGGCTTTTATGACTGCTAGAGATATTGAGAATAATATGAAGTATGGATTGACTAGAGGCCATTTTTCCTTGAAAGATTGCCAATATAATGTGTTTGAAAGAAAAGTGGAACATACTATTGATATTTCAATTTCAAAATAGAATATCAACACACCTACTGTAAGTAATAATTAGATTGAGAATTCAAATCAGAATGTGTGTATGAGAAAGGTTAGTCCAGTTGCAAATAGAAACACACATGTTCATGATGGTACAACAGTGAGTGATTTTTCAGACTCTGATAGGTTTCAACAATATGTTAGTTTTATAGATCAAACATTAGTTATAGTAGCAAGTTCTTCTCTTAAAAGTTATGTGTATGATGATGTTACTAATGTTTCCAATTTTGAAGTTGCTAAACCTAGATCTCAGTCTTGTGCAAGTGAGAAGGCTGAAAGTTATTCCTCTGATCATGAGTTTGATGTTGTTGATCTGACATGCCATGGAGAGTTAACACAAGATGAAGAATGTGAATCACAGTCATCTCAGTCACAATCAAAAGAACAAAGTGCATATACTTCTAATGTTTCAGCAGTTAATGGTAACATGTATTCTTTTAATCAATCAGATAGGCAAGAATTGAATTCTCTTATTGAGAGGTTGCATTATGTTAATAATGAATTAGAAAGATATGAATCTCAATGTGGGTATGAAGAAGTTGTAAGTCATCTTCCAAGTGCTGACAATGAAGTTCTTTATCTGATGTACAATGAAGAAGCATTATATGAAGGAGATGATGAGAGTGGTTGCTTGAATCATAGTGAGGAAAATGACACTATATGTTCGCCTTCATATGAATCTGATTTTGATTGGGAAGAAAAAAGAAATGATGGAAGTGAACATTCATCTGAAGCTGAAGGTATGAATTCTTCCTCTAATTTTGAAAAGGAAAGTGCATCTCAGTTTTTGCACCATACAAATCAGTAAGCCAATGAAGAAATTATGAGTGATTTGTCCTCAAAAAATGAAGATAAGAAAATGTTGAGTCCAGTTAATGTATCTAAATTTGAAGATTCCAATGAAGAGTTGTCAAATGCTTTTATATCAGACAATAAAGATTGAACATATAGTGAAACATTTAGGAATGAATCATAGTCTGTTTGTAATTGTTATCCTAAACAAGATGATGAATAGGATGTAAATATAGACACTATGTGTTTGGTGGAAGAAATAGAAAAAGGAGTCTTCATACAGTTCTGACTTTTCTTCAAACACTAAAAGTCGCCATAAGGATAGGGTGGGTACTGAGTTTAAGGTCTATAATAATGCTTTGTATGATGATGCTTGTGAGGATGAGCAGTCCATGTTCTATCCTAATGTGCAAAGAGGATCCTTGTCTGGAGTCATTAACCCATTGTTTGAAGACGACATGGAGGTTTCAGGTTTAGAGGGGTTAGATGCAAATTGTGATACAATGTCATACTGCTGCAATAAATTAGAATATTGTTCTTCCATTTCTGATGTTGAAATTTCTAATGATGTTTTCTTTGGTGAATGTAAAGATGAACTAGTCAATGGAGTTGTCTTTGAAGAGAAACCGACACTTCATGGTAAGCTCTACGATCATTCAAATGAGGTAAAAGCCAATCAACACTTCAATTATGAGAATACAACAAAACGTTATGAAATATTTTTAGATTGCGATGATGATGTTATGTGTGAATACAAATCTAATTGTTCCTTTCAAATTTAGCTAGCAACACTTGAGGAAATGCAAAGTCAAGGTGAGTTAAAAATGCATGATATATATAACTTTTTCTGTGAAGTTGAGAATGAGCACTTTGCATTTCTAGTAGATAGCATGCATGAATCAGTCAATAATGATGAGTTTCAATTTGACACCGATATTCATAAGCATGATGATCAGTATTTTCATAATGAGGTAATGGTTGAGAATGAAGCAAGTTTTGATATGCATTATGACAGTAAGAGTAATTATTTTGTTTTGCCAAGTGATTTTTTATATGATGATAATATGATTGGTGAAATTGATACGAAAAGAAATTTTAGTTTACCTTATGAAAGTCTACATGAGAATTATGTTTATGATAGAGGTAAACAATTTTGTTGAGGTTCGGTGGCCCAGGGCCATCGTGTGTACATAATCTCGATAGTTGTAGTTGTTTCCCTGCATTCATTAAAGATGTTCAGGAGAGTTTGTGTAGTCAAGTGTGTGGTCTGCTTCACCCAGAGATCTAAAATCTTGCCATGCCCACAAGCGGCATGCATCCCCAGACAGAGCCGCTGTTGGGACTAAAAATTGCATGCTTCATTTTTAGTCACATTTTAAAATGTTGAGGAATCAAACTCCATAGATGCTTGTGTACCTGGCTGTACTTGTAAAGCCCCAGAGGTGTTCAATGTTTCTAACACCTTTCATTCAATCTGCCTAAACATTCCATGATGATAAATTGACATCCCGAGTCATTTGGTGAAGTTTCATTTTGAGTAAATGCCAATTATGCATTTTACCCAGAGTATCAAACAGTGACAGGAGGTTATGTTTGCCATTGAATATCTCACACCTAGAAAGGTTTTGTGACTTTTTGCTTTGAAATTATGTAGTGTCCATACCTAAGAACCTATGTTTAAGATTTGAGTCATTTCAAGTCTGTTTGACTAGGTTTTGAATCCCTCAAAGTTGGTCATTTACTATTTTCATACATTTGCACTGTGCATGTAATTCTGGGAAGCCCTATTTGACATGTTATAACTTTTGACCAGTTTATTGAAATGTTGAAATTCCTATTGCATTGCATTGTAGATATCAAAGACTTGTTATGTTTCAAGTTTCAGCCGATGACAAATCCATTTGATTATATTTCAAATGTGATTCCAAATGGAGTTTCTATCTTTTCACTGTTGTCATTATTTACAGATTGATTGGAACACCTATTCGAGATGTCATATCTTTTTATCTATAATTGTTAGGACTAAATGGTTTGTTCCACTATATTGTCCACTAAAAATAGTTTAAGTGTGTCAATTTGCAAGTCATTATGAATCCATTTGCACACTTTTCGAAATCCATTCCATTTGCAAAAAATGCTTTTCTATAATTGTTTCAGTTTGAAAAATCCAAGTAGCCTACTTTGAATGCTTGTAATTTGTGTCCTATTATTCACCATGAGACCAAATCATAGATCCATATTTTCCTCATGATAGAGAATGAGAGTCTCAGTTTTCATCTTCCTAAGTGTCCATTTGCCTAGTTTTCAAGGCCAAATCCAAACCCAATTTAGTATTTTTTGACATGTTTATCTACAGGTGATTCTGAGAGGTCAACTTCGACAGTGAATATCTTTTGACCCCAAATTCATCATGAGATGAAATTTGATAGGATGCAAGTGTACAGAACAAAGATTCAGTGTGCCAGTTTTTAGAGTACAGTTAGGTGTTTATATTAGTTTTTAAGGCCAGTCAATAGACTTTTTGGCATGAAGTCAATAGTTTGCAGACAGGTGTAAAAGTGAGTTACAAATTGGTTTCTAGGTTGCAAAATTGACTTCATTCAGTAACTTGAGTTTGGTGGATCATTTGGAAGATTCAGTTGTATGAAAATGAAAAAAAATTTAGTTAGGCCCACTTTGGGGGCCCGACTAGTGGCTTTAGACCAAATGATATGGAGCGGATTGAATTTTTTTTGAGGAGTCAAAGTGTAAAGTTATGATACTTCAATGTTCCTATTCATAACACTTTTCCTAAAAAGGAACCTTTTTTATCTAAGCTCAACCATCTCAAAAGTTGACTAAAAAATTTTGAAGTTAATCTTGTTGTGGGAATTTATGGTAGGCAAGTTCAGATCATCGGATGACCTGTGCATCATCACTAATGTCACTACAACATAAGTTGAAAGGTTAAATGGATTGTTTTAGTAATTTAGATAATTGCAAATCATGAGAATAAGCTCTGAATGTCTAGGAATTCAGGTTTGCAATTAGGATCCCATAATAAATGAGAATTAGGTGTTTGTGTGTAATTAATGCTTCGTTGAAGGCAAAGAAAAAGAAACTCATGATATAGTCATTGACCATTAAATGGGGCAAAGATCAATAGCCTTTTCAGCAAGAGATTTTGAAAGATGGTTTTGGGAAATGGTTGAACCAGTAGATTTTGTTCAGATATGAGATACTTGGCAGGATTATATTAAGAGACAAGCAATTGATTTATTTAGGAAGAGTAGATGTGTGCAAACAAGAGACCTAGAGCAAGTGGGAAGACATGTGAGCAACAGAGGTAAATAAAAGGGGCGGCATCACACAAGAAGATGCCCACAGTGAAGGAACAAGGAGCCACACTTCTAAGCAAAGTCCATGCACAACATCATATATAAAGAAGAACTCCACACCCTTGAGGATGAAGTCCTAATTTTTTAAGACATGTTTTTAAAGGAGAGACATCAAGTTTGATGTCTGAGGAAGCCATAGTAGGGCAAAAGAGAGTGCATAGCTAAGGAAAAATGCCAATCAATAACAGAACATGCAGATGACAATCTAAAAGGGCCAGTAAAGGAATCCACTCATAGCAACGAACTAAAAGAAATGTCTTGCAAGGAACAAACCACGTAGCAAATGGTGAAGCCGCAAATAATAAAGGAGGAGCCAGTGGTTGTTTGGGCAGTCTGGAAAGAAATCAAGGTACGCAAAGGAGACCCACAGTCTTTTAAAGGGAGATGTCAGTATTTTGAAATGAGCCATGTTTTTTTTTTAAAAAGGTCATGCCCAATCAGAGCATCTCCACCCATGCATTTAAACAAGAAGCCTACAAGAAAGATGTAACGTTTAAGGAAAAAAGAGAGAAGGTAAAAGTTTCTTTTTGAAGACTCCACACGCACTCAACCAAAGAGAAGCCACAGGGCATGAAAGAAACCCATGTAGCATTGAAGACACTAGCATCCAAAAGAATGGGCCACATAAGTAGTAGGGGTGTCATCGGTCAAAGAGCTTCCCATGCATTCAGACAAAGGATGCCCAGAGTAGACTTCAGAGCAGGAAGTCGCTACCTGACAGAGGAAGCATGCAAAACTAGTTTCAAATTATTTGTCCCACATTGAGCAGACAAGGAAACCTTTTACTATTTACATGCAAAAGTCCTAAATAGTTTAGTGTCACAAAGAAAGATGCCTTTTGAAAGGCTCCAAGCTTGTGGAAGGATCCACCATTTCGACAAGTTGGAGGCAAAGAGGAAAAGAATTTTAAAAGAGCACACATAATGAGCAGGATGATGTCAAAAAAGTTGAAACTGTCGAGAAAACCTCAAAATTCGGCTAGTCGCTATGTCACTAGCCAAAAAATCCAAGAAATTTTTGTGAGTGAGATAGCGACTAGCTGAAAAACTCAAGAAATTGGTGAGAGACAGAAGATGGTCGTGGGTCCCGCGTATGGTGCAAGCAACAAATCAGATCACGCCAAGTGGTAGCGAGCAGGAGGTGATGTGGCAAGTTCAGACCGGTTACAATGAGATCGTGACACTTAGCGAATCAAGAGGCCCTCGTTAACAAGATTTAGCATAGCAAGTTAGCAAGAAGATGGCACATGGCACTAATGGGGATGTCCAGTCAGAATGTGACATGTGGCATTGCATAAAGTCAACCAATCACAAAGTGACACGTGGTGAGATTGGTGAATAGAAGTTTGACCTTGGATTAAAAAGGAAAAAATAATAAATGATATCAAATATAAAATTTATTTTATATTCTTTCTCTCACGTGTAGTCAGTGGGTCATTTAAATGAATGTCTAAATTTTGATATAGTTCAAGCCTTATAACTTTTTAAATTTTTGCAAAATAAGCCATGAATAGAGGGCCAATCTTCAGAAGGCCATATCTGGAGTTTTTTTAAGGAAAAATGGGCACTCCAATATATTGTTGGAACCGGAAGAACCTGAACTTTCCAAATCTAGAGTTTTTTTTTTGCACATGTGCTTCCTTGTTCATGTTGTAGGTCATATATATATATATATATATATATATATATATATATATATGACTATAACTTATTAATGAGGATACCTTTCCAGAAACAAACGTTTACTTGTACCATCGGTTTTTTTATCATTACCATATGAAGCATCTCTAACCTATAATTATAACTACATCAGCAAGATGCATGATTTAAATTTGACTTAGAAAAATTAAGATTTTCAATAGTAGTACATACAACGAAATAATTACTGTTTCTAGCTTCTTACCTAGACATGGTTATAATTTTTAACATCAATAGAAATTAGTACCCAAATTCAACACAACACCTATGAATTTTTTAATGCACCAATTTTCTATAATAGAGCATGGTAGGTTATGGAGTTTTATTGTATCTACTAGCTATCTAGCTCCTTGGGACAATTAGTGAGAGCTACTAAATACTAATTGTTAAATTTGTAAGGGTGTGAACTAAGATTTCACATTTCAATTATCCAATGTCACACTTGTCAGTATTGTAGTATGGTTTTCTATTTCACCAAAAAAAGAGTTCTTTGATAAGCAACAAGTATTCTCAATACTATCACCTATTGTAATCAAAGTTCAACCCAAGCCCCAAACCAAGACTAGACACTAATAACCACCACTCCTTAACATGAATGTTCCATATTCCTAGGAGCTCCTACTCAACTTACCACAAGTTTCCTATAATATTGGGTTTCCAAGAGTTGTATCCATTAAATGCATCATTAGACAACCATAGATTAAGGAAAATATTAGATAAACATTTAGCTCTTTGAGAGAAAATACACCATAGATTATTTTACACATTGACTACTAATGTAATCACACATGTAAGTACTCAAAGAAAGTAAAGAACTTGATGTAAATGTAGATGTGTTTCTCCTTCCTCTAACACTTCCTAGATTTCCCACTTTTTGCCCTCCTACACCAACTTCCTACCTTTCACGTCCTCCCTTCACATTTTTATAAAAAAAATTGTCAATAATTCACCAAATTCTTATTTATGGTGGCCCTTTATGAGAATATTTTTTCTTTGCAGGGAAATTTGATTGCTCGGGAGGAAGTCCTTAGAAAGTCTATCTATGTTACTCCAAACCACCTAGCAGTTGAGCAATGTGCTTTATATGAGAAACTTCTTATCCTTTGAGACCTTAAGGAGTTGGTCTACTCCATGGCTGATGATAAATCCCCTAGGTGTGATGGGTTTCCCTATGAATTTTACAAACACCTCTCGAAGCATATAGGTCATGATCTGCACAAAGTTTATCTTGAAGCCTATCATACTAAAATCTTAGGAGCCATTATAAATAAAGGAAATATTAAATTCATACCTAAAACTAGAAATCCTGAGGATATTTGAAACTGGAGGCCCATTACCCTTTTGAACGTGTCTTATAAGATAATTGCCAAGGCAATTTCTCTCAAAATCTGCCACCTATTGCCTTTAATTGTGCGCCCTAAGAAAATTGGCTTTATTAAGTCTAGATATATTCTTGACAACATTATTGCTATCTAGGATGTATTGGAGTGGGCTCGCAGGTCCAAATAGATGACTATTTTTTTGAAGATTGATTTTCCTAAAGCCTATGATTGCACTGAATGTTCTTTTATCTTTGCTATGCTCTAGGCTCTTGGTTTTGGTCCCAATTTCCTACAGTATGTGGAAATGCTCTTTGACAATGCTACTACTTGCATTACCATTAATAATTCTCAATCTAAGGCTTTTAGTCTTTTTCGTTCCATCAGGAAAGGTTGCCCTCTAGCATTGGCTCTTTTTGTCCTTATTGTTGAACAATTTGGCTATTTTCTAGCTCACTCTATGTCCTTGGGACTGGTTCATGACATTTCCTTTCCAAAATCATCCTCCCAATTGGTCAATGGTCATTTCACTGATGATTTCTTCCTCACTCTTTTGGAGGATGAAGAAAACATAAAAAATGCCTTAATTTGCATGGACACTTTTTGTCAAGCCTCCAGATCTACTATTCAATGGTATAAATCACTCTATTACCAATAGTGATTCTTGCTAGCTCCACCCTTGCTTAGCCAGTTTTAATGGAAATGGGTCACTCACAAAGAGATTTTTTTCTTTCTTGGCATTCCTTTCACTTTTAAGGTTTCACCTGTTGAAATATGGAATGCTATGCTTGCCAAGATCATCACAAAGCTTGATTATTGGCTTACAAAAATTCTCTCCCTTGTGGACAAATTATAGATGTGTTTGAAAGTTCCTATGGCCACTCATTTCTATTATTCTTCTTGCTAAGCTTCCTCTAAGGCCTCCTACTAGAAATTGGAAAGACTGCTTAGGGATTTTCTCTGGGCTTTTGGTTTTGATCATCATAGCTTTCATAAAGTTGCTTGAGAATTATTTTGTCTCCCAAAAGAATATGGTGGCCTTGGCCTACTTTCCACATAGAAACAAGGCCTTGCTCTTTCTGCCAAATGGATTATTTGTGCCATCACTAGAGATGAATCCTGGAAGATTTTGATCCGGCATTGTATCTCTTTCGACTTTCCCATCAATAGGCTTGCTTGGAAAGGGATTGGTTTCCACACCCTTCTCATCATGTGCAAGCCAATGGTCATACAAAGCTCTTTTATTATCAAGAGAATATGAAAGGCTTGGGAAGTAATCAAGCCTTGGCTTCACTGGTCTGGTGATGAGTTCCATAATGGCCTCTCCATGAATTAGTAGAATATTTGGTAGTCTCCCCTCTTTACCATTTAGGGTACTCCCCTTGCCAAGATTCAAGGTGTTAGTGCTCCACTTTTTTTCAAATGAGGCATCATAATTCCCAAAGATATTTTCTTTAGAGTTGCCATGAGTTTCAAATCCTAGGAAGATATGCATGTCCAATACCATCTTATCAATTTAGATAGACCAACTTTTGACTTATTGCTCACCTCAATTCTAGTTCACTTAATTCATAAAGTGGGAATTCAGTTTGTTAGGCCTTGATGGCATGATTGGAAATGGTATCATGCTACTCCTTTTTCAAATTACAATCCAAGTTTGGGTTAGAGAAGGCTTTCTCCCCATTTGCTGATAGTGGATATGCTCAATCGAAGATGCCATTTGCAATCTTCTATTTCTCAATGGAGAAAATGCTTTGACACTATTTGGAGTGCTATTACAAAGCCCAAGATTGCCCATTTTACTTAGTACTAGCCTTTCAAGGTATTCTCCTTGGGCCTTGGCTCAAGCATATTGGGGTTCCAGATCCTCGATGCCCTTTTTCTGGACAACTAGAGTCTTTCATGCATATTTTCTAGTTGTGTAGGTGTGCTCAAAATTATTGGCACTAAATTCATGACTTCTTCAAGCCTTTCAAGCCTTAACCCTTTTCTTGGCACATGGTTATATTGGGTGATTCCCCCAAAATCCCCCCAAAATTCACCTAGATTTGGCATACCTTTAGGATGGAAATTTTTTTCACTCTATAGAAACATAGGAATGTTTTTCTTTTCACTCATACTTTTTTGGATATTAATATTTCTATGTACACTAAGGCATGCATTTTTAATAGTGTAACTATGTAGATTCAAGTTCAAGCTAACAAAGTGGGCTTGGAGGTTGCTCACCTGTAAGAGCTCATGAACCATTGGGTCAATTCCCCCTTGTACTATGGCCAGAGTTCCACCTAATTCTTTAGTAGATACCTCGACACCTCGTGGCTACCATCTGCAATGCCATTCCATAGGTCATCATTCTCACACCCCATGCTCCCTTGCTTCCCTACACTACTCTCCCAATGGTGGTGATGGTGGATGGAGGTGCCGCTTAGCTTCCCTACCCAATCGTGGCTTTGACTAGTCCCTGGTTCCTCCTCCTAGTGTTTGGTAGGTGCTTTCTAGGAAACGGCCTCACCTGGATCTAGCGATTTCTCCTCTACAGCTAGAGCTAAAAGATGCAGAGGCTATCATTGATCCTTTTGTTGTTTCTATTGATGATGGTTGGACTGTCCCCAACCCGTCCCCCGGTCTAAAAGATGATTGGGGTTTTCATGATCATGATGAACCACCACTCTCAGTAAGCACTACATTGGCTACCTAAGGTTCTTTTTATGTCTTTTTTTGATGAATAGTGTTTGATTCCAGCTATGGCCATGTGAACTTTTGCAGGGTGACCCTATATCCCCTAGCATTTGTTTTGTGAATCATAATCTTAGTATATTATTTATTAAGAGAAAAGGACTATTCATCAAAAAAAATTGATAGCTCTGATAGGCAAGCATAGAGCACATGTTTTATTTTTTAACAAGATAGGAAATAAACAATGCTATGGTAGCAATGTATAGATATTAGAAATACTATTAAGTCATATTATGCAATGAAGATGTGAACATTTTCTTTTTCTTTTCCATTATCATAAATCACCCATTATTTTGATGAAATAATAAAAACCTAAATATACATCTTTCAAACATGTCACATCCATTGTAGTAATCTATATTTCACTTTGAGCATACAAGGGTTAACTTGAGTAAATGTGACATCAAAAAATATGAAATCTTAAGTGGTGTGTGTGAGTGGCCACATGATCATCTGATTCGTCCCCTTCTTATAGGCTAAACCTCTCTACCTCAACCACACCCTTGTCTTGACGAATCATGCATCTAGTCAAACATTCATAACCAATAATGAGTCAGTATCCATTATAATATGACATATCACAAGGTAAGTGCAC
The DNA here is from genome assembly GCA_028749045.1 of Cupressus sempervirens. Taxonomy (NCBI): domain Eukaryota; kingdom Viridiplantae; phylum Streptophyta; class Pinopsida; order Cupressales; family Cupressaceae; genus Cupressus; species Cupressus sempervirens. The sequence continues at coordinate 211,405,708 of CM053783.1, forward strand.
CAAGTTGCGGTGCCAAAAAGGTGACACATTTTTTCTTTGTAAAAAGCCAAAATATTATAAATGGGCTACATACTCACAGCCCATTCATTTCTTTCTTATTTTTCAATCTACCCTCCTCACAGAGCATACATGGATTGAGAGAATACAACATTTTTGCCACCTGCCTTGCCAATATGCCTCCTCGCTTTCAAATTTTGAAATCACGAGCATGCTGTATGTTAGCTAACTTTCTTTTTGCATTGTCTGATATGTTTTTTATATTTTTTTGTAGGTTTTTTTCAATTTCTTTTAAAATTTGTTTATTCATTTAGATTTCAATTGATTTTTTATTAGGAAATGTCAATAATGAATTAGCAAATCCCTAAGAAGGTCAAAACAAAAACCCTCAACAAGATCAAAATGAAAACCCTCAAGAAGATCAAAACCAAAACCCTCCACAAGAGGAACAACAAATTCCGCAACCTAAACCAATTGCAAGACCTCCTCATAGCACATAGAAATATATAATAAATGAAATAGAAAGAGGAAAAACTAAATTAGAAGGACTCGTTGGTCAATTGAAAGAATGTGGACAAACCAATCCAATGAGAGCTCAATTGGCATCATCCCTCGAATCCATTATGACCCACATAGCTTCTATTAATGGTCAGTTAGATGTTTGCCAGGTTAAGAGAGATGAACAAAAAAGATATTATGCAAATAAATTATCATATCAAGATGTTAAAAAAAGAGATATACCAAAAGGTAGAATATGTTCATTATTTAGAAAACATGGTGAACAAGATACTGTTAGAGAGGGTCCTAAATGGTTCCCCATCCATTGGTGCATACATGATGCTATAAGAAATAATTTTTGGGATGGATGGTGCATGATTTTTGATGCTCCTCCTTGCAATAATCATGAGGTCCCCATGTATTTCTTAAGGAAATTATAATGTGATTTTGTACTTGGGGAGATCCTCAATTATTTTGATATATTACACTCTTAGGGTAGAGGTGGGGGGTCATCATTTGAGAGGCCAGGGGCACGTCATGATCCTAATGTAGTTAGGGCACCTGTGGTCAAGCCATAGGGTGAGCATGTGATTATTCATTCAATTACGAAGGAATGTGTGGAGGCTAGTGCTCTAGGGACTATTAGAGCTTTGATGTAGACCCTCATTCATTGAATGAGTCCATTAGTTGAGAACGAGCCTTCTGCATGTCGCAGTCACATGTGCACATCATGCATATCCTTATGCACATTTGGCAATCATGTTGAAGATGGTGTGGATGATGGGCTAGTGATTGATCAGTTCCTGAATGAGACATTTGGCATTGACACACAGGTAAATTATAATTATAATAAACTAATTTGATCACATTTCATATGTATAGTGAATGACTAATAAATTAGCATGTATTGACATTGTTGAAAATTTAGGGTCATAGTGTTGGCAGCCCTAGTAGTGATCCCCCAACCCCATCTTTTGTCCCCTCGATAAGTCTAGAGGTATGTATTAATTTAATCATTTAAATGAATACATATATTTATTAAGTAATCATATGAAGGATTGATAAAAAAAATTATGCATGTGCATCAGTTCTCTACAAGACTGTCGACATTCACTATAGACTCCGAGCCTAGATGTGACATGAGCTTTGTAGAGGTACATTTGTTTTATGTTAATTTAATTTATTTCATTATATTTTTTTCATGTTTCATGTTACAATTAATGTGTATTGTATGACATGTAGCTCTTGGCATCGAAGACTCCTCCTTATCTTCGACAATCTATCAATTGTTGAGTGGTTGTAGCTATGGCTAGTTCACAACCATTGACTGAGTTATGAAAGAATTTTCTTAGTTTTAGTTATTGTTTATAATATTTAGTATCAAAATTTCTAATTTTATTTATAAGTGATTATATTGATTCAATTTTTGTAGGGTCTTGTCACACCTAATCATCCATGAGCCTTCAAGGTGGACTTGTAGAGTGATTAGATGATGGTGGTAAGAAAATAATTAATTTTGTGTGTACATATATTTGATTTCAATCTGTAATAATTATTGATTCATATCTACTTTGTTTCTATCAACTCGAGTTAGAGAAGAGTCTCAACAAGAGGACAAGTGAGCATGCGAGGAAGACCCCATCATCACCACCATCTCCCTCCACACAATGACCGAAGGCCTCTAGAGATTTGTTTCCTTCCCCTCATCGAAAGGAGAAGATATAGTTTATAGACATGTAAATGGATAGGAATAAATGGACATATATGTTGGATTTTATGTCAGTGGACATATTTGATATACATTTGATGTATATATGACATTTTATATTTGATTTATGACATTTATTTGATGCGAGACATTATTAGACTTATGACATTATTGGTTAATATATGATATATTTGTTCATGTACGACATTATTGGTTATCATTTTATATTATATGTTTGTTCATGTATGACATTAAATTCAATACCTAATCAGTTTGAAACTTTGATAGAATATTGATTAACAATAAACTTTATCACTGTTTAAGCTTAAGTTTATAATTTCCAATATGCCATCGTCATATGATTTATGATCTTGTTCATGTTTCAAGTTTTCCTTCTCTATCATTTTTTTATCAAGCTTAATTTAGTACCTAATAAGTTTGAATTTTTGATACAATATCGATCAGCAATAAACTTTATTAGTGTTAAAGCCAAAAAAATATCATTTGCAATTTATGTCATTGTCATATTGATTTATAATCTTCTTGTTCATGTTTAAAGCCTACCTTCTATGTTATGCATCTAAACATTTATCATAAATTATTATTACAAAGATATAACAAATTTGAAACCGAAAACAATATATTACATTAATTCAAAGGTTTAGTTATGACGTAGATCCTAATAGAATTCTCAAGGTTTAATTATGATGTAGAGCCTAATAGGATTCTCAAGGTTTCATTAATTCCATATGTTAGATCTACCATCATAGAATACCAACTATAATGGGCACTCACATGTACTCCAATGCATACATTTCCTTATATGCACAATTGGTCAATGTTGTACCTTATAGAAGATAGAATTCTATAGGTAGAATTACTCAATCTTGTACTACACTAGATAAGATGTTCTCTATTATGCATAATGTTTAGCTCTGGCATTGTTTATAAGAGTGTTTCAAGGTTGGGAACCACTTCAACATCCTTTTCATGGTTTAGAGGTAATGTCATTGTGGCAAAGGCTTATGAAAACAAATGAGCTTCATGATTTTGGCATTTACACAGAAGTAGAACTTGCTTCTTCAACTCCTTACACTCAACTCTTGATTGAAGTTAATCTTATAGTACTAATAATAGCTGCTACAAATTCCTAGGAACCAAGGGACCCTAAACCTATGCTACACTTTCTAGAGATAGAGGAGAAGTTACTACATGCTTCAGTACTTCATAACATTTTGGATCATATAGTGATGCCCAATTTAATAACAACAATAGATACTTGGAATCCTCATAGGGATACTATGCCAATACATGCATGGTTACATCCTTAGCTTCCATTTTTGGGCCAGCGTATGGAGCCCTTATATCCAACCATTCATTATAAGTTGGGAAATGTACATGTAGGTTTCTTATGGCTCATTAAGTGCATCACTTCTTGAGATTTTACTTCAACCCAAGATCATGTCATCTTTTCCATATTTTTCTTTATTTATGAGTTGGGGATGGGAGTGTTAATAATATCATAAAGTCTATTAATAATGTCATAAAGTCCTCCAAAAGTATCCCCAACAAACTTTTAACTGGTTTGGTCTCATTTAATGGCTATCAGTCAAAAATTTGAAGCTCAACATGAATCCATTAACCAATCCAAATGAATTTGACCAACTAAATATATATAAGTAACACTTTCTTATGATTATAAAATGACTAAAATTACACACAAGTATTTTTTTTTGTTTTATTCTATTTAGTATTGATACTAAATTTTTGTACATTATTGTCAGTGAAACAAAAAATAAAGAAATCAATTCAACAATATGTGATTTCTAAAACAACTTCTTAGGTTGAAACATTGAAGAAAATAATTCCTTGTTGTTAACAAACTAATATATAAAATTTATATGGTAGATCTAGTCATCAATAGTTTTTCATCATTTTTTAAAGAATTGTAAAGTATTTATATGTGTTGCCAATTGGTAAGAATTACCTTTGAAAAAGTTAACCACAATTAAAATGAGCTACAAAATCAAAAGAAACAAATGAAATCAATTTTGAACTACTTAAAGGCAAGACAGAGAAATTTAACTTCTAATTCCCTATCTAAATGCAAAGAGCTATTATCATTCATTCAATATGTTTGGGCATATCAAAATATTATCCCAAAAGAAACAATATGATCCATCCCATAGCAACTTGTGGACTTAGACTTGTTGCAATTAAGGAGGAGAAGAACTTTGAAGACAAATACTTTTATGGCATCATGTTGAGACATTTATGATGCAACTAGTTCCTAGTTCCTTGAATCTAAACTATCTTAGCATTTCACGTATGCTAAATACAACCCACCTTTAGCCCTAATGTGAGTGGAAACGATGACATCACATTTTTTATGAGAATTGGACAAACATGTTCCCACAAAATTCCCCAACTTCCACTCCAAAATTGGATGAATATTTTTAATGCTACACTTATGTTGATCCTAGCACTTTGAAAAATAGGGTGTACATAGTAAGATTCTCAAGATTTAATGAAACATTAATGAAGCAAAGATCTAACTACTACAAAGGTTTAAAATTTTTTTCATCACACTCACTATTGTTGCCTTGAGAATTTTCCTTTGATCTCATTCATTTGTAATGCCCTTACCTTATACATTAATTATCATTAACATTTTCTCTATAGTGATGTAAAATAGTGATGCATTGATTATTCCTTTGTAAACCCTCATAATGATACAAAATAGTGATCTCTATCATTCCTTTGATAGTTTTGACACAATCTTATAAACCTATGGCACATTAGAATATGTACCATATTAAGCCTACCTCTAATAAACCCTTAAGATCATGAGTTATGACAAGGAGGAAAAGTTATGAGCCCTTTATAATCTTATCCCTCTACAAATCACACCACTTTTTCTCCATGATATTTTCAATGTGGGGGAGATAAATAGAAACTTATGAACTCTTGTAAGCCCCTTAATGTGTCATTATCTTTGTTAGGGATGTTTCAATTTGGCATGCCTGAGAATGTTCAAGTGCTCAAGAGGATAGGAAAAGGTTGGGGCTAGTGGTTACCTAGTCACTTGGAGCTAGTGAAATAGATGTTCAATCCTAGGAGGAAAGGTGAGAGAGATTTGGTACTTGGCAACTTTGTACTAGCCAACACTACAGATAGCATCACAAAATCAAAATGGAGTAAGATCTCCAAAAAGTGAGAGAGATTACTATAGATCTCTACAACATGATTCTATAGGAACTAGAAATGCATCCATACCTCCCACGAGCTCTGAGATATGCCCCATCAAAGATTGCTGCCCTATGGCATTTAGCGACCATTAGGGATGTTTCAGTTTAGCATGCATGAGAATGTTTGAGTGCTAAACATGACTAGACAAGGTTGGTGATAGGGTTCACTCAGCCACCTAGAGCTAATGGAGCAGATAGTTTCATCCCACAATGAAAGGTGAAAGAGATTTGGAAGTTGGCAACTTTGTACTAGCCAACACTACAAGTTTCAGCATCACAAAAGATGGAATCACAAAATCAAAATAGAGTATGATCTCCATAAAGTGAGAGAGGTTATTTTAGGTCTCTACAACATGTTCCTATAGGAACTAGAATCACATCCATACCTTACATAAGCTTTGAGATATGCCATGTCAAAGATTGTAGCCTTGTGGCATTTAGTGACCCTTAGGGATGTTCTAGTTTGGCACACCTGAGAATGTTCAAGCACTGAATAGGATGGGACAAGGTTGGGAATAGGGTTTACCCAGCCACCCAAAGCTAAAAAAGTAGACTATTTGATCCCACAACGAAAGGTGAGAGAGATTTGGCAATTGGCAACTTTGTACTGGCCAACACTACAAGTTTTAACATCACTCGAGATGGCATCACAAAATCAAAATGGAGTATGATCTCCAAAAAGGGAGAGAGTTTACTATAGGTCTCTACAACATGGTCCTATAGAAACTAGAATCATATCCATACCTTGCACGAGCTCTGAGATATGCCCTGTCAAAGATCGCAACCTTATGGCATTTAGTGACCCTTAGGGACATTCCAGTTTGGCATGCCTGAGAATGTTCAAGTTCTAAATAGGATGGGACAAGGTTGGGGAAAAGTTTTACCCAACCACTCAGAGCTAACAAAGTAGACAATTTGATCCCACGATGAAAAGTGAGAGAGATTTGGCAGTTGGTAACTTTGTACTAGCCAAAACTACAAGTTTCAGCATCACCCGAGATGGCATCACAAAATCAAAATGGAGTATGATCCCCAAAAAGAGAGAGAGTTTATTGTAGGTCTCCACAACACAATCCTATAGGAACTAAAATCACATCCATACATTGCACAAGCTCTGAGATATGCCCCATCAAAGATCACAACCCTTTGGCATTTAGTGACCCTTAGGGATGTTCTAGTTCGACGTGCTCAAGAATGTTTCAGTGTTGAACAGGATAGGATGAGGTTGGGAATAGGGTTTACCCACCCACCTGGAGCTAATAGAATAGACAATTCGATCCTATGACCCTCTTTCCACTAGGTTGCAAATTTGAGCAACTTTTACAACTTTCAATAATGCAACTTTGTACAAAAAGTACAATTTTTACATTTTTCACTTGATTCTAATTCTAAATATTGGAAAAAGTTTGGAAATAGTAAAATAAATTATTTCAAAATGCTTAGCCCTTCACCAATTCCCAAACTCCTGCAAAGTTGTCAGCCATTTTACAATTTTTCTTTGACAACTTTTGCAATTTTTTGCAATTTTTGACATCTTAACTCCTAGATACCTAAAACTTAACCTAATGACCCTAAGGACCTTTATAACATTCTAATAAACATAAAAATATTTTTTTCCTTGAAAATCACCTATATTGCTCTTTTTTATGCCTAAAAAGTGGCCCATAGTGTAACAGTACAGACCTTGTCCAAAACAACCATACCTCATCTTTTGATACGTTATAGAGGAGTGAAATGGATATCCTAATCTTTAGTTCATTTTCTTGATGTTATGGAAAAATGTGGAGAAAAATTCAAGAGGACAACATTTTATGCTTTTTTTTCTGTTTACATCATCACAAATGGAAGAAATGAGGAAGGAGCCTAATGTTCAAGTATAATAATCTATCTTTTGTTAGCTAGTCTTTTTCATGAGTTTGAGTATAATAATCTATCTTTTTTTATGATTGAGTTCAATATTTTAGTGTTCCTGTTGATTAGTGTTGAAAATAATTTGGGATTTGAGTTAGTGATGATATGAAGGCTCTAAATGGTATTCATGCTTCTTGTTGTTGTTTGGTGCAGGGGCACAAAGTGGACACATGAAACTACAAGGTACACTAGGACCTATGATGTAGAGCCCTCCATTTTCTCCTTAAGTAGGCTAACTCAACTCTAGGATTCAACAAGAAACTTGGAACCAACTCAAGGAAATAGTCCTACTCAAAGGTCAAAAAAAGTTCTCTAACTTTGTAAATCACTTCCACAACCATACCAATCAAGTTCACCTTCCCACTTACTTATTCCAATCTCTCATTTCACCAACTCCATCCTAGGCCACCTAGTGTACCTAGTGCCTACAACACACCAAAACTCAATTTTGACCTCAACCCTTGATCCTAACACCTTAGACCATCTTAAAATAATACATTTGTCATGTTCCAACTCCCCATTCATTCCTATCAACCCATCTTTCACCATTCTTCAACTATGGCCTTCTAGGCTTGTCTAATAGCCTACCAACACCAAAATCAGCATTTCATTCCCAAGATTCTCCAACAACCTATGAATTTTTTCACACTTTTGAATACCCTTTTCAGAGATATTAAATTTGTATCACTCTTAGTTTCTAACATTTAGACTGGTGAAGACATCCTTCACAACCTACCCTTCAATTAGGCCTAATTAGCCCTTGCTCAAAGAAGGAAATTATGTGTCTCTTTACTTCCATCAATCCAAAACCAAAAAAAATGTTAGGAAATGTATTAAATACAAGGATTTTCAGGTTTTTTTAAGCATCCATGCATATCTATGCACACTTCCACCAAACCCTCATTTCTTGGGCTAGAAATCAAGGGTTTTAGAAAAATTATGGTGCAAAGCACCTAATCTTCTTTATTTTCTTGATGTAATAAGGTCTAGAGATAGATATAATGATCTCCCTATGACCATCCACCTTTGTAATGGACACAAGACCCCATGGTGCAACTATAAGCCTTGGGCATAAATTGGTCCAATAAGTGGATTTTTTGTTATTTCTATGTTTTTGAGACATGTCTAGGTGTTTATAAAATTAATAAGGTCCCTAGGAGTTTTTATAGTCCATTTGAAAAAATATTTGCAATAAAAGTTGTCTTAGCACAAAAATTGCAAAATTGCAAAAAAGTTGCTTAGCAACTTTTGCAATTTTCTTGAAAAAGTGATCCAATTTTTTTTGGCTTGGACACAACACAAATAATAATCCATACCTTTTTCATTGTCTTCAAGTGCAATAATAGCAAAAACATGGCCTACAGTGACAAATGTACAAAATGCGATCATTGATTCAAAAAATACTTAGGTAGAAGTTATAAAGTTATATATTCAAATTACAAAGATATATAAATATATATATTACCATTTTACACTAGATTAGACAAGAGGTCAAAGTCAATAGGTGAATCCATCTCTACCATTTCCAGTGCTTGTGGGGGACGATAGGTGTTCGTTGGGTCCAAAACCCATATATCCCATTTCTTGCCCTATTTAGTAGATTCACACTCATCCCAATTTTCCTCTGCACATAATGGACAATAGAATGCCATTTTTCATGTGTGGATACTCCATGAACCTGCATCAGAGCTTCTAAAAGAGTGTAACTCATTGGATCCTATTAGTGTGCAACAATCCTCATATGGTGTAATGTTAGTATTATCTATCAACCAAAAAAATCTACAAACCATAGACTCAACTTCCTTACCTAGACCCATTGTAGTGTTACACCATTGGACGATGGATTTTGCATCTCTTAATATTGATCCATCTTTTTACTTTACTTCCTCATGAGCTAAGGCTCTTTTGATACATGCACCTACACTATCATGCTCTCCCTTTCCATGACCAACCTATATGAAATTCCACATATATTGAATTCTACACAACCTGTGCATCCTGCTCAACTAATAGAACATTCGTGCATTCTTGAATTGAGATGCACAAATGTCTAACCAAATAATATGTTGATTATATGTTATGCCCTTGTTAGCCAAATCTCCATAAAATAGTTGAAAACAACCCTATACAAACTCCATAGAATGTGATCGATCATCATTGATGTAAAAATGGTACTCCCTCAAAATCTTCCTATCAGCCTCTGTACTTGTAAGTGAATGCATGAATGTTATGTGAACAAATATGGAAACCTATTGAGAAGTATAATACTTTTCTTGCACTTCATTTTGTGGTTGTAGTGTGTAGTTCTCTGTGAAGTCTACAACTGATACAATGGTATCTAGTGGAAATGTATCATTTCACAACTTGAATTACAAATCTAGCCATCGAGCTCTATGTGTATGCCTTGCATACTCATAAATAATATTTTCATGAAAAATCTTCATGAACTCATACACTAGAATCTTTTCAATGACTAAATCACATCTTTTACCATGTTTCTCATCTTTTAGAGCATATGTCACTGTCTTAAATTTTCCATAATCTACTATTTCATTTCCAATTGCATGTGTACTATCCATATGTTCACAAGTTGATAAAAGTTGTAAAGAACCACAAAATAAGCATGTAGCATCCAAGCATGATGTCTTGTAAAATTTTTGGTTGTCCCCTATTTCACATAAAATGTTGGATATGAATTTCCTTGAGGATCTTGGTGGCTCATTCATATCACAATCCTATAAAACAAACTCAGAATGCAAAAACACACACATATATGCTTAAAAGCATCAAAATGGTTAGAAAATTCAATATGTATCCTACAACAACAAGTTGTGCATGTGTGATTTATCTTGACATAAAAATGGTTACCCATCTCAAAAAATCATTGACCTATTCAAATATGAGGATACATACCAATAAATTTTGCAAAAAATTGTGTTTGAGTTTAGTCCAAAAAATGTTTCGCATGTTTGTCATGATTTTGGCTACCAATCCTCCTTACAACATCTCTTTGATTAGGGGAAACACGTGTGTTATTTTTCCAAAAATCTTTGATCATTGATTTCAAAGCTTCACTATTTTCTTTATCCTTTCACAGTACTCTACCGCTAAATGTCCATAACTCATTTTTTGTAGGATCTTCTAATCTCTCATGCCTTAGCATGGCTCTCCTTAGAGTACCTCTACAAATTTTCAATGTTTTGCTTGTCTTTCTCATGAGTTGAGCTTTTTTCATTTGGGTACTTACTATTGTCGATGTAAGTACTCATCTTGTGATATTACTATCTTTGGTGCGTGATTTAGAACCCACTTTGTCATAAGAACTCATTAGATTCTTTACAATATTTTTTTTATTTGAATTGTCCATTGTTCTTAGCCAAAGAATCTTCATGATAGGCCTAAATTTCAAATTCCTCATCATTTCAAAAAATAATTGGCATTGACCTATAATATTTAATTCTTCAAAAGAAACTCCACATATGATTAACTTTTCTTTGACAACTACACTTACTAATCTTGTCAAGCATTGATTTCAAAATGTTAGTATCAATATCAATCAAATATTTTGGTCTTCTAAAATGAATTCTAGAAGCTGTTATAATCTCTTCCATTCCTTCAACATTTTGAACATCAACATAAGGTTGAGTTTATTGCATACCTTGAACCAAAGATGATGTGGCTTGAAAATAAGATGCAAAAGATGGAATATCACCTACTTGATATGTTGATGTTGTGCCTTCAACATGACATGATGGAGTGTGTACATCATCGGATCTACAAATTAGTGTCTTTTCAACATGAGAAGATGATATGACTTCAACATTGGAAGATGGTGTAGCTTCACAATTCAATTGTCTTCTTGAGTGTAACTATCTCTTTCGTTCTCTTTGTCTTTCCAATTCTTCCTCTTTGTTTCTATGTATCAGTGGTTTTTAATCCTCTTTGAAAGTCAATTCTTCATTATTCCTTTGCAATTTTCTTTGTACATGTAGTAGTTTCATTTTGTCTCTTTTAATTGCCAAATCTCTCTCCCTATCTTCATTTGTTTGAGTTTTGGTTTTCTTCCTTGGCATGATGATGATTTCTACATGTCAAATTATTCAAACATCTGAATTACTTACAATATATAAATTACAAATCATTCAAATACATATAAAAATTACAATTATTTCAATGAATACACAATATATATCAAACAACTTGTCAAATTTCTAACCATTTCAAAATAACATTTCATTCAAACATACAAATTTCAATGAATTCACTATATATTAAAGAACATGTCAAATTATAATCAAATTTGTATCTATATATCAACAAACAATATTTAAAAAGGATTGCACTAACCTTTTCTATACAAAGAATATTCAAAAAGCCTTCGAATAGCATATCCAATGATTGAATTTGGTGTTTGCTAGCTTCAAAAAGTCTTCAAATAGTATTTTCTATGTTGATACCCATTTTTTTGTTGGAACAATAGAATGCACAAAAAAAGAAAAGTAGAGAATGGATGAAATGGGACCCAAACTTGCTTTGTGACTGTCTTTGGGTGATTTGACATAGTTCATATCCACTATGTCAAAACAAATCTCTCCCTATCCCACCATCCCCCATCCCCTACTCTTTCTCCTCTCCCATCTCCTACTCTCTCTATCGATCTCTCCTCTCCCATCCTGTACTCTCTCTCTCTCTCACTCACTCTCCCTCTCCTACTCCCTCTCCCATTGCCTACTCTCTCTCACTCTCCCTCTCCTACTCCCTTTCCCATCGCCTACTCTCTCACTCTCTCTCTCTCCCATCCCCTACTCTCTCACTCTCTATCCTCTCCCATCCCCTACTCTCTCTCCTCTTCCATCCCCTACTCTCTCTGTCTCACACACTCCCATCCCCCCTCCCCGCTCTCTCTCTCTCCCCTCTCCCATCCCCTAATCTCTCTCCTCTCCCATCCCCTACTCTCTCTGTCTCACACACTCCCATCCTCTCTCTCTCTCTCTCTCTCTCTCTCTCTCTCTCTCTCTCTCTCTCTCCTCTCCCATCCCCTACTCTCTCTCTCTTTCTCTCCCTCTCCCGTTACCTACTCTCTCTCTCCCTCTCCCACCACCTACTCTCTCTCACCCTCTCTCCTCTCCCATCCCCCCTCTCTCTCCCTCTCCTACTCCCTATCCCAATACCTACTATCTCTCTCTCTCACTCTCTCTCTCCCTCTCTACTCTCTCTCTCTCCCATCCCCTACTCTCACTCTCTCTCCCATCCCCTACTCTCTCTTACACTCTCTCCAATCCCCTACTCTCACTCTCTCTCTCCCATCCCATTCTCTTTCTGTGCCACCCCCTATTCTCTTTCACTCTCTCACACTCTCTCCCATCCCCTACTCTCTCTCTCTCTTTCACACACACACCCATTCCCCCTCTCTCTCTTCTCCCATCCCCTACTCTTTCTCTCACTCACTCTTCCTCTCCCACTACCTACTCTCTCTCTCTCTCTCTCTCTCACTCTCACTCTCTCCCTCTCTACTCTCTTTGCCACCCCCTACTCTCTCTCACATTTTCACACTCTTTGACATCCCCTTCTCTCTCTCTCTCTCTCTCTCTCTCTCTCTCTCTCTCTCACACACACACACACACACACACACACACACACACATTTCCATCCCCCACCTCTATCTCCCTCTCTTATTCCCTCTCCCACTGCCTACTCTCTCTCTCCCCCATCCCCTACTCTCTCTCAAGCCACACTCTCTCTCCCCCTCTCCCATTCCCTACTCTCTCTCTCTTTCACACACATGCACTCCCATCCTCCTCTCTCTCGCTCTCCCTCTCCCACTCCATCTCCCACCACCTACTCTCTCTCTCCCCCATCCCATACTCTTAATCTCTCTCTCCCATACTGCACTCTCTCTATGCCACCCATACTCTCTCTCACACTTCCTCTCTCTCCCATCCCCTACTCTCTCTCTCCCCTCTCCCATCCCCTAATTTCTCTCTATCTATCTCTCACACACAGATACCCACCCCCCCGCCCTCTCTCTTGCTCTTCCTTTGTGTCTCTTCTTCCTTCTCTATGCACTATTTAGGTCTCAATAGTGTGTACACACTATAGCATGCACACACTATTGAGACCCAAATTCAAAAAGCTTTAAATAGCGTGTACACACTATAGGGCATTTGTGCTATTCAAAGCTTTGCATTAAACAAGGCCTAAGACTTGGTTTTTCCTTGGAGATCTAACCGAAAGGTTTGGAGTCTATAAACAGGTCTGAGACATGTTTTGCTACAAACATACAAAAAATGATTGATTTTTCTTGTGTGCTCTCCTTCAAGATTCCTCATGGTTAAGCATCAATAAGATCAGGTTACATGACATTGTAGGTCTTTGTGTTAGCTATATAACCATATAATTTATTTTTAATTTGAACTATTTCAAGCCTTTAATCTATAATTTCTTTTGAATGTATCTCCATTTTTTAATCAAAAACCATCATGTACTAATTGGGCTATAGATTTTAGCTTGTTCATCAAATTTTGCAACAACTTAGTTTTTTAGAAACTAGACTCCATTCTACACACCTTGAAAAAAAGAAGTTTTGATTTTAGATTTTTTTTCAATCATTTCTAGGGGGAGCACATAGATATTTCACATTTTTGGGATGTGTCTAGTTAAAAAATTCATTTTAAAAAAAATGGACATTATAAAATTACTCAAAAAATCTAGGATAAACTACGTAGTGTTAATTAACTTTTGACTCGAGTGATAAAGAATTTTAGAAAAAAAAAAGTTATGTTATGTTTTTTTGGAATAAACAGTACCACTTTTTGTGGCCCCCTATTTTGAGGACCTAAAACTAAACCATTTTGAAAAAAAATTAGTAGTTTAGAAACTAGATTCAAAGAAATACTACTTTTTTTTTGGGTCATATCTTAAAATTTTGAGCGTAACTATCTTCAAATTCTTGTTGATTTTAGAAAAAAATGTGTCCACTTATACCCCCTTTTTGGCACCACAACTTGGTGCACTTACCCCACATCATAAAAACATAACATTATCAAAATCATCAATATATGAAAAAATCCTTAACTATGAATTAAACACATTAACATAATCACATTGGTATTGGAATACAACATTTTCACAATATATCAATGTATTACTTAAATGTTTTAATCATGAAAAATCAATTCACCATATGACTTGGTAAAGTAACTAATGGTAATCAACTTAATCTCTATAAAATCCAAATCTAAAACAAGGGTTGACTAGGTCAAACATGACCAAATTGCCACATAAGAAGCCAACAAGGCATGTCGATATGTGAGATGTGACACTCTATGTAGTGCAAGCATTGGAAGGAGAGGATGGAAGAGGAAACCTCGATTCTTTCCCGAGACCTTGTCCCAAATATAAAGTACACAAAGCTTAATGAGCCATACCTCCTTTTATAGAAACTTATTATGCCATCATATTCTTTATGAAAGGTATATATGTTTTTCAATTTAGTTATGCTAACATAAATCATTCATGCCTAATCCATCCATCTGACAAAGAGGTATAGCAATAAATTGAAAGAGATTCCTTTTGTAGCCTTATCTTTAATACTATTGATTATATCTACAAAATTCAATATCACATCTTGACCAAGATCATTATTATGTATTTAATATAGATTAAATTCTTATAATATTCACACTGAAATAAAACATGTCTATATTAAACATATTACCAAAAGAGATTTGGTAAATTGGCTCAATGTTTTAATTAATTATATTTTTTTGCTCAACATAAGTTAAAAGATTTTGTGTCATATTAAGTAACCTTATTTTTTTACTGGGAGTAATATTTTTTATTATGAGATTAGAGATATTAAGGTAACATTTAATTATAATGGTTGAATAAGTGTTTCTCAAAAAGTATATGAATTTTTTTATTGAATATTGTACATAAATGGAATTGTGATTATATAAATGAATTCTAAGCCTCATACTTTTTCTATAGATGTAGAAGTAGAACAAGTTCAATGGTGAAGTCACAATAGTGGTTACACTTTTTTGCCTAAATAGTTGCTATGAATTTTTTTTTAAAAACTCACTTTCAAATGTAAATTGTTGTTTAACGATTATGAATTTGAAGATGAAGTAAATTAGATTCTTCTAGGATTTCCTCTCTCTCTCTCTCTCTCTCTCTCTCTCTCTCTCTCTCTCTCTCTCTCTCTCTCTCTCTCTCTCTCTCTCTCTCTCTCTCTCTCTCTCTAACACTCTATCACAAAAATTAGTATGTTGTCAAAAACCTAATTTTTAAAGAGCGGCACTATTTTTGGCTCACATAATTTTTTCTCTACAATAGATATCAATGTGATTCATGTTCAAAAAAAAAAATTAACATCCATACAAAACTCGTGTAGGTTTTTTTCGAATGTCTTTATAAATAGAATTTCATATTCCATTGGTGTTTAAAGTTTCCCTAATTCTATTTTTAACATACTTTTTCTTTATGTATGTAACTTATTACATATTTGTCTGATTTGAAAATTTCTTTTCCTAATTGAAAGAGGACTTGAATATGGAGCTTTTGGTTGGTTTTCAAAAAAAAAAATCTCTAAGTTACTATTTTTCCATGAGAATTCAATATAGAGGTTAATTTTGGATAATGAACCTCTATTCAATTCACATCAATAAATGTATACCTTAAAAATTAAAAATATATCAAATCCATAGTCATTAGAAAGCTTAGTCTGAGTACTTGTGCCATGCAAAATAACATGTCTTCAGTATTCCATCTGAACATAGTAATTGAGCCTAGAAGCCATAAAAATAACTAAAATTTAATAGCCTTCATTGAAACATCTCTAGATTGCTAGTTTCAATAGAAGTAAACTTTCTATCAAAACTATTTTTTAAATTATGATAGAAACCTATTTTAGTTAGTTTTGATCAAAATCACCTAGCTCGATTAACCATGGGTTAAACACTACCTAGGAACTTTTCATTAATTTATGGGAGGGTCTAATTTGATTAAAAGTGATAGGTTTAGGGTTTAATTTAGTATAATAGTTAAGATTCCAATGTGTTTAATGACTAAAATACTTACATGTACATGTGTAGAGCATACTCAACAAGGAAAACTTCCTGACATAAGAGAAGGGTTTTCACAAGCTCAAATAGGTAGACACATCTCTTGTAATTACAATCTATTTCTACATTTAGGAAAGGTTTATAACTTTAATTGTTAATTTTAGATACCTTTTTCCCTTACAAGTGCTTGATTTTATTTATTACCTTGTGTACAATAGTCAATGATGGAATTATTGGATTCATGGAAATTGAAGTCGAACCAATGGATATTGAACAAGGTTCATCATAATGTCAAAGAAACACATGCATTGAGCTCTTTAGTTCATTAAATGTTAAATTTATAATATTCTAGTACATGTTTGGATCTAGATAAAATTACGAAAAAAATCAAATTTTGTATGTACATATATGTCCCCTTAAGGTTGTATCCTAGGATTGTTTAAAAAAAATATTGCATCCCAAAATTAAGAAACAAATAATAATGTTAATTTAGCTCAAAGAATAAAGAGAAAAATTAATCATAGAAATATAGATCATTTAGTTTAAAAGGATGCATCCAAAAATTCAGAAAATATGCTATTCAACCTACACATACTAGGAAAAGGACATTGAATACTTGAAGTTCAAGTAAATAATTGTACAATATGCTAATCATGATTTAGTGGAGAATTTTTTATTATTATTTCACTTCTTAAAAATGAAAACTTTTTTCCAAGTTGTCCACTCATTATTTTATCAAAGAAAGTAAAATAATTCAAACCATACTACTTATCACACAAAGCAATATGTAATAAGTCCAATGACAAATAACTATTATAAAGAATTATATTAAATGAATCTCTAGCATAAATGTAGATTGTGAGCATAATTTGACTATGTCAAGATTTCATAATAGAACTTGTGATATGTAATTTTTAGGTGCATGAGATTATCTTAAATTAATAACATATATCAACACCTCATAATTTCTATTTAAAATGGTAGATTAGAATTATCTAAATGGGTGGAAGGGGTGACACATGATGGGCCATCTTAAATAATTTTCCTTTGTTATCTACGGTTAATGTGCAATAGGTATGGTGAGCATATATTGAAGATCAATTAGGGAAAAAGAAAAAAGGAGATAGGGGTAGATAAAGGAAAATGACATTACTCTATGTGAATAACTTGATTTCTCTCTCTTCAATTATTTCTATAACTAGATATCTAGCTCTCTATAACAATTTACTTATCTCTAGCTATTTTATGTCCTCTAGCTTTAACTATCTCTCTCTATCTCTTTCTATCAGTTTTTATTTGTCTCCATCTCTTGACATTAATATAGAAGACATCTTCATTTGTAAGGTATAGAAAAAAAAAATCCCCTGGGATTCAATAGATAAAACCTTACATAAAGCACTTCATAATTAGTGCATGAAAGAGAATCTAAGAGTGAACCTCACTAAATAATTCATAATATATTATTTATCTAACATATTTATCTTAATAATACAAATATCCAAATGATATAATATATTAATAATAAACATAAATAAATATAAATATAATTTAAATCATTACTATTTAATAGAGTAATCACATCTAATAATAAGGTGTGCTCTATTTTTATAAATATAAATTTATATTTTAAAGTACAACATTGATTTCATTTCACCTTAGATGATTGGATGAATGTAGCACATGTATGGTAAGTTCTCTCTAGAGATGTATCATATATGATACATTTAAATTTATATTTAGATGTTGCCCTTAGGGAATTCACATCCATATCAAACAATAACACTTTTTTCCAAGTCACCCACTCATCATTTTATCAAAGTAAAATAATTAAATCCATACCACTTGTCACACAAAGAAATATGTAATAAGTTGAGTGACGAATAATTATTATAAATAATTATATTAAAATAATCTCTAGCATAAATGCGGATTGTGAGCACGATTTGAGTATGTCAAGATTTCATAATAGAACTTGTGATATGTAAGTTTTAAGTGCATGAGACAATCTACAATTGATAATGTATATCAACACCTCAGAATTGCTATTTAAAATGGTAGATTAAAATTGTCCAAATAAGTGGAAGGGGTGACAAATGATGGGCCATCTTAAATACTTTTCCTTTGTTATCGACAATTAGTGCACAATAGGTATGTCAAAGATATATTGAAATTCAATTAGGAAAAGATTAATAAAGTAGATAGGGTAGATAGTGGAAAATGGCATTACTCTTTGTGAATAACTATATTTCTCTTTCTCTAGTTATTTCTATAACTCTATCTACCTCTCTATAACTATTTACTTCTTTCTAGCTATTTTATGTCCCTCTAGCTTTAACTATATCTCTCTATCTCTATCTATCACTTTTTATCCATCTCCATCTCTCAAGATTAAAATAGAAGACATCCTCATTTCTAAGATATTTATAAAAAAAAACACCCATAATTAAATAGATAAACCCTCACATAAGGCACTTCATAATTAGTGCATGAAAGAGAATCTAGAGTGAACCTCACCAGAGAATCTAACACATTGATCTTAATAGTAAAAATATCCAAATGATATAATATATTAATAATAATCATAATATACATATAGGTATAATTTCAATCATTACTATTTAATAGAGTAATCACATCTAATAATGTGGTATGCTCTATTTTTATAAATATAAATTTTAATCTTAAAGTACAACACTAATTTCATTTCACCCGAGATTATTGGATGAATGTAGTAGATGTATGTTAAGTGATATTGATGCATCATATATCATACATTTGAAATTTATATTTAGATTTTTCCCTTAGACAATTCACATCCATATCAAATAATTACACTTTTCTCCACATCACCCACTCATAATTTTATCAAACAAAGTAAAACAATTCAATCCATACTACTAATTGCATAGAGAAATATGTAATAAGTTCACTAAAAAATTATTATTATAAAGAATTAGATTAAATGAATCTCTAGCATAAATGCAGATTGTGAGCATGATTTGAGTATGTCAAGATTTCATAATAGAACTTGTGATATGCAAGTTTCAAGTGTATGAGATGATCTAAAACTAATAACATATATCAACACCTCAAAATTGTTATTTAAAATGGTACATTAAAATTATCCAAATGGGTGGAAGGGGTGATGCATGATGGGCCATCTTAAATACTTTGTCTTTGTTATCCATAATTAATGTGCAATAGATATGCTGAAGATATATTGAAGATCAATTTGGAAAAAAAAAATGTAGATAGGGTAGATAGAGGAAAATGGCATTACTCTTTGTGAATCTCTCTCTCTCTCTCTCTCTCTCTCTCTCTCTCTCTCTCTCTCTCTCTCTCTCTCTCTCTCTCTCTCTCTCTCTCTCTCTCTCTCTCTACAATTATTTCTATGACTCTATCTACCTCTCTATAATTGTTTACTTCTCTCTAGATATTTATGTCCCTCTAGTTTTAGCTATATCTCTCTATCTCTTTCTATCACTTTTTATCCATCTCCATCTCTCAACATTAAAATGGAAGACATCCTGATTTGTAAGATAAAGGGAAAAAAACTCATAATTAAATAGATAAACCTTCACATAAGACACTGCATAATTAGTGCATGAAAGAAAATCTAAAAGTGAAGCTCACTAGCTGATTCATAATATATTTGTTATCCAACACATTGATCTTAATAGTGCAAATATCCGAATGATATAATATATTAATCATAATCATAATATAGACAGAAATATAATTTCAATCATTACTATTTAATAGAGTAATCACATCTAATAATATAGTATGCTCTATTTTTATAAATAAAAACTTTAATCTTAAAGTAGAACACTTATTTCATTTCACCCAAGATTATTGGACGAATGTAGAACATGTATTTTAAATGCTATAGATGCATCATATATCATTCATTTTAAATTTATAATTAGATGTCGCCCTTAGGGAATTCACATCCATATCAAACAATAACAGTTTTCTCCAAGTCACTACCTCATCATTTTATCAAACAAAGTAAAATAATTGAATCCAAACTACTTATTGCACAAAGCAATATCTAATAAGTCCACTAACAAATAATTTTTATAAATAATTATATTAAATGAATCTCTAGTATAAATGCAAATTGTGAGCATGATTTGAGTATATCAAGATTTCAAAATAGAACTTGTGATATGTAAATTTTAGGTGCATGAGACAATCTAAAACTAATAACGTATATGAACACCTCAAAATTGCTATTTAAAATGGTAGATTAAAATTATCCAAATGGGTGGAAGGGATGATGCATGATGGGCCATCTTAAATACTTTTCCTTTGTTTTCTATGGTTAGGTGGCAATACAAGAATTCAACAATACTGTGGTCAAATGTCACAACCCATACCATATTTCAGTGCAAATGGTTTGAGTGTGAATGTGAAATGGGTAACAAGTCTTTCAAGGTGTTGGCTATGGTGCAACATATTTGCACCCACTAAGTGGCATGTGTCATGCCCCATCATTTTTGACATACACAACTTGTCAAAGTTTTTACTACCATGAAATGTGAAGCAATTCTTCACTTATATAATTATGTTTTATAAATTTTATCATTTTTTAATTGTTGTAAAAAAGTTTGAATATAATAATATAATAAGTATTTTTATTTCAATTTTTAGAAAAGTTTAATATATATATTTAGAATGGAAGATGTCATTAAAAAATTCTTGTATTTATAGTCATACTATCATCAACATATCATAAGAAATTAATTTTACACATTACTAAATAAATTAACTATATAAGATAATATATTTTAACATATTTAAGATTTCTAAATATCCTTCAAAAAATAAATATAGTATAATTTAAGAAACTTTTTTGAATTTATTTTTATTATGTTATCATCTAAATTTCATGTCTTTGTATTGTATATTTGCAATATAAATATAATTTTGTTTCATAATATCATTATAATACTTTGAACTGTTTTTTTTTTAACTTTTTGAACTATAGTTATTCATCATCTTTATGTGCTCTTGTTCATCACATTCTATAATCCTATCCACCTTTCTACAAATTTTTATCTCTATCTAGCTCTCTCTATCCCTCTATTTTTAGTTACATTTATGTATCTTTCTCTATCACTTTTATCTATCTTAATCTCTTATATCTCTATCTATATATGTCATTCCCTTTGGCCTCTCTCATTCACCTCCATCTCCAGTTTTACTCCTCTCTATAATTCATTATATTCACATCTTTTTCTTCATCTATCTCACAACATTTATATATCTATGCATAAATTTCTTGTCATCTAGTTTAGAGATACTAATGGTCTAATGGAAACACTTATATTAGACTCCATTACTACTAATTTAGTATTTAGTTTGGAAATCCAAACAATATATATTTAAAAGTGGACTACAAAAAAATGTGTAAATGATGTTGGAATGGAAAAAAAGAATGAACAAACCAACCAATTAAAATGAACTA
Source organism: Cupressus sempervirens (assembly GCA_028749045.1). Lineage (NCBI taxonomy): Eukaryota > Viridiplantae > Streptophyta > Pinopsida > Cupressales > Cupressaceae > Cupressus > Cupressus sempervirens. Next base: position 211,427,608 of record CM053783.1, read on the forward strand.
ATTTAATGTTCAAAATGAAGATAATGGTTGTCTATGTTTTTTTTAATTGTTTATACGAACTAAAAGAGGAGTAGTGGCAACATGCCTGGCTTATCGAACACACTTGAAGCTTTGACTTCGAGTGTGTCGTGGGATGTCAAACCCATTAACCCATAATGCATTTCTTTTCACTTGATGTTTTTCCTTTACTATTTAGCTTGTATCACATTTGTCTACCATTATCATCTCTCTCTCTCTCTCTCTCTCTCTCTCTCTCTCTCTCTCTCTCTCTCTCTATATATATATATATATATATATATATATATAGTAGTATATATTTTTATATTGAATTTCATGTTACATTTAATTTTTTAAAGTATTATATTTTTTTTGTAGGTAATCAATTGAAGCGTAGATGAGCTATTATTCATTTATCACTATTCTTAAGATTAATATTATGTGTTAATACAAGGAGATTCAAACCCAAGACCTCTCTAATGAGAGGCAATTTACCCGTGACTTGTAGGCTCTTGTCTTTTAGTATTATACGTTTAATCTTTAATAGTCTAAAATGAGAAATTTTCTTATCTATAATATATAAATGTTTGTATTATTTAATTTAAAAGTTCACTTTCTCGCTCAAAAATATTTAATGGACATCGAACACTTCACTTAATGTTTGGATAAAATAATTACAAATAATAAATTTGATAAATAATGTTATAGATAATAATACATGTTGAATATATGCATTAAAATATGCTAAAATCATTTTTTTAAATGATATTTCTTTAAAAGAAATCATACAAATTTATAAAAAGAAGATAATCATATTTTAAAATTACTAGATTTCATTTTCTAATAATAGAATAGAATCATTAATGCATATAATAAACTTTTTAAAAATACTTTATTAAACTTATTTTTCATATACATTATTTTTATTATAATTTTTCATATTTTTTAACATTTATTTATTTAGAAGTTTATAATTTGGAGAATGATCTAGACTTTATGTTACATAAAATAATACATATATCATCGTGCATAACTAAATAGATTTATCTAACATGTGATTAATGCATAGTTAAAAAGTGGGACATTAGGAGGGAAAAATCACAAAATTTAAAATTATATAATAAAATTGAAAAAAACTAAAAACTAACTGTATTACAAATGTGAAATACTTAAATTTTTTGAGTATTACTATAAAATATATTAAATTTTATATAGGTGGTCGTTTTAAGCTTACACGAGCTATGCATTTAGCCATGTTTGTCGATGGCCGGGCCTACATATCGATGAGCCAAGGAAATGACAGAGCCATATCGATGAGCTCGACCCATATAGGCATAATAAGTTAATTTTGGGGTGGAAGGAGTTGATCCAGTTTTCCAACAGATTGTCCGACCAAATAAGTCTGCGAGTTCAGCTTTGTGAAAAGTCGGATACGTTTTCACTTATTCGCTCCGGCCCGACACCCACCTACTCACCCGGTTTGTTACCGACGGCCAGGTTGGGGATGTTTGCTTTTAGACGTGGAACGATGGCAATAATTGGAACATATTCTGGTCGCAACCGCAAGATCAGTGCCAGATCTTTAATTTCTGTGGGAATTTTCTTATGTGCAGACATAATTATAATTTCTAATTTCTGTGTCTGTGATTGCTTGCAGGGGTTCGAACAAGGACGCCCACGTTTGGGAATCTGAGGAGTTTTTTGAGATTACTTTCGTTAACGCGACTACAGTAGAAGAGACCAATTAAGTGAGATCGACAGCCCGCATTCATAGTGCTGATGATTAATGACGAGTAAAGATGAGCGGCCAGGATGTATTGGATGGTCGTCCATCATTTGTAAACACTCTCAACCGTTGATGGACACAACCAGCTCCTCCATTTCATAAGGGGGAATGCCTTCGGCAGAAAAATATACCAAAAAATTCGTCACACTTTGCACTATTCACGAATCATATCGCTGTCTTAGTGTCGGCAGAAGCTTCGATCTTCGATCTGTAATTGCAATGTAGATTTCTATAGATATAGAAAAGCAAATTTATTTATGACGATTTCGTCATTAAAAGATATAAATAGAATGAGTCCCTAGTCATCCTGACTTAAAACATTTCTTTTTACAAAAAAAATTATTTATTTACTTACAATGTTCTAAATATGCATAATTAAAAGGTCAATATATATTAATATCATGTGATAAATTAGGTTTTATCATAGTTAGTGAGTTTTAGTAATGAAGAATCAATTGAGTATGACTTACAATATTATACTTATCTATTATTATTTAGTATCTTTTAATTATCTATTTATATGTTCGAATAATATTACACGTTTTAATTTAATAGAAAGAAGAAGATTTTTTATGTTTTAATTAAAAAATGTAGAAAAAAGGTCTTCAACCTAGATAACATCAAAAAGCAAAGACCATCTCTACCTTGTGCCATTACAACCAAGCAACAGAAGGCATGCTCTAACCCCAGCAGTTAGAGTCCCACCCAAAACTTATAAACTACAAAATTATCAAAACACACCATGCTCTTCAAATAGTTTAAACCATCCATATCCAAAAATAACATAAATCTAAACTTTAAACTACTAAACTTACTAACCAAAACAAAGGTCTAGCTACCTCAACAACAGTGAGGATTAACAAACTTATCAATGATGAGAAACTAGCTCAACAACATCAAGAAATTAGCAACGTAATTTAGAAAACCACAAATAAAATTGGTAACCACTAGAGAACTTAAAAGGTGCAAAAAACATAGAAAAGAGGAGCTAGGCCTGGTTGATCTTCTCCCAATATTCATTGTGGTACTTGATCTCCTCCATCCAGTTCTCGATCTATACGAAAATCTTAATCTCGTTGCACTTTTCCTCCTTGGTTTGGCTTGCCTTTCTCAGTTTACTTTTCCCATTGATCACCCCAAACACAACCTTTCTCATCATTTCCTTATACACCTTGCAAATCATGGAAATAACCACACCCAGTTCAAGTCGAGGATTCTCCTTATTAAACTTATTGTTTAGCTCACCAATCTTCTCATTTACTCTAGTGAAACATTTTTCATGGTCCTTTTCGAAGTCATCTAGTTGTCTTTGGAGTCTGGAGAAATCTAGGGGAAAATTTTTGTTCTGTGACTTCAATTTTATTAAAGGACTTGATGTCTTTATCACCAAAAATCCTTAGGTCCACCACTACTTTTATTTTTTTGGGAATCTGGGTTTCCTCATTGGAATCCTCCACTTTCGCTTCAAAATATGCATCTTCAAAGGAGCAATGCCCATATTTCTCCGGTGGTTCCTACACTTTCATCTCTTCTACCTTTTCCTCCATTTGAGAATTATGAGAGCCCACCTTGCTTTCTTTCTTTTAGCTCTTCTGTTTTTTTATTTTAAGTCTAACAGATCTTCTTTGCCTAGAACTAGTATTAATCTTTTGATTATTATAGTCCACGACTCTTTCCTCCACCTCAAAATTAGAAAATTCCTCCCCATGATTATTCTCGATGTCAATAGTGTCATCAGTCATTCTCTTTTTTTAGGGGTATTAGTAGGGCTAAATTTAGCAGAGACATTAGTTCACTTTTTCCAGGTTTCAAGAAAAAGGGATTGTTCCATGAAAGTGATAAGCTTCTTGGTCTTGGAGGATTAAAGGATTTTCTTGACTTAGGGTAGCTCTAGAGGGGATTTTTCTAACCATATTGCTTCAATAACCGTTGAGGATTGGACCTTTAGGAGTAGCAAGTCAATGGTCGAGATACATCTACCAAACATTGGATGGTAAGCACAAACATGATGGTAAAAGACAAAAATGAGCCCTTTGTGGATGGGGTAATTTTCACCTAGGACAATGTTGTTGACTAGATAGGAATATAAGAATAATGCGATGTTCACTTTTTCCCCATGATGCAACATGTTAAGAAAAGGAAAATGGTAGCCATGACAAGTCATATACTAACCTTCAAGAGTGAAATACTTAATTAACTACTAACAACTGGCCCCAAAGGTACTAGGAAGGGAGAGCCTATCATACTCATTTCAAGAATTATCTCTAATTGTTTCTTCCATTCCTTACAAACAATTTATGCTTAAATTTTCTATAATATGGCATACCGTTTCTTTCAATTTGCACACCAACAAAGTCTAGGCCTATCACTTCACCAGTCAGCCATGGTGTCACAACAAAATTGATACTCCCTATCTACACCTGACCCTTCTTCCACAAATTAGCAAACTTAGTTGATAGGATGATTTTGTGGTCTTTCATTGCGATGATATAAGAATGCAATCCTTGCTTGACAAAGCAACCCCAAATATCCTTGTTCTACTCCAATCATTTTTTTTGGATAGGTTCCACATGTTTTAGTGGGCCACTCATGATGTTCTCCTTCTGAAACAACTAATAAGTTTTCTTAAGACCCAAGCTAAACTTGACCACATCTCTATTTGTAATACTACTCATCATGGAAGCTTTCCCCAAAAACTGAGGACTAAAGATGTTATTAAGAGAAATAGAATGTAGAGTGAAACTTTCCATTTCCAAATAAGGGTGATGAAAATTATAAGTCTCGGGAGTTAAAAATATCTTCCCACAAATCATTCTCTCATTGCTAGTTTCGTACCTTTTTGCAAACTTGGCTCTTTGTCTGCCATTGGTGTAACCAATGTAGTAAATCATGATGAAATGTGGCACAAATTATCATGGTTGAGTGGGCTACTTTCCAACTCAATGCCATAAATATTTGATATTGAAATAATTAACCTTCTCATGATGCAACTTTATTATTAACATCATACAATTCATCCTTTTTAGCCTCACAAGGGTTAAAGCCTCATCAATGCAATAATTGAAAGTCAAACTTGAAAACATCACATTAGTATTGTTTCCTTTAGTGATCATAGGGCTAGAAATTTGCTTACTAGGGTTCTTTGTTTTCTATTTGACACTTCTAAAAATTCTACCACATACCATTATATTTTTTGTAATCATTTAACATAATTTGATTTAACTCTTGCATCCCCTCCATCTTAGTCAGCATATTCCATTCCTCATGGTTTAGCCCCTACGTAGCCATTTAGTTTGCATCTGTGTTCCCTTCTTTAAAGTTGTGTTTGATTAGCACATTGTTGAAAAATGAGAGTGTTATTTTGCAATCATCAATTATAGGGGATATACTCCATTGGCTCTTGGCTCCATTTAAAAGAAGGCCAAGAATGAGCTTCAAGTTGCCCTCTAGTTCAGCTTTTTCTTCTCCTAGGTCATGTAGCTTTTTAATACTAAGCCACATAGCTATTACCTTGACATAGTTATTGGACCTAGTGCCCAACAAGTTGGAAAATTCAAGGATAATATCACCTTTCTAGTCTATTGTGATTCCTCTTGGTCTAGATTCACTAGTCCATCAATATTGCATTTTAGCTATCCCTTCTCAGGTAGAATCTAGTAGCATTTTTTCCTTTTCCATATTTTCTATTAGTTGATATCAATCAAGCTTTGTTTTATATTTCAATATTTCTTTAGCCTTAGATCAAGGAGGCTAGGGAACATAATTATTTTGGGAAAATGAGCACAATTTATACTTTCTCTAGTGATATTTTTGATGATATGGAAAATGGAGCTAGGTTTCATCTTTTTGTTTCTAAGGATTCTATCAGTTTTTTCTTTCTAGACACACCAACTAACCATGTAGGAAGAATAACTTCCCAAGAATTAGCTGAGATAAGATGGGAGAAGGATGAAATCTTCCATTGTAATATCATATCATTAATGTTTTCTAGGAAAACCATGGCAAGATGACACTCCCTAAGCACCAGATTCCAAATCTCAACTATGAATAGGCAATGTAACAGAATATGATTAATAGACCTTGCATTATTTTTCAAGAAGGGCATATATGTTAGCCAATTTGAGTCAACTTTTAGCTAGGTTGTTGAGAGTGAGGATTTTCCCATGAGCAATAGCCCACCTGCGTATGTGTAGGATCATGGTGTGCCAAAAAGTAGTGATCTAAAAAATATGTAGTTATGAAATGCCTCAAAACATTTCAAAATCTATTCCTACTTTTTTCCCACCCATCCTGATAGTAAAGAAAAAAAATTAATAACTTTATAAGGCCTACTATATCTCTTGATACCAACCCTATATGGTCAACTTTCAAAATGTCTTGAAAATGTGGTTTTGGCCTATTCTTGTGTATTTTTTACTTTAAACATGTAGTTGATGACAAATTTTTCACCAACATTTGATGAAATGAAAGGGGTTTCTTAAGAATGTTCTTAGCTTTCTATAATGTAAGGTTTGTCAAATTATAAGTCTAGTTAGTAATTATTAACTATTTTCTAATGGATTTACACATAAAGTGTTGATTAACACACTACTTAAAATACAACTATAACTTTCAAATGGCACAACATTTTTGAAATCCAAAAGATGCATCACATTCTATGCTTCTTCCACTATAAGGAAAAAGAAAAGAAACAAATATCTACAGAGTTCTGAATTAGTTAAGGTGGCCAGTCACAAGAATTTTTTATTCCAAAAATAATAAAGTAGAAAATTATTGATTAATTATTTATTTAGAATTAAAATAGACAAAAATATATGTCACATCCAAGCATGAGTATACTTCTTCTATCAAGAATATTATTTAAAAATATTATCATTTTATTTTGACTAATGTGGTCAAACATACATCTACTTCTTATTTTTGTCCAAAAATGTTTGCACTATTGCATTAAAATTCAAAATTTTGACCAATCAATTTTTATGTTTTTTAGATAAGGCCTAGTAGTTTAGAAACTGAATTCAATTTCCTACACATACTTTTCTTTCAAATTTTTGATATAAAGTTTATAACAAGTTGACAATTGCATGACAAGTTGACATAACCCTAATTTTCTAATTTTTTATTACTTTTTAAGAGCATAGTTTCCAATTGACCATGATCTTGGACATACCCACTTAGAACATTTTATTTTTGGGGGTAGATTATAGGTCCATATAGTTTTCCATAATTTTTCAATAACAAATGAATCTTCAAGCACTTTGTAAGCCAAACTAATAGAGGAGAGGACATTCCTATTATATCTCTAGAACCATTTGTCTTCATGGACCTCATTAAAGGGAGTAGTGTCAAGGAGTAAACCCATAAGTAAGGTAACTTCCTCTTTACTAAAATGTATAATTCTTCTAGCATCCCATTGGACATGTAAAAGGCTAATAAGGTGCTTCCATTTGGCATTACCATTATCCCATTCTATGTACATTTTTAATTTCTCCCCCGCATTCACCTTCAACTAGTCAATCAAACCTTTGTCATTCACCACCTCCTTAATAGGCACTTCATCCTTCCAAATTTCTTCCCAAAATAATGATGTGGAGCTTCTTCTTTTTAGAGCCTCTTTTCTCTACCAAAGATATCTCTTAGTCTTCTTAGGGTCTCTACTCTAACTCTAACCTAGAGGATTCTCTCCTAATCCCCTGCTCCCGTGAAACTCACCAATCAATTCAAGTTCAACTCCTCTAAATATCAAAGCCCCAATTTAGCATTTTTTGGCTTATCAAACAAAAACTATACCAAATGCTCACAATATGGAAAAACCAAGCTTAGACCTTCCTCCTTAGGTTCTTGGCACATTTCAATTTATTCTATACCATCTTGACAAATTTACCATCCCCACAACCCATTCTTGCTATGTTTGTCTCTATAGCTCTAAGTCGTAGAAATAAGGAACCTTCAATAACTTGCAAAATCTCTTAACAGGGCCTATTGATTCCTTATATGCTTTGTTTCTATTGACCAAGGCTCAAGTATTTTCTAGGTGTTAGGTATCCATTGTGTTTGTATATTAAATTTTTAGAAAACCCCTATTTTGTGGGTTTCAAGGGAAAAGTCAACAATCCAACTTCTAAAATGGTCTACACTATGCATCAGACCTTCTCCTCTAGTCTATGGACACGTAGAACCCTACTCCATAGATTCCCAATCAAGATTGGCATGTGTTAACCCTCCAATCCATCTACAACTCTCTTCCAAGCATCTTCGAGCCTTACCAAGCTCCCACTAGCATGCCTAGGGCTTGCTTGCAAAAATAAAAAATTGACTCCCACAACCTCCAAAATTTTTATTTACATAATGTACATAGAACATTACTTTATTACAATGGAATTTCAAGCTTTAGCCATTTTAGTGAAACCCTATCAAAACTGAGTAGCAGGAATGAAGAACTTAAAGAAATTTAATAAACCTAATAAAATGAAGAGTAGTGATCAAAAAAAGAATGTATAGAGTTGTTCCATGTTCACAAGATATTGATCCATCCAAAACTGAAAACAAATCAATCTAGTTCTTGAACTGATCCTTCAAAAACTCATTTTTTGTTAGCAATTCCTCCTTCTCACATGAACAGTCCATAAAAATGCATAACTAACCCATTGTAAGGAGTTATTTCTACTTTAAATAGACTTTTGTAACTACCTAGACCCTTGTGTCAAGTTACCTACTTCCATCTTTCCTAAATGGGATTCTCTATCATGGATCCCCTTGGGATAGAAAACTACTAACCCTTAAACAACAGATCAACCTGTAATGTATATTCAAAAAATGGACTATGGAAATAATTTTCAAAATTTGTAAGCCTCTAAGAAATTAGGATCCTCATCATACATGTCCTAGAATCCCTTTTTCCCTATGCTCTATAGCTTGAATTCTTGAACTGTTAAAATTATTTTGCTTAAAGCATTTGTAACCTTGTTATTAGTGCCCTTCTTGTGTTTGACTATAAAGGTGTAGGATTGTAGGAATTCCATCTATTTGATTTCCCTAAGACTAAGTTTCTCTTGTAGTTTATTAAAACTTATTTTTTGCTTTTAGTGAAGATGACAAACTCCTTACGAAATAGGTAATGCATCTATTTCTTAAGGGCTTGAACAATTGCATAGTGTTCTAAGCCATATGTTGAATATCTTGTCTTTGCCTCATTGATTCTATCATAGAAAATTGCCATAGGCCAACCCTCTTGGCTTAATACTACCCCCACTACAATGTTACTAGCATCATAGTCTACCACAAATGGTTTCTTAAAACATGGCAAAACCAATACTAGCTGGGCTAGTAACTCCTTCTTCAACCTTTCAAAGCTCCCATCTATAGCTTTGGTCCATGAAAATTTTGTGATCATGCCTCCCTTGATAGTGTCATTTATCGGTACAAAAATCTCACTAAACTTCCTCACAAACTCCCTATAAACTTGTGCTAGGCCATGAAAACTTTTGACTTTAGTAGTAGATCTAGGAATAGGCCAACTAAAGATTGCCTCTACCTTACTCTTATCCATTTTTAAACTTCCTTGAGAAACTACAAAACCCAAGTACACTAGTTGTTCTTTGATGAATTCACTCTTCTCAAGGTTCACTAACAACTTCTCCTCTTGAAGCTTTCTCAACACCATTTCTAGGTGTTTCATATGCTCCATTTTTGTCTTGTTGAAGACAAGGATGCCATCTAGGTACACAACAACAAACACTCCTATATAATCCTTCAAGAATTCATTCATAACTCTCATGAAGGTGCTTGGTGCATTGGTAAGACCAAATAGAATTACCAACCACTCATAGAGATCCTCAATAGTTTTAAATACAAACTTCCATCCATCACCCTCCTTCATCCTAATATAGTAATAGCCACTCTTATGATCAATTTTATAAATGTATCTAGCTCCACTAGGACAGTCCATTAGATCCTTTGTGCTAGGAATAGGGAATTTATATCTAGTTCTAATCCTATTGGTTTTGCCAGAGTCTGTACACATTCTCCACTTAGCTCCCTTTTTAGGAGCAAGGACAACTAGGACTACACATGCATTGATGCTCTTCCTAATCAAGCCTTGATCAAGCAATTCTTGGACTTTCCTTGCTATCTCCTTGTTTTGATATGGTGTCATCTTGTATGTAGCTTTGTTTGGCAATGACACACCTAGTATGAAATAATTTTGATGACTTATTGCTCTCTTTGGGGGTAATTTTGGTGATGCTCCATCACATATGATATCCTTGAACTGATCTAGTATTTCTTATACTTTTGTAGGTATAGGTGTGTGTGTTGATGACCTCTCCTCCTTTGGCTTCATCATGATGACATACCCTAATCCTTCATCTTCCTTTGAGTATTTGAGGAACTCTTTCCCACTCATCAATAATGTCTTAGTAGTAGCCCCCTCTACCTTTTCTTCTTCCAAAAACTATTGTATCCTATAGGTGACTCTATCCTTTTTGAAGAAATATTTTTTTTCCTTCCCATGATGCTACCGCTCTATCATACTACCAAGGTCTTCTAGCAGTAGATGGAAAGCATCCATTGGAAGTACATCACACTGGATCTTGTCTTGGTACTTGCCAATAGTGATGTCCACACATACTTGTTCATTCACCAATATATTCTAGCCTTTATTTGGCCAGGTTAACCTATATGGACACACATGTGGAATTCTTGTCAAACCAAGCTTGTGTGCTACTTTCTCTAATATCACATTATTTGTAGACCCTGAGTCTATGATCACCTTACATACCTTTCCAAGTACCTTACATGTAGTCCTAAAAAGTGTCCTCCTTTGTTTAGTTTCTTCCTCTGCTAGTTCTTGACCAAACATCTATTCATCATTATGTTTTCTCCTTTCTCCAATTCAAGATCAACCTCATTTTCCTTTTGACTACCATCTTCTTGCACATATGTAATTTTATTCTCACCATAGGATTTTGATTCTTTCTCTGGATACCTATAGGTAGGATGCCCCAACTTGCTACATTGGCAACATTTCATGTTGCTAAAATAGGATTCCTTACTACTATTCCCATATCCCACCATTATTGGGACCTCTTCCTCTATTGGTGCTTCCACTTTGATTGGTCTCATTGACTTGCTTAGTCCACTTAGAATTTCCATAGCTCCTTTAATAATTGTCCTTCCACTAGAACCTCCCCTTAAGTTACCTCTAAAATCTTTACCTCTACCCCTACCTTTAAAGCTTGAGTCATTCTTCTTTCTCAACTTGTCTTCCATTTTTCTAGATATTTGGAAACAACTATGTAAGGTAGTGAGGTTGAAAAAAATTAGTTCATCTTGTATAGCCCACTTAAGGCCACTTAGATATCTTGCCACCTTGATGTTTTCTGCCTCTTGCACCCTTGACCTCAGAGCTAGTTTTTGGAACTCTTCAATGTAGAAAGCCACATCAAGGTCCTCTTGTTTGAGATTTTTCCTTTGCTTGTGAAGTTGGATCTCATAATCCTTTGATAACTATGTCACCTTGATCTTTTCTACTATAGCCTTCCAGTTAGCTATTTTTTTCTTTCATTCACTCTCCCTAGTTTCCCAATCAATATTAGCATGTGTCAATCCTCTATTCCATCTAGAACTCTCTTGCAAGCATCTTTGTGCCTTACCAAGCTCCCATTGGCTTTTCCAGAGCTTGCTTACAAAAACAAAAAATTAACTCCCAAAACATCCAAATTTTTTATTTACATAATTTAAATAGTCCATTACTTAATTCCCAAAGGTCATAGATTTTCAACAATAGGAATTTAGGCTTTAGCCATTTTAGTGAAACCCTGTCAAAATTGAACAATAGGAATGAAAAACTTGAAGAATTGTAAAAACCTAATAAAATGAGGAATAGTTATCAAAATAATAATTCAAAGAGTTATGTTCACAAGGAATTAATACATCCTCAAAATAAAGCAAATCAATCTATTTCTTGAACCAATCCTTCAAAAACTCATTTTATGTCAACAATTCCTCTTTCTCAAATGAATTGCCTATATACAAGAATAACCAACCCCTTCTAAGTATTTCTTTCCAATTTAAATATCCTTCTCCAACTCCCTAGACCCTTATGTTGAGTTACCAACTCCATCTATCCATTTCCTAGAAAAGAGCAAAAATTGTTAGTGCATTTTTGTAAAGTTTTCAATGAGCAATTTGACATCTTTTGTCAATTTTGCATTTTCGGCCTCAAAACTTATCTAGTTTGGGTTCAACCATTATAAAGTGATCCCAAAACTTTTAATGACCCTTCCTAAACACTTCTTGGCCCATTTTAGGCATTTTTCCATATTTTGCCCTTTAGAGAAATTCTGAGCTTTTATAAGCATAACAGGACCTAAATGCTCAAAACATGACTCAACCCTAACTCCTACTTAATCATACCTCCTAAAACTACCAAGGGACTTTATCCTTATTCCTTATTCACTATATGGTTGGCTAGATCATTTACATGCCAAAAATGTACTAGGGATTTGCCCTTCCCTAAGGTGCTTCTACACCAAATATGATTTTTCTACCACTCATATTTGAGTATGATAACCTCTTCTAATCAAGCTTCTAGTTTTCAAAATTTTCTTCCATAGACAAGAGTTACCATTGGAGTTATTCTTGCTACAATATCAACAAGAAGGTCCATAAGATAAGTATTTAGCCTTTAGGGTTTTCATCCAATCTTTAACTCCTTCTAAAGTTAACCAACCAAACTTAGAGACAAGAGCTTTGTTCATACTTTTGATATTTTTGACACCCAAGCCACCATTCATATTGGGTTTGTGAACTTGATTCCAATTTATAAGAGCCATTTTGGACTCTTTTCCTATACTCCCAACCACAGAAATTTATTTTGAATTTTTTTAAGCATACATGCCACTTTTGGAGGAATTAAGGAAAAAGACATAAGGTACATTGGAATACTTTGGAGGAATAATTTAAGAAGAAGGAACTTACCATGAAAACTCAAAAATTTTCCTTCCTATCCAAAAAAATTCTTCTAAAATTTCTTGATGACACTATTCCAGTAGTTATGGTTGGGTTTTTTTACAAAGAAAGGGAGACTGAGATACATATTTGGAAGACTTTGCATTTGGCATTCCAGTTCAACAAAAATTATTCCTTGCATGTCTTGTTGAGTATTGAAAAAGAATATTTTTGTTTTATGAAAGTTTATATATTAGCTAGAAAATTTGGCATAGTTATCTAACTTGAACTTCCAATCCTTAGCTTCAAAAAGGATAGCTTCTCCAAATAGGATAGTGTTATCCACACATTTGTCATGATCTAGTGGTGGGGATATTAGAGGCCACTTTGACACCATAGATAGCTTTAGAGAGTATTAATCTATTCAATTTCCTAATTATGACATCCACCACAATTATAAATAGGTAAGGGGAAAGGGGTTCTCCTTGTCTATGGCTTATACCAATAGTAAAAACCCCTAGGGGACACCATTGACAAGAATAGCATAGCTCCTAGAGGTGACACAATTCATAATCATCTTTTGGAGCTAACTAGAGAAGTTAAATATAGTTAACACTTGAGCAAGGAATGACCATTTCACCCTACCATTTTCTATAGAAATGTTGAGCTTGAGAACCATTGGTAGTTTAACATTGGCATTCATAGAGTGTAAGGTTTCATGGGTCATAATGATTGCATCCATAATATTCCTCCCACCAACAAAACCTTTATAGTTTTTTGAAATGATATTTCCCAAGATAGACTTCATCATGTTCACTAGAAGCTTGACTATAATTTTGTAAATAGTACTACAAAGGCTAATAGGGTGAAAGTCTTCCATACAAATAGGACCAATTTTTTAGGAATGAGCACAATGTAGGTTTAATTTATTTTATTTTCCATATTACTTGTTTAGAAGAAGTGATAAATGACTTTGAAAACACCCCCACCCGCCACAATGTCCTAGTATTCATGGAAAAAATTTAGGGGAAACCCATTGGGGCCTAGATATTTGAAGCCTTGGAAGGAGAAATAATCAATTTTGACTTTTTCACTATCAATCTTTTTGGTCACTGCAACATTCTCCTTGAGAGAAACAAGATCATGAACACAATCTAGCAAAACATGGGTGTCTTCATCACCATCATCAAAACCACCTCTTTAATGAATGTAGTTAATGAATTTAGTATTGATATCAACTTCATTTGTAACCACCCTACCATTATCTACTTTAAGAGATCTGATTTTGTTTCTATTCTTGTGTTGCAAAGTGATATGATAGAAGAATCTAGTATTCCTATCTCCTTAGTAATCCACTATATCTTAGATTTCTAGTTCTAAAAGGTTTCTTCTTGGGTCGTGATGGAGAGACATTGGTCTCTATAGGATCTTTCCAAAATTTGGGAGTCTAAATCATTTAGATTATCTTCTAGATTCTTCTAGGATATTAAAATTTTACTTTCCAAGTTCTTTTTCTTATGAAATATATTTCTAAAGGATAGTTTATTCCACTTCATAACCTTATCTTTGATAACATCCAACCCAAAGTTAAAGTTTAAAAGAGGAGGAAATTTCACTGATGTCTTCCACCATCCATCTATTAAGTCTCTTAACTTGTCATTAGATTGTCACATTATCTCAAATCTAAAATCATCGACTTTTCTTTTTCCTACTTTCCATTCCATGATAAAGAGATATATGGTCAGACCCCATTCTAGGTTTTGCCTCAAGGAAGAAGCTATGACAAGGTAAAGCTATTCAATCGAACCTAGATTAGGATTTTTCCTTTTCTTTGATTGCATCATATAAACCTTTCCCCTTTGAGGTCCACATCTAATAAACCAATCCCTTGAAAGAAGTCTTCAAGGTTTTCCATAATACTAGCAAAGTCCTTAGAGCACCCCAATTTCTCCCAAGGGAGAAGAGTAGTGTTAAAATATCTAGTTATGATCTATCTAATATTTTGGTTATTTTTCATCACATTTCCAAGGGAGTCCCATCATTTTTTTCTTTTCCCTTTTGAGTTTGAAGCATAGATGTTCACTAAATTCAAATACTAACTAATAATAATGTCATGGAATACTAAAATAATGGATTTCACATCAAATTAAAAAAGACTACCTAATATTTTTTTCTCATTCCAGATGATAGCCAAATCTATAGAAGTGTCATTGGCCTATTGAGAGACCCATGATGTCATTGACCAATGTAAGACATTGCCTTGTCGAAGTTATCTTTACTCGTCTTAGTTTCTTGAATGAGAACCATATAAACCTTAGAATTAAGCAAGGCTATTCAGTCCTCTAACATTTTTTAACATATGCTTCTTAAAGTAGCTATTCAGTCCTCTAACATTCTAGGAAAGTATTCTAACCATAAAGACACTAGTGAATTCACTTTAGTTTTTTATAATAATCTAGTAGTTAGAGGTGTCATCTTTATCAGAAGTTTTCCATGGTAGTCTAGTAGTTACAAGTGTCATATTCATCACAAGTTTTCCATAATAGTCTAGTATTTGGAGTTTCCATCTTCATCACAACATTTC
This sequence comes from Cupressus sempervirens, assembly GCA_028749045.1. NCBI lineage: Eukaryota > Viridiplantae > Streptophyta > Pinopsida > Cupressales > Cupressaceae > Cupressus > Cupressus sempervirens. The sequence goes on from CM053783.1 coordinate 211,442,925, forward strand.
CATGAAAATCTAGTATTTCTAAGTGTCATCTTCATCATAAGTTTTTAATTATGGTCTAGTTCTAGGAGTTGTCATCTTCATGACAAGTTGTCTATGATAGTCTAGTAGTTGCGGGTTCCATCTTCATCACAAGTTTTCCATGATGGTTAAATAGCCTAAAGTGTCATCTTTATAACAAGTTTTCCATGACAATTTAAAAGGTACTATAAAGGAGGGGTCCTAGTGTGTCAAAAGGGACATTAGGACCTCTTAATATCTCATAAGATCCTTTAAAATTTTGTTTCTAAGTACTTGTGAAATTTCAAGACCTATCAATACTTGAGCTACTAGTTGATGGTAAGCATTCATCATCATCATTGTTTCACATAGGCTCACACGCATCATGTGTTAAGTGAAACTAAAATGAATGTTAACTAGGTCTTCCCAAGATTAACAATCTTAAGAATGAAAATATTACCAAATTATTCATGATTTAGATACAAATCCCATGTGGTTAATGGAAAAGACTTAGAAGAGACTTTTGGACCCATGATAGAAGTTACTAATGGAATATTAGGACAGATAGGATGCTAATAGTGAGGGGAGGGGGGATAAATCAATATCCTCTAGAACTTAAAATTATAACAAATTTAGTATTCTCCTTGATTCCTCTATCATGTGGTAGTCACATAACATTTACTGGATAGTTCTTGTAAATAAAATTAACTTTCCTAATTCAACATGCATCAGTCACAAAATTATAAACATTAAATCATAACACATAAAACACATATTTGGTTATCGAGAAACACTTAGTCAAAGGGAAAATTGCAGTCGGTATGATACCCACAAGTCCATCACTAGTGCAGTAAGAGTTATCCTTCACATGGATACAATGTTTTTGTAATGTTTGGTGGATTACTTTATTAGGAGAATAAAATCAGATCTAGTAGGATCTACCATCTTCAAGGATTTTCCAACACTATGCCAAGTGTGTACTCAATTAAGAGATTTACATAGAAAACTATTAAGTCTACATTATTCAAGGATTTAGAACAACTATAGTGATTAGAAAGTAGAAACAAATGATCAGTATGATAGAAACTTACTTTTCTTGACTAGATCTCACTTTTTCTCATCTTTTTATCACCTTCTATGAGTAATTAATGATTCCTCTTTGTACAACTTGTGTCTCTGACCTTTGATATCCTCAAAACTTCACTCTACCATGAACTTATGTTTCTCACTTCAAAACTCCTCTCAACAACAACATAACTTTTTTCTTGTTAGGTCCTTTTATATTTTCCCCTTATCTCTTTGATCTCTAACATAATTAGAGTTTGGGAAATTTCTAGAATACATCATTAATAAAAATCAATAATCTAGAATAATCCATCATTCCATACTATTTCCTTTAATTATTTTCATTGGTATTTTCTTCCTTAGAATCATAAAACAATCAAAACACATTCTTCAAGAAATATTTGCAAATCTTTACCTTAAACTATGTAAATCATTTTCTATTCAATATGATCATGTTAAATCAAATTTTGTGCCAAATCAAACTCATATGCAACTGTTTTTCACTTGATAAATGTTTTTTTCTTTCTACTACAATTGGGTGTTATCTCTTCTCTATTACAAGTGTCTAGATCGATGATCTCTTGCCTGACTCAGCGAGGTCTTATGCTTGGTGAATACTAATCTCGATATAACTATATAATTATCATTATCTTACATTAAAGACATGGTAAATATGTTCATCGACCATTATTGGCTCTTCTTCCTTTCCATATTTTGACACTAAATGTCAATATAATTACCAATGGGCTTAACAATTACATATAAATATATGAGGAATTGGGAAGTTGAAAATAGTAAAGAAAAGAAGTAAGATATGCACGTGAGCCTAGGTTAGGTGATAATAAAGATGATTACTTGCCCAATATACTAGTATCTAAAGTAGTGGTAGAAGGTCTTTACTGCACATGCACTCAAAAAGAAAATTCAGATAGAGAAGTGAAAAGTTTTGTGGAATTACTTATAGAGAAATTTGAATCTCTCTCTCTCTCTCTCTCTCTCTCTCTCTCTCTCTCTCTCTCTCTCTCTCATGCAATGGAGCTTGGTATAATAAGCCTTAAGAGACTAACTAGACCTTAAGATCCTTTTCATTGAAGGTATGCCCAATAATAGTGCCTTTAGTTCTGCCATAGTGTTCAAACACCAATCACAAGTGCTCAATAAGAGGTTAAGGTTATCACAACCTATCCCCATCCAAGAAAATTCCAATCATAAGGAAGATCCTTACATAGAAGACAACCTATCACAAGTTACTCTTAGTAACATAATGAAAAATTTGACAGAAGACCCCAAAAGCATAAAATAGAACTAGGAGAAACTCAATGGTGAACTTATGGTTTATTTAGTTCCATTACAAGGTTGATTTATGGTTAAAACCAAACTATGCAACATTTAGACACTATTTTCTTTACAAACCCACTCTTTAATCTTATGGCCCTTTTTCATGAAAATGAGACTTAATTTAAGAAATATCAACATAACCCCATTAAAAAATCATATCTTTAAAGATACCCTTGTGGGGGTTTCTAAAAATATCATAGCACTAGGATTAGAAGCTGTAAGTAAAGTAGGTTAGACCTAGTTTTTTCTCCGATCAATTAACCCTATTAGGTCTCCAAATAAAAAGAATGTATACTTTCTAAATGCCCCAAATTTAGTCTAACAATTAGATGATGAAGGGACATGCATAATTTTTTTATAAAACTGATTATAATGTCTGATGACTCTTTTGGAGCAAGTTATGGGAGAGGTTGACCAATGCTATAAGCATGCACATGGGCCTTGCATGCCTAGGGCATCAAATTTCTATTTCTCACCCACACATACAAACCTAACACCAAAAGCATCATAATTTTCATGGTTAATACTTGGATTTCAGCAAAGGCCATTAGATTTCCATGGTGGAATCCCAAGTTATGTCAAATTTTGACTGAAACCCTAGGTATAACAACTTTTTAGAATTACTTCTACAAAAATTATAATATCTCGAGTTAGGAGATTGATCAGGACATTAGACCAAGTGCATCTAAAATATATTTCATCAAAATATCTAGAAATATACATTCATCCCCATGGTGTGTCTGTGCATGTTCATACACATTGCTACAACATGAAAATTATAGGAAATTTGAGTTATTTTATTGATTAGAATGAAAAAGGACATCATGTTGTCCTACCACCAACCTGAAAGAGCTTACGTAGGCATCCAAAATGTTCACAATATATTGTAAAACCAAAATTGGCTATTGGGAATCAAATTACAAGATTATGCATTTTTTTGCTAAAAGTTGCTTGACAACTTTTTAATAATTTTTGCACTTTATGCAACTTTTGTAAATTATGATTCAAACATGGTCGAACCTTATCTAAATGATGCAATTAGGATCAAAATATGCTAAAAACATGAAAATATGAAATATCCTAAGATTTCAAGTCATTTGGATAGCTTTGACCATAGTTGACCAAGGGCTTATAATTATGCCAATCTTTGAACTAGGCCTTACAGATAGGTCCAAATGCTTTGATACTATTTCATAAAAATCCTATAAGTTCTTAGGGCCTTGAAGATGTCTTTGAGTGTATCAAGGTTCTTCATTTGTTATGGGTGCCCTTGTACCATACTCCACTTTTTGAACTCAAGTTCCCACTTAAGGTTAATTTCTCAATAGAGGTACCATGTTGCTTGATTTGATCCTCTGTCATCCAAGTTGCACCAATGTTAGGGAGCCCATTCAATTTTACTAAATGTTGCATGTATTTTTTATGCCTTTTTTGTTTCAGCAACTTGGTGTTCAATATGGCTTCCAACTCAACTAGTCTTCTTTGATGGAGGTTAGTAACATATTTTTCATCAACTTCAGTATGCTAACCTTGTTCACTTGTTGAACCTATCATTCCTTTGTAAGTAGTGAGGTTTGCAATACTTAATATTGGAGAAATATACAAGGTAGGGGGAAGAGATATCTCATAGACATTCACACCCATTTTTTTGAGTATAGTACATGGCCCAACCTTCTTCATGTGAAGTTTTGTATACCTACTCTTAGGCAGTCTCTCTTTCCTCATGAATGCCTAGACCTTGTCTCCAATCTTGAAATGGACTTCTCTTCTTCTCTTATCTGCCCATTCTTTGTACTTCATAGTGGATTTTCTTAATACTTCATTCTACACCTTGGTCATTAGCTTTTCAAGTTCATCTCCTTGTGGACCGACTTTGAAATCCTATGGTAACTCTACCAAATCAAAAGGACCTTTAGGAAGAAGTCTATAGATAGTTTGGAAAGGGTTTTTTCTAGTTGACTTATCATTTAGTCATTGAAGGAAAATTCTACTTGAGGTAAAAGAAAATCCCAACTTTGAGATTGTTTCTTGGTTAGGCATCTTAGGAGGTTACCTAATGACCTATTTACCACCTCAATCTACCCATCAATTTGTGCATGAAAAACAAGTCTATAGATAAAATTAGTTCCAAGATTCTTGAAAAGAGTCCTCCAAAAAATTACTTGAAACTTTACATCCTTGTCTAGTACTATAGTTTGAGGTAGGTGATGTATTTTGACCACTTCTTTGAAAAATAGATGTGCAATATGAGATGCATCATTTGTGCTTTTGTAGTGTACAAAGTGGACAATCTTGTTGAAGTTATCTAGTATGACAAAGACACTATAAAATCCTTATTTTGTTCTAGGTATACCCATTACAAAATCTATTTAAATTGACACCCAAGGTCTTGTGGGAATTGGTAAAGGATGATCAATATGATCTTTGGTTTTTGTATACTCCTTTGTCTTTTTGAAAAATTGTACGAGTTTCAATGAATTTCTTGACATTGTTCCCCATCTTTGGCTAAAAAAACCTACTCTTTACCATGTATGTTGTCTTTTCTATTCCAAAGTTACCACAATTCTTCTCCCTAATAATTTTTTACCTCATGGAACATTTAAGGATGCATAGTTGAGCCCCCTTGAATATGAGTCCATTCTAAATCAAATATTCAGAAAAATAAGTATCATACTTACCAATCATTTTATTAAAAACTTCAAAAGCTTCTCCAAAATCTAGATCATTGGCATACAAGTGCTCTAGTGAGTCTATTCCCACACTCTAGAGTTTTTCTTTAATCAATCGAACTCTTCTGCTAAGGGCATCTGCCTTAATGTTTTCCACTCCCTTTTTGTGCTTGATATTGAATGTGTATGCTTGTAGTTGTTCTATCCATTTAAGATTCTTGACTAATAACTTTTCCTAAGAATTAAGGATACTTAATGCATGATTATCAATATAAACTACAAAATCCTTAGGGATTAGGTAGTTTCTCCATTTATTTAGGGCTTGTACCATGGCATATAACTATAGATCATATGCAGAGTACTTTTTCTTTGCCCCATTGAGATTTTTGAAAAGAATGCTATAGGTTTACCTTCTTGGATTAGGACTACATGCCAAGTCACTTGCACCAATCTCAATAGTGAATACCTTATTGAAGTTTGGGTGCACCAAGATTGGATATTGAGAAACTCTATTCTTCAAGTATTGGAAAGCATCACTAGTCTCTTTTTCCTAACCAAACTTGTTCTTCCTTCCTCCTTTACTAGTGTCTAGCATAGGAGCACATACATGACTGAAATTCTTGATGAATCTCCTATAGAAAGTGGCAAGTCCATGAAAGCTTTGTACATCACCTTGGTTCTTTGGTGGAGACCAGTTGACAATGGCTTCTACCTTCTTAGGGTCCATTGTGAGGGTGCCTTCTGAGATGACCAAGCATAGGAAAACAAGTTCCTTCTTCATGAATATGCACTTTTCCAATTTGATTACCAACTTGTGCTAATGAAACCTCCTCAAAACCTATTCTAAGGTTCTTCTCTTCTATAAATAAAGATTAGTATACCATCAAGGTATACAAAAACAAATTTTCCAATGAAATCAATGAACATCTCATTCACGAGTCTAATAAATGTACTAGGTGCATTACTTAACCCAAAAGGTATTACCAACCATTCAAAAAGGCCTTTAGTGGTTTTGAATGTTGTCTTCCATTCATCTCTTGGATTGATCCTAATTTGATGGTAGCCTAAATTTAAGTCAATCTTTGTAAAGTAGCAAGCAGGTCTCCTAGTTGATCTAGAGGGTCCTCAATCCTTGGCATGGAAATCTGTACCTTATACCAATCTTGTTTATAGCCTTGCTATTAGGACAAAATCTCCACTTTTCATCCTTTTTAGGAGGAAGGAGTGATGTGACTACACAAGGACTAAGACTTCTCTAAATCAAGCCTTTGTCAAGAAAATCATTGACTTGTTTTGCAATCTTTTCATGTTGGGCTAGAGTCATCTTATAGACTGATTTGTTAGGAAATGATGAGCCATGGATCAAGTCAATTTGATGACCAATATCTCTTAAGGGAGGGGGCCTTGAGGGAAAATCACAAGTAGTCACATCAATATACTTATGTAGAAAATCTTTGATTTTGTTTGGTATAGGCTCTTTGTCTTTAGAACTAATGTTTTTCTTAAGCATAGAAATAAGTATGAATCCTTGGGACTAAGGTTCTTTCAATTATTTTCGAATTTCCTTCTCTCCTATGGTGACTATAGTAGACTCTATCTTATAATTATGCAACGGTTTCATTGTGAAGGTTACCCCATTCTTTGTTATGGAATAGTTTTTCTTCCTACAATGGTGTCTAAAATCTACATCAAATTTCTAGGGCCTACCAAGGAGAATGTGGGAGGCATCTATCTCAACCATATCACAAAGAACTCTATCCTTAAAGTTTGCAATAGAGAACTATACCCAAGCTTTTTTAGTTACCAATGTTTGCTGACCTTTTGTGAGCCAAGAGAAATGATAGAGGAAGGGTGAGGATTCTTAGACAACTTAAAATTCTCAACCATTTTAGAGGACAACAAATTTTTAGTTGAATTGAACCAATTAAAAGACTACACACCTTGCCTTAGCATTTGATCTTTTGTCTGAATAGGTTCCTCCTTTGGGTTGGCTCTTGGGTTTAAGGGATTTACAAGAAAGCCTATCTCACCATCAAACATGTTCCTTGTTTAGGTTCAAGATCTTTGTTGTCGTGTTTATCTTCCTCAATGAGTTGAGCTCTCCTCTACCCTTGATTGTTGTTCCTTTTTTTAGGACACTCAACTACATGGTAATCCAATTAGTTGTAGTTGTAGTATTTGATGGAGCTATTGTCGATTCCTCTACCTCTATTGAAGGACTTATCTCCTCTATAGTTCACTTTAGAACTAGACTCTTCCTTATCCTTGTTTTGATTAGAAGTCTTATTGCTATTATTCTTACCTTTTCCCCAAGAGGATTTTTTGACCTTGAAGTTCTTATTAGTGTTATGTTCCTTCCCTTTTATTTCTTCTTTCTTCATTTTCCATTTCTCCTCTAATTTGATGTCTAATTGATAGCACTTATCATAGAAGTAGGGGTGTGTAGACTTAGTTCCTCTTGGATGGGTACCTTGAGGCCTTTCATGTATCTAGAAAAAATTTATTCCTCATTTTCCACTCTATTTGTTTTCATACACAACTTTAGGAACTCCTTTGTATAGGAACTCACATCTAGGTCTTTTTTTTAAGACTTTGCTTCCTTCTATGGAGTTGCACCCCATAGTCTTTAGGCACATAGTTTTATTTGACTAGTGTCACCATCTTATCTCAAGATGAGATCATGCTTCTTCCTTTCTTGATCCTTTCAGTTTGGATGAAGTTCCACCAAGTTAGAGTTTCTACCTTCAACTTGGACTTTTCCATTTTTACTCTGTCTCTCTAGAATGTCTTCAAATTCAAAGAAACTTGTCAAGGCCTCAATCCAATCTAATGGCACATCTACATTCATTTTTCCATTAAAAGTTGGTAGTTCCAACTTTCCTTACATGGTCCTCTTATCCATGGATTTGTGAGAATTCGATAGAGGTCTCTATTCTACATGCAATTTACCATTCTAATCAAGGTCTTTTGCTTCTTCATCCTTGTCATCTTCATAATGTATCTCTTTGTTCTTTTCCATCTTGCTTTCAAGTTCTTTCAACCTGTTTGTTAGAGCAGCATTGGTTATCCTCTATTCTCTCATGATCTTTCCAAGTTTTTCATTTTATACCCTTGAAGGTATTTCTTCTTCTTTAGTAAGAGACATGGCTTTGATATCACTTCATGCAATGGGGCTTGGTATAGTAAGCCTTAGGAGACTAATTAGCCCTTAAGATTCTCTTAACTAAAGTAATGCCCAATAACAATGTCTTCAACCTTGCCAAAGTGTTAAAACACCAAACACAAGTGTTCAATAAGAGGTTAAGGTTTTCACAACCTATTCCCAACCAAGGAAATCCAAATCACAAGGAAAACCCTTACACAAAAGTTTCTCTTATGAACACAATGACAAATTTGACACAAGGCCTCAAAAACACATAGAAAGACCAAGTGAGACTCAAGGGTGAATTGGCGGTCTATTTAGGTCCACTAAAACATGGATTGATGGTTAAAACCAAAATATGACACATTTAGACACTAGTTTCTTCACAAATCCACTCTTTAGGCTTGTAGCTCTTTTTCATGAAAATGAAAATTAACTTCAAAAATATCCACATAACCCCATGAAAAAATCATATATTTAGATACCTTTTTGGGAGTTACTAAACATACCAAAGAACTAAGAATGGAAAGTGTAAAAAATGAAGGGTATACCTAGTTTCTTCTCTATGCAATTAACCATATTAGTATCCAAATAAAAAGGAGGTATACATTCTAAAGGCCCAAACTTCAATCTAACAATTGGATAATGAAGGGGCATGCATAAAAAAGTTATAAACCTAATTACAAGTTTTGGTGAATCTTTTTGGAGCAAGTTATGGGAGATATTGACCAACACTATAAGCATGCACATGGGTTTTGCATGCCTAGGGCATCTGATTTCTCTTTGCCATCTGCACATACAAACTTGAAACCAAAAGCATTATAATGTACATGGTTAATACTTGAATTTCACTAAAGACTATTACTCTCTCTCCTCCCCTGTATCTCTTTCACCCCCTCTCTCTCTCTACATGTTACTCTCAATCTCTCTCATAGCTTTTGGCTATTCATAATCGAATGGGGTATAGAGAACTTGATGCAATTATTATGGCTATTCATAATAGGGTCTCATTTTACTAGATTAAAAAAAAAGAATTATTTTCTTTTCTCATTAACGAGCCAAGCCCTATTTTTAAAATTGATGAAATATACACAAAAGTAATCATGTTATTTGTACTTATGACTAATTTTTCATGGTGTCCACATTTTTGCATACAACCTTGGTGCATATTCCCAATTAAAAAGGATAAAAAATATTGAATGAATAAGGAGTAAAAAGATAGAGGAAAGTGTTGAAAGGAGATTATTTAAGTGAAGAATAATGATGAAACCTATTATGGAACAATCATTATTTTGTCACTGATGTCAAACTTGATACTTTTTGGTGAGACAATTGCTTACTTTAGTATGAATACTAGATCATTTGATTAATTAATGAAGAGGATTTTAAAAGAAAGGATGACAAGAGAAGCTAGAAATAGGTTGCGTTATATGGTGTATAAAAAGAGCACTAAGACCAAAAAGGACTTTGATGATATAGTGTATTATTTATCTACTTCAGGCTATAATGAAAGGATACTTGAGCAAAGACTCCAAAGAAGAAGGCTAAGTAAAGAAATGTGTCTACCAAGACTCGTTGACTAAATAATAGAAGTTGAGTAAGTTAATGCAGGTCGAATAGAAAGTTAGTGGAAGCCAAGAAGTAAGTTTAGTATGTGTCAAAAAAAGAGAAATTTAATAGGTGTTAAGTGAAGAAATCATAGTATGTGTCGAGCATCAGAAGATGGCAATAGTGACCAAAATAAACTTAATGTATGTTGAGCAACCCAATGTTCACTGAGCATCAAAAGACAATGTTTATTGAGAAAACAACTTGCTATTAAAGAATACTAGTAAAATGAGCTACATAAAATATTTGATTAATCTGAGCCAAAAAAGTTGATTTCTTGAATTGTAGGAAGCATTTAAAGATAACTATGATGAGTTGGTAGCACATAATTCAAGATAAACAATTTTTAGATGAATTCATAGAGGATTATAAAGGAAGTTTTTAGAGGGAATAAAATGTAAATATGGGAAGATTCAATGAATTTGACGTAACCCTAAAATGGACGGTTGTGGTTAAGCAAAAAAGACCTAAATTCACTATTTAAGGAGACAACAAGCCATAAGCAACTTGTAATGTGCAAGAACCTAAGAAAGACAAGAACTCTAGGGTGTTTCTTCATACGGTGGTTGAATGAAAGAGTTTGTAGTTGGCATACTAAGAAAGAAGGATTAAGGAAATGAATGCTTGAAGGGTGAACAAGTTGTCAAACATGAATAGGATGAATTCCCAATAGGATGAGAGTTCTGTAATCTACAAGTGATTTGTTTCATTATCAGATCAAGTCATGTTTTTACTCTCTAGAAATTGTATTGATTTGGATAAATCCATTGGAATAAGGTTTTCCTAATAATCATTAGGAAATCCTTTAATGGGGTGATATTCTAATGGAATGTTCTAAAGTTCTCTAACAAGGCTCACTCCTCATAGGGTGATTGAAATTCTTTAACAAGGTCACATTTAACAGTGTGCATTGTAACCTTTAACATGGTTGGCTCCTCACAAGGATCACTTAAAAAGAGTGAAAATTGTTAGCATGTTATTGGTGGCTTTTCCTAAATTGGGTTTTTGCATAAAATTCTCATGTCAAAATGTGTGATTCATCTTGTGGTATTGCATATTTATGTTTGTGCAAATTTATTTTGACCTAGGATAACAATATGCATATGTGTAAGATATTAAATGATCAATGCATGCATAAGTACAATTTGAATTACTAAAAATTTGGATTTGTACATTTGGACATTGGATAACCAATTCACCCCCACACCCCCCCTCCCCAAGTTATTCTAAACATTCCAATAGAAAGAAGTCATCTTACATTGTTGAGGAAGAACATGTCATGTCTAGATCAGATGATAAGAATGAAGGTGAGGATATTGTATATGTATTTGTAAAACAAGATTTAGATGAGGAAAGGTATGAGAATAAAAAATCCCTAATTTCTCATAATAGAAAAAATGATAGACGGATTATTGATAGTGGTTGTTCATATCAGATGACAGGTAATATTGATAAGTTTTATAGGTTAGAAAAATATGATGGTGGAACTATTATGTTTGGAAATGATATTTTATATCTTGTGAAAGGTAGAAGATCTTTGATGTTGATTGATAAGATCAAATTTCATGATTCTTATATGGTTCAAGTTATGAAATATAATATTTTGAGTTTTCATAGTTGATTAATATATGCCACCGATTGGATTTTCTGGACATAAAGATGAAATTATATGATGCTGATGGAAAATTGGTTGGAACTGGAGAATACACAAGAGGTAACTTATTTTATCTAGATTCTACTATAAGTGCATGTCTATTTTATAAAGTTGAACATGCATGTTTGTGGCATAAGAGACAGTGTCATATGAACTTAGATAATATAAATAAACTAATTAGAAAGAAGAAAGTGACATATTTAGAAAACTTGCATAAACCTGGTAATGGTATGTGTAAACAATGTCAACTCGATAAAATGAAAAAGTCTAGTTTCTCAAGAAAGTGACATTCATATTATGATATTATGGAGTTAGTTCATACTAGTTTGTGTGGTCCTATGAAAGTTGAGATTTATTATGATTATAGATACTTTATTCTATTTGTTGATGATTATTCAAAGGTGATGATTGTGATATTTCTAAAAGTTAAATTTGATGCATTTCAAATATTCAACTAGTATAAGGGAAGAGCTGAGAAGGAAATAGGTAAACATATGAAATTTTTGAGATTTGATAGAGATGGTGAGTTTGAGCATGGAATTAAAAGGTAATTGTTAGCACCAAGGACACCACAACAAAATAGTATTGCAGATAGAAGGAATAGACCAACTATTGGTTATTTTCGAATACCACTCATTGAAAAAGGAGTTGGAAATATATTCTAGAGAGAAAATATAAGTGCTACACTATACACTCTCAACTAAATTGAGTTGAAGAAAGTAACAAACATTATATTATATAAACTTTGGTATGGTCATCCACTAAATGTAACTTGTTTCAAAATCTTTGGAAATAGGTTTTATATACAAAAATATGAGAGAAATGGATACTTTAGGTGAAAATGAGATGAAAGTATATTCCTAGGTTACTGTACAAGGAGAAAAGCATACAATTTTTTTAATAAAGTGACTAACATAAAGATTGAAAGTGCAAGTGAAAGAACTAATCAGTTTGTAGATAAGAATGATGAGGAGAGAAACAAAGAGCCAAAATCTTACAATAGATATATTTATGTACAAGATGATGCACATGATACTATACCTATGCACCTAACCAAGTCATTACAATTATATACAAAGTAACAAAAAAGAGAAACCAATAAACAACAAAGAGCTACTAAACAACTGCCTACACTACCTGAGCCATAGATAGAACAACTCGAGAAGGATGTTGTTCCCCAATTGAGTGATGATAATGATGGAGAAAATAGAACCAAACCTATCTTAGAAAATTATGTGAGAAGGTACCTTATACAATATCAAATTATTAGAGATAAGAGTTTTAGAGTGATGACAAGAAGTAAGCTAAGACCCAATACATGTTAATATGATCCTAGAATTGTCAGAGGCGCTCTTGAGAATGATGATTCAATTAATGTAATGATGAGGAGATAGATCAGATTGAAAGGAAAAATACATGGAAAATTTTACCAATATATAGAGATAATATTAAAACAAAATAGATGAGTTAAGACTAGTTGGAACCCCTATGGTCAATGGATGCAAATTATCTAAGGAAGACAATGCTACTGAAGTAAATTAGACATGTAATACATATCAATAATTAGAAATTTATAGTATATAGTAGACAATAGACCTAATATTGTATATGCAATTGGTACATTTATAAGATTTTCATCCAATCCTAAGGAAACACATATAACTTCAATAAAATCGATATTCAAATATTTTAAAGAAACAAGAATTTAAGGATTATGGTATAAGAAAGAAGGTGATTTTGAGTTAAGAATTTATGCTAATGTTGAGTGGGAAGTAAATATTGATGATAGAAAGAGTACAAGTGATGGAAGTTTCTTTTTAGGAGAGAGATTGGTAACATGGATGAGTAAGAAACAAAGTTGTATTTCCTAGTTCACTAGTAAAGCTAAGTATGTTGTTGCTACTATTAACTATTCAAATATTGTATGGATCAAGAAATTATAGGAAGGTATGCAAGAGTAAGTCATAAAATTTATTACTATCTATTGTGATAATACAAGTGCTATTAGAATATGCAAGAGCCCTATAATTCATGGAAATACGAATCATATATCTATTGAATTATCACTACTTGAGAAATAAAGTTCAATAAAATAAAGTTAGATTAGAGTATGTAAAGTCCAAGAATGAGATTAGAGGTATATTAAAAAAAAAAATCTCTAAGGATAAATTTAAATATATGTAGGTAATTTAGGGGTCTTTTCCATATCCAATATTCACTTAGAAAAGATGCATGTTGTATCAATTCAAGGATGATTGGAATATCTTAATGGATTTGATGAAGGAGTTCATTCTATAGGGGCAATTCCTAGAGTTGTGAAAGTGTTTATAATAAAGATGATATAATCAACAAATGCAAGGTTCTATAAGTTTTCAATTGAAGCTTAGAGTTAACTTTCACATTGATTTCAAAGGGGGGAGAAGTAGAAGAAGGTTCAAATGTATGAAAGAAGTAGAAGAAGGAGAAAATGTATGAATAGTGAAGTGTTGAAAAGTCAAAGGGGCTGAGACTTCATGAAATACAAGAAAACTAGTATGGAGATGAGTAAAGGGAGAAAGTATGAAATAGATTGATTACTAATGTAAATGAAACAAAGATGAAAAATATATGAAACAAGAAATATGTTTATTTCCATCAATGGGGGAAAGAACATGTTGTAGAATATCTAGTACACCCAAAGGGATAAATTATTGATTTATACTATTGAACGAGTTTAGTATATCCGAAGGCAGAGCATAAGCATGTTGTAAACTAAGTTGATAACCTAATAAAGAATAGAGGACCTAAGTGAAGTTAGAGAGCCAAAGATGTGTTGGTATGTTGTTTCATAATAGATTTTCATTCAATAACATCTTGTTCATGTCATATATTTTTATCAATTCTAAGTGGGGAGATCATTAGCCCCAACTGATAATATTACTAATATATATGAAAGAGTGATCTAAGTTTTTATGTTGTCATTCATGTTAAGCCTTAATTGGTGAGGCATTATGCTAATTTAATAGAGTGCCATATCATTTTATTGATGAAGATGTTTTGATTGATGAGGAGGATTTAAAGTAAGTATAATGATGATTTAAGTGTTGATAAGTGTAAGGTATTTAATGGGAACTTGATGAGTTAGACTATGAGATTACCATGTTTGTTTAACATTTTAACATTATTTGATTAAGTGCTAAGATCATGTATAAGAAAGATAGTTTGGTTAGTGAATGAAGAATCCTAGTATTAATGGAGCTACTTTTGTTTTCAGCAAGTACATGATGATGAAGTGATAGATGTCGAGTACTGATTGGCGAGAACAATGTTAACCAAGTGTAGTATTGACTGAGAAATGAAAGGATGATCATTTTGAAAAATATTTAGTCTAAGTCCTACATTTTGTAACAATTAAGATTGTTTGAGTAGTTTTGAAGATAAGTATGTGGTTAGTTATGATATCAATGGATGGAAAAAATCAAATAAGATTGGGTGAAAGAAATATAATAATTTGAATTGAAGCATAAAGTTCAAGGTAAAGGTATGAGACCCAAGTGTCATGATTTAATAAATTTGAGATGGATGACAATTAGACAAGTTTCATTAAGCCAAGAAACATGTGACAATAAGGTGAAGTAGCAAAAATCTCTAACCATTGTATTAGAAAACCTCTTAACCAAGTAAACCTAATAGTCTTAATAGAAAATCCATTGTATAGATGCATTTTGTTGAATTTTTTGTAAGTCCTTTAGAGTAAGTCATTCTACAGATATTTAGGAGTGATAAACTCTAGATGGTATTTGGTAAAAACCCTCTAACAATGTCGCATTAATAATGTATTTATAACCTTTAACAAGGTTGGATCCTCATATAGCTCACTTTAGAAGAGTGACATTTTGGGGTTGCTAATCCTAGGCGTTTTATTTGTTAACATGGTTTCCATGTTAAATACTTATTTCAAACTATGTGGATTCTTATTATGTTACATATTTATCTTAATTTTTCAAATTAGTATAAACATAAAGTTTACTATAATACTTGGTATATGAAATGAAGGATTTATTGGATGATTAAGTTTCAATGTCTTATATTTTTACCAAGTTAGTGATTTGGAACTTTAAAGAGTTAAAGTTTTTACAAAAGTGTTTAAAGGCATGTAGGATATTAGTTATAACTAATTCACCCCTGCTCTCATTTATCTAACATATTTTCATCCATATCCCTCTACATAAGGTTATGGAGGAGGCATTGTTCTCTTGGATCTCATAGAATATCTTAAAAATGACATCACCTGCCTCTCAACCTTAATAGGAAAATTATATTTTGCATATTTTTATGCCACTCTACTAGAATAATGGATGACCTACCTTTAAAAACTATCAATCTCTTTGATCAACTAATCTATCTATTAGTCCCTCTATGTTGGATGACTCTAAGCTATTACTAGTTGAGTCTATGGTTCTCTCCACTCACTCTTTAGTGATCTGGTGACCTCTTCTATTCTAGAACCATCACCAACTATCTCATCTTGGACCTCCTTATCATTTACCATGAAAACTATTTCATATATATGTTTTCATACATGTTGAGTAGCCTTCTTAGCCATGAGAAAATCTTCTAGTATCCCTATCATGACATTTGCCTAGTTTCTCAATGTTGAAAAAAAAAACTCTTATAGAACCTAGTGTACTATGCTCTCCCAACTACCTCTACACGCATCTTGAAGGCTATGCACTACTACTAGAACCTAGGTGTCCTCTTTTTCCCTTGGTAGAAATGTTTCCTAGAACAACTCTCTCATGACTTAGAGGTTTCTTCTTAAAAGTCAAGGATCCTTATTCAATACAAGGTTCTCAAATTATTGGGTATATAGGCCTTAGAAAGGAATATATAGAAAAATAATACCTCTAAGGTTGTGTAGCTCTAGCATATACAATCTTAGGTAGGTAATCCCACCTTTATCGTACCAAGTATTTAATCTCCTACTCTACCTCTAGAAATGATAACCAAGGAGCCTAGCCTAGGCCCTCAACCTTTGTAAATCTGGCATATGCGGTAAATGTGACTAAGGAATACTTCATGTAAACACACTATGACCAAACCATTGAAATTAAAAATATTTCCATGAACTATGGAACATATCTAGGTAAAGTTCAAGAAGTAAACATATAGTGAAGCTAGGACTGGGCATCATTTTAGGCCTTTGGTCCACTATATGGCCACCAAAGAACATATATAAAATTATCCAACTTCCTCTATCACTAAGAAGTCTTCTTAATGTGAGGTTGATTAATCAAACTAAATTAATTATAAATATGAGGCTTCCCATCATAATATTGATTGTCAGGCAATAGTCCAACAAGAGGAATATGCTCCCATGGCCATATGTGCAAGAGAATATTATTAATTTCTATTTTCTTTACACCTTGGTAGGTGACCTTGTACATCTAATGATACATATTGGAAAGAATAGAAGACCCGAAAGAAATGATAGTAGGAGGAAAAATAAACCTCTCTAGCATATGAACCCACAAATTAAAAAAGAAAACCTTGTTGGCCTCTTTCTATAATCCCAAAGCACCTAATGAGTCTAGCTAGAATATAATTAAAGAGACTATGTGGATCATATCTCTAGATGATGTCATCCCCAATAATTGCTCTATTGAGGATGATATTTTCTTGGACCACATGTTAAAGAGCCTTTATACAAATACAAGTCATCGAGTCAAAATCTTAATATTTTCCATAAAATCCTATACATGTCCTCCAACGTGATCATAGGATCACTTGTGTGAGGTGAAATATATTTTTCTTTATATGGAAATTGTGTACAAGCATGGTAAGTAATCCATGATTCACCTAGCTAGAGACATCTGAAATAGATGCCTAAGACCAATGTATCAATCTAACCTAGATATGCATTTGAAATGTCTCTCACCAACCTCATAGTTGTAAGATATGTCTATATAAACTTAAAATATAGCCTATTAATATACAAAATAAGAAAATTAAAGTCAAATGAGAACATGATATATATATACCTATAAAAATGTTGAAATCAAATGTAAAAAACACATGGAAAGCTTCTAAACATCCCACAATATGTGTATATAAATTTTAAATGAGGAAAAAATGTGATAAACTAGCTTAAAAATAATAACTATTTTTTATAAAATAAACATGTTCGAAAAATTTTCTCCAAAGTCTCATAGAAGTAGTTACGAGATATAATAAAACTATAGGTGACAAAACAATAAAATATATACACACTTAGATTATATATGAGTAGTTTGAGAATGAAAATTTTAATGGGTTGAAATGATAAATTATTGCATAAAATCTCTAATGAAACCATACCAAAAACATTATAGGTTAAAAATGATAAGACATAATTTCTAATCCAAAAATGCAAGAAACATAATTTTTTAACAAAAATCAATCAACAAAGGATTGAAATGAAATTTTCAATGGTATAGAAAAGGTAGGTAAGTGTGGGGTAGTTATTCTACCAGTATGTCTCAAAATGATGGCTCTCCAAAAGCTCCCTAAAAGTAAAGTTAGTGAATAATTTGAAAATGATATTTTTGGACCTTTTTTTATAAATTATGACCTTATTTTGAAAGGGCTTCAATTACATAAAAAATCACACCCCTATCTAGTCAAACGATCCTAGTCCATTTTATGAACAAAATTGATATCTAAGATGATTTACCTAGTCAAAATCATGATTTAAAAATTCAGCTCAAAGGTTGTTGAAAACTTGTGAAATCAATCTACATAACATCTAATTGGTCAAGGAATTTCATCATTTCATTATTGGATTATTTGAAATAGATCAAATGTCAAGTATGCAACTTGGTCAACCGAGGTTGAAAATCTAGTTATACTTTGTCCATAGTACCTCAATAAATAGAAGAACACATTTTTAAAGTGTTTTTGTTTTCACTATAGATCCAAATTTTGCACACACAAATCTTTAATAAAATACCCTTTTTAAGCAAAGATCAGCTACATAAGGTTATTTTTCCCCTTTTTTTCTCCTCAATTGTGTCTTCGTAGTATTAATGGAAAAAATTGAAACCTTCTATCATCCACAGTCATGAAATAGAATTTTATAATCTTCAAATATATGAAAGTATATCAGAAGTTCTAGCGATACTTCATTTATCATTGGACCATTAATATTGGGATTGATGTAGACCATATTAATCTATTATGTATTTATATTCAATTCAAAAGCTAGTATAAATGAATCACATTGAACAATTGCAACACACATTCTTACAATATAGATTAATAGATAATTTCAATGGCTACCCTTTTTTGGACTATAAAAATTTTCTACTAGACTACACTTTCTAAATGAAGGAAAAGATATATCTTTAGGTGAATTCATCTTTCTCAGCCTTTCAAATTTTCACACACATCAATGCACTTTTAATAATCCATTGATAAAATTATTTACCAATATAGAAAGAATATAAACTCTAACTAAATGACAACTATTTGCCAAGTATATTAATTGTAATTTTAGATTCTCTACCAAAATTGATTTTCTTTCTTGAATAAATATTAGAGATGATCTTTTTATCTTAAAATGCAATTAGAAATTTGACAAAAATTCAAAATGTTTATTTGATATAAGAAAAAAGTATTTGAAATAATGATTTCTTTCTAAATGTTTACTTGGTATGTATATTTTAGTGGTATAGAAATATTATAATATATGGTCATACACAAAGTGAGATCTCTTTCAAATCTAGTGAAATGGAACTCACTAATATTTTCAAAATTATATCTCAGTAAAAGTTTGAATTAATTTTCAATTAAAATTGGGTTTTTGTATAATTTGAAAAGATATCTTCATATATCTACATATTGACAAATATTTCTATCTTTTTTGAACATGCACCCATTTGCTATTAAATACCTATATTCTAATAAATTCATCCTATGTTTTAGTTTAGCACACAAATTTTTACATAAAGAATGTAGTTGTAATCTTAGATAGCTCAGTTTTTTACCTATACAAAATTTAATAATTGGTAAACCACTTGTATTTTACTATCTTAAATTAGAAATTAAATTTTTGACTTATTGGTTCCTTATATTTTATTTCCCCAAAGGTGCTAACTCCACAATTTTCTTAAATTTGATGCTACTTGCTCGTTTTCAAAAGTATAGATTATTGTTGACCCTCTCTCATCTTATCCCATTAAATCATTAGTCAATTGAAAAAATGCTTACGCACTACAAGGAGTGACAAATATCCCTACCCTATTCAACCCTTGCTGTCATCTTTGACCATCCACACAAATTGCAAGTCTTGCATGTATTTGACTATGAGAACATGTTTTCTAACAACATACTTGTGACTAATTCCAATATTTTTTGAAGTATATGAAATCATTATCTATAATATAAAAAGAGTCTTCTATATCAAGTTAAGGCAATAAAATATTAAATAAAAATGTCTATTTATTAGACCTAGACAAGGAGGAGTTTGTGACTATAAATTTGAACCAAACAAATAGATTAATCATAAACATTACATTAATATAAATATAAGATAAGTTCTATGAAAATTGTCTAAATTCAATACCATATTATCTATGGAAAACACTTGACCAATATCCATTTTAATCAATAGAAAACCATTTAATTTTGCATTCACATTTTATCCAAGTGATAGTCTTACTGATTGTCTTAATCTTTGAAAAGTTTGTATGGACAGATTTAATAGTGGCATATTGTGATGGTTAAGTTATTGAGTTGTTATCCTTGCCATCAAGGTTCAAATCTTGCGGGGATGAGGTCTCCTGTTTGTGGCCTAACTAGTTCATAGCTCAAAGTCAAAGCGTTAACCCCTCTTAAAAAAATAAACTTTGCGTACACGTTCTATTCAATTGATAGTCATACTAATTGTCTTAATCTTTGAAAAGTCAGTAGGGAAGGATTTAATAGTCATCAAATTTTATTTCTGTTTTGAACGAGTTCTAGTTTTTCAACTCTTCGCCGTAGGTTCTTTTGGCGGTGGAATGCTTCGAATCTCAAAGGTTCAATATTATGAATGCGAATTTGAACTTGAACATTATATTTGAATAGCGTTATTCATTTTTGCTTGGTATTTTGGACCCCAATATAAATCAAACGACATGGAAGCTTCTCATAAGTTAACGTAATCGTTTAAGACGCAGCTGCAGCTCTCAGAATGTTGATCGGGAGTGAAAGGAGGGCCCAGATGACAACCAAGTTCATGGTTATTATCCGTTTCATAGGAAGAGATTTAATTGTATACAATATCTTTACAAACCTGGTGATCTTTGGAGAATATTCAGCATTTCGTAGGTTGACATAGACAGTTGACAATGGAAGGAATGGATGTTCCAGATCTATGTTTCTGAATAGTCATACAGGTAGGATTGCTTATTGAAATTTTATCGAAATTTTAGGGCCACACTTTATTTCAATGGATTGTTTATCTTAATGTACCTGAGACGTGACAAAGATATTCTTGTTTACATAAATATATTTGATCTAAATATTATGAAAGTTGGTATATTATATTTTAGATTCATGGTAAGGACAAACATAGAAATTCCATTTCGTTAATTTACTAATAGTTTCAATATGTAGGCTTTTATATTTTTAATATTAAAATAATAATTAAAAGATATTATTGTTTTCTAAGATTTATCAAAATTCATTTTTAATACCTTTTATCACTTTTTTATTAGAAAGTTATTTTAGGGAATTGTTGGAATGATTGTTTTGTAATGAATAGTAAAATATGAATTTGAACATTTTGAAATATTGTTATTATGATAAAAATTATATATTTATTTGCAGTCATATTTGTATTATATATATCAAGTGTAGTACTAGATCATTTCTATGCCAATAATGAATCTTTCTTAACTCTTATTATTTAGGATTGATCTATTTATTCACCACTATTAGGACATTTATCCACAAGTATTAGTGATTTGTGATCATTTACACGAGTGATTATTGATGTAAAGTGGGTTCTCTATCAATTGACACATTCTTTTACCTTTTTTGATCCTATCACATATAGTTCCCCTTATAGAGTGCATTGTTATTGGCCAAAAGTAAAAACCTACATAGACAATAAAAAAGAATCATAACAATCTGATATAGTTTTCCACCTCAATTAAGCACACAAAATTAGTGATAGAAACTAGTATCCCCTTTCTGCTAGAACATTAAATCAAAAAGTAACTATATGTATTGGTTTTGTAATCTATTGGCAGTTTATGTGAAGTGATTAATATGAGAGCATTGATCTCTCTTTATCTTTATTTTAATCTATTCCATAAAAAAAACTGATATCACATTTGTGTACTATGCATTCAAAGTTTATTGTCATTCTATTGTTTCCTAATTTTCTTACTTCACTTTTATCCTCTATATGAGCACTTTAAAAAAAAAAAAAGGATTTAAATTTCTATGAATGAGTAACAATGTTAACATATTAAGGAAACAAAACTTTAAGTATCACATAACATTACAATAAACCTTCTCTTATTTTAAAACTTTTAGTTTTGTATGTGTACATAGGATAGAAAGGAAGGCTTCTTTGTGCATGGATGTTTAAAATCATGACATGTATTAGAGAGGACATTGAGTGATTCAAAAGTTAATGTATTATTGGCCATAAATGCACTTTAAAGACAATAAAAATCTCGCCATTGTGGTTTAAAATTTGTAAATATAATTTCCATCTCTTAAATTTGTAATATGGTTGCATACAATGACATATAATATAGTTTAATTAGTGATTCTAACTCTTATTTATCTTATTTTTCTAGCATACATTCATAACTCTCCTTTTCAAAAGAACGGTCTTGTATCCTATGCTCATATAATGCAAATGACCAAAGATGTTTGTTATGTTGTCTACAATTTCTCAAAGTGAAAAATTGATAAACTAAAATATATTGTCATTATTATTTTTCCTAAAAAGGGATGGAAAAATCATTAATGATAGAGATAGGAAATCACAAACATTTGAATTCAAGTCAATTTTAGGTATACTAGAATCTTGCACATTACAATCCAATAAGAAAAGAATTCTAAAAATGTATGACAAATAATAGACCTATCCAAAAACTAGAACCTAGAGGAAAAATTAACATATAATAAAACTAACTTAATGGAGGATACAAGAGAACCCAAGTTTCAAATTAGAATGTATAAATAGACTTTATCCTACCACCATTTATACTACCTTTCTCACAATATGAAGAATAATTTGGACATGTGAATCTGTAAGGATATCTTTGTTGAGATGAGATAAGATACTCAAATTGAGAAGGGATCTTAGGTCAATAATATGGATAATAAGGTTAGTGTAGAAACACAAAAAGGTGTCAGAATAAGTATATGGGAAACAAGATATTGAGAGGGGGAAGGGATGGGTGAATCAGGATCTTAAACTTTTCACTTCAAAACCATTTTCATAAATCCACACTTGATTCATCTCACATAATAGATCTACCATTAAAATTGTATTATTAAAACATAAATGAAATACACCACATCCATAAAATAATTTAACACATAACACAATGATTTTTCAATCTAGAACACTTTAAGATGAAGGTAAAACTAGGGTGGGGGTTAAACCCACAAATCTTCACGATTACAACAATAATGTTAAACTTATAGGGTTACAATGTTTGATCATAAGATATGATCTGCTGTGTGATGGGGCTTCCTTGTTAAAAGCTTGAAATATTATTAGGTCTCACCTTGTTAAAGGATTTTACACTCATAATGAAGTAAGGACTATGTTAGGAGATTTAGATAGGTCTGTTAAGACCACTTTATTAAGAGATTTGCCTTGTCTCAATTAATAATAACTAATTTATTATCTCACCCTTGGTTTTCTTTGTAAGATGATCTTTGGTCTCCTCTTTATTGTATCTATCATCTGATCTAATCTACTGATAACCCTATTCAGTCCTTCATTATCTCTCTCTCTCTCTCTCTCTCTCTCTCTCTCTCTCTCTCTCTTTCTATGTGGTCTGTAACACCCTGCTCGAGAACTCAAGAGAAATTAAGCTAACATGTTACAATATTTACTAAACTATTTATTTTAAAGGTTTAAACAACATCAAGATAACATTAATGTGGAAGCAATATGAACATACACATCAAATACACATTAACTATTATAGGGATAACATTAATGTGAAAGCAATATGAACATACACATCAAATACACATTACCTATTATAGATATATTTTCAATTTCTCAAGGGTTCCTTTATGTTGAGTCACATTTAAGAAGTTTAAATTAATTAGTTTAAGTTTTCAAGTACAATGTCTCATGATCATAAAGAAATAATAGATACATAATTGCAGAAGCAAATACATAAGTATATCTAATACAATGAAAGTACATCCAATTAATAAAATCCACTGCACATGTCGCAAGGTACGTGAGAATAGATACAATACATCAAAATAAATGATAGTATTATTACATTAACTGAAAAGAAGTCTATGAGATAAGAAATAAGAATGATAAAGATACATCTTCTACAATGAACATCCGTCAGTTGGCAATATGAGGGAAAACTTAAATGGTAAGAAAACACTACCTCCCAACCATGTGGTTACCTAGTCAGGCTTCCACTCCCACTGTGCAGGGAAGATAATGAATGATCCACATACGACTAATCAAACATAAAACATTCCTAGGCATGGAATACCTAATAGCCAAAACTACCTCAAAGGTAACACATGCTACTCAAGAAAATAAGATAATCCAAAAAGAAAGAACACTCATTCCAATACCAACACCACATAACCAAACATCATAGATGAACCCAGTATAAATTGAATACCAAGATCATAAGATAAAGTCAACAAAATATATTCATCTCAAATCAAAAGCCACATGTCAAAAGTACATCATCCATGAATCACCAATCATCATCAATGAAAGTAAATAACCACAATAAACACATCAACAATAAGTACACCACCAGAGGTACACAAAATCTACAAAAGAGACTCAGGCTACATACTAAGGAGTGTCATCACATGGTCAAACTACTTGAGTTACCCTGGACTGGTCTCTCAATGTACTCTGGACCCTCAAGTGTTGAGTTACCTTGTACTAGTTACTCTGAACCCTGGACCCTCAATGTGATACATGTGGAACTAGAAAACCCCTCTCAAGAAGATGAGACAACCAGTAATACTGTCATCCCATTCCCATCCTTAGTCTATACAAGCACTCAAGGCATGGGTGGATCAAATATCTCTAACTTATATTTTCAGTGTATTTTCCCCCCAAAATATTATTTACTAGTTTATCACTTATTACATAACTTACAATAGGTTACCCTGGCACTAACCACTTTGGGTCTCTAACCCCTACTACAAGCCACTCCCAAGTCATGTACCTAGACAACCTCTCCTAAGAATATAAAACATAGTTATGTCCCATACCACAACACGCATAATGATCAAGATTAGTTCCTTAATAGGCAACCTAAAAACAAGTTGGTTCTCCAAACCTAAGTACACATAAATGCTCCGCAAAGTAAACCTCATAAATAAAATTTCAATTTGAATCACAAGACATATTATGACACCCATCCACATAAATGGTATAAAAGAAATCTCACAAAACCTCTGGTGTACAACCTAAACTGGTCAACATCTAATCACTCCAAAATCCAAAATCATAGATAGTACAAACAAACAATACAGTTCATAGTTGGGTTTGACTTTGAAAATACAGAGTTGAGTTAAACAATAAGGATTTACCCCGTAATAATTTAAATCAATTTTCTACAATACTCTAAGGGTAAATTTTGTTTAAACCATTAAAATAGTAACTAAAGAAATAGTCCCAATCCTATTGAAAATCATTAGCATTATAGTATGAAATCAATTTCATTACATACTCCCCTTTTAGTATTTAAACCTAATTAAACTAGGTTTAAATTAATGTTCATGCAGTTTAAATCCCTATATTAACATTCTTAATAAAGGCTATGTTTAACAAATTTAAAATAAACTCATTAAAATCAGATTTATTAATAATAATGAATTAAATTTAAATCTTCCCCGACATCTTATTAATTATTAAATATTAATAATTAATATTAATCTATTTAATAATTAATTTAATAATTAAAAACTTATCTAACAAACATTATGATATTAACACTTATCAATTTATTTAATTTAATAATAATGAAATTAATATTAACATTCATTAATAAAAATTTGTTAAATAATAATTAAATATCAAGAAAGTTTGTTAATAAAATTCATTAATCAATGTTTAACTAAATTTAAATATAACAAAAAATATATATTAATTAATTAATTAATTAAATTTTTTAATTAAAATTATTATTAAAATAACATAATAATTAAATTTTAAACAACTTTAAAACAAAATATAAATTAATTAAATAAACTAAATAATACTTAAACTACTTTTACTTTCTTTTCTTTTAAAAAAATAAATAAATAAGGGAGACCTACATCTGCTTTTTACCTCCTACTTATGTGGAGTAAGAAATACATGAGCCTTGATCTTTTAAAAAGGCAATAAATTTTAGTACTCCTTCTGTCAATTTATCGTCCAATACGTTCGATGTCGGATACAATGAGATTTGATTTATGTTTTATTTAATTTTTTTTTTTGTTTTTTGTTTTTTGTTTTTTTAAATGTATTGAAATCTATTTTATAAAAGGCTTTTCAATAATTTTATTTTATTTTTTTGTGCAGGTATAGATTTGATACAAAAACTTTCCACCAACATATATATATATATATATATATATATATATATAACAAGACTACAATTTAATTGTAGATCAATTTTTTTAATTTTTTTCAAACAGACAAGAATAATTCTAAAATAAATTGTAAATTCGAAATAATCAGATTTTAACAAAACCCTAGCTCACAATTTCATTTTCTCTTTAAATTTTCTTTTATAAAATAATGAGAAACTAATTTCAATCAATCAAATCTGGAAAATAATCAACATGATAGACATAATTTCAACCACACAATCAAGCACGGATCAAACAGATCTTTTCCAATTGAAAATGCATTCATGTGATTTCAAACCCTAACTCACACCGATGCTAAACTCTGACAATTAGATGAAAATTCCTACAATAGGCAAAATCCTTCAAGTCATGAAAAATTCCCTTCATTTCCAAATCCTCCGAGTTGTTCTCCAAAACCTATGTGTGTCCTCAAACTTGTGTGTGCAATAATGACCCGAAAACAGTCTAAAATAAAATCTAATTAACTATTAGGGTTTCTGTCTCCACAACTCTAAAATTATAATTGTTTTATTTAATTATTTCCTGCATGCACAATTAGTTAGCTTTTTAATTAAAATATTATTTTATTATTCCTTTCATGAACATCAATTAAATTATTATATCACTTTATTTAATGTTCCACTTGACTTAGCTTTAAATTAATTTATTAACTTTTTAAAATCTCATGCGCACTTTAAAATATCTTTATTAACTTCACATATTTTATCTTTTAATTAATTTCCTATATTTTTAAAGCTCATGCACGCATCATGAGAACTTATAACTTTTTCATAAATTTAATATCTTTCTCCTTTTTTTATATTTTTGAAACTTAATTGATAAAATATTTATCAACTTAATTAATAATAATATTTAGCATTTATTTAAAAATGAACTCTAAATATATTATTATTAAATTAAATAAATATTATATAGTTCTAAAATTTATTCTTATAAATTTTATCTTCGAATTCAATTCTTTTTATTTAATTAATTTCTCAATGAATTAAATATAATTAAATATTAAAATGTCATAATAATTTTCCATTAAGTTAAGTCATTAATTTAATCTTTTAATTAGACTTAATTAATAGAAAATTCATCAAAGTGTCATAAAACAACATAAACACAAAAGACTCATGGGTTTTAAAAAGGGTAGAGAATCTGTTACGAGTCCTCCTTGTAGGAAAAGTATTTTAGGCTATGGCTGGGATTGGACCTGATCATTATCTTTCCATTCTCACCATTTGAGTATTTGTAATTGGGCACGCTCATCCTGACAATTCAGGGAAGTCAATGCCTCGTACCTGCAATCCTGCATAAAAGATGAGCATGTACATGTATATAATATATATCTAAACTAAATAGACAATGGCGGGGAGTGGTTCAACGTGTAGATCCTGACTAGTAGGTGACTACGACTCCCTCCCTTAATCACATCAAACACATTAGATAGAAAGATAAAACAAACATGTGCACCATACACATTCACGTATGGGGTAAGTATCATGAAAATCACAAATCTAACATCAAATGCTCAGGTATAGTAATGCATCTCTATCAATACAAACATAGTCATCATTATGGACATCACGTTAACATTGTTATGAAAGAAACCACATTTACTGATTAGGAATTATCAAGACATCATTAACAACACGTGAAATGAAATCAACTAAGTAGTTATCATTGGTATATCACTAATCCAAGTCATGAAATAATATCATAATATTGTAAATCCAATATCTCTAAAACTAATCAATGCACAAAATTGGCCTGAAAAAATTTGATAATTAGAACATAAAAGTAAACTACAGGTGGACATTACATGGTCTGCTTTGAAACTTAGGCTCCCCTTCTTCACCCGCATAAGAATACTCCTCCTTCTCCTTCACCCACATACTTTTTAAAAAAACTTTTCTATTTTCTTTAAAAAAAAGAAAAATTGGTATTTTGACCATCAAAATTGGGATCAAATGATCTCCTACTATAAATCAATAAATTTCAAATTGTGCCTTTTAGAGCAAGCTTTCCAATGACTATAGTTTCAATAGGTATTACATTCATTAAGAATTTCAAAAATGAGTTTAACTCATTATAAATTTATTAAGGATTAAACATCAACTAACTTCAACACTTCAGGAAAAATTGTGACTTAGGTCTTTTTTTTTTGAAAAAAAATCTAGGAAGTAGGTTGTTGAGATAGCTTTTTCTTAAAAAAGGAAAATTTGATTTATGTTATATTGAGTTCAAGTTATCCTAGTCAAAATGAACCTATGTTTGAATTATGATTAATGTCACTTCAAACCTTCATAAACTATACAAAATTCAACCAAATGCATCCTCCAGATGTTGATGTTACAAATCTAACATTAAAAGAGTTACCTCATTATCATTTCTAGAAAAAAAAGTTATGCCTATCAAGTGGAATGTCACTCTTTAAAAATTTAGATTTTTTATATCTACCACTTTTCGAAGGAGAAGAAAAAATTGACTTCAATCATTTTTTTATTATAAAATTAAATAATATGATTACAAAGTAGGGATAGACTACTAAAAATCACTATTTTACATCATCTTCAAATCATTCATATTTTGAGAGATATAGTCACTTGAATGTGAAATTTATTTCAAAAATATTGATTTTAGTGTCAAAATTGGTCAAAAAGAGGAACCCATTATTGTGGGATAACTTATAGGTTGTCTAGACCCTTCTCCTTGCTCCTTATTTCCACCCTTAGAAACATTTCTCTTTCTTTGCTTCCCTACTTTGGGTGTGTTAGATTCAATAGTCAAATTGACAATTAAAGTTTCATATGTGTCAAATTGCTTGGCACTAGCATCTATGTCCTAAGTTAAAAGTGAAGTAATTGCTACACTTTGCCCATCTAAATTTACTTTGGAGGGCATTTTCCTTAGCCATGTTACCCTTGGCACAACTGTTTGAACATATAGAAAATCTATATCTACAATGAAGCATACTTCATCATAGTATTTATCCACAATTGACTTAGGAGTTATCATTTTATTCCTCATATTTACCTTGAATTCTTCAAACTAGTTATCCATTATTGCTTCAAAGTTTTCATCCAATCTATTGATTAAATCACTTATGTAATGCCCCACCAAGGAACCGAAAAGAAATTAACCTAAAGTTTCACAAAGTTTGTCAAACATTTAAAAAAGAAGAAGATAATAACTTAACAACAATAGATATAACTATAGCGGAAGCAATAACATATACATAAGCACATACCATAAAATAAATTACAATTCTTAAGGTCCCATGATGTTGAATCACATTTAAGTTTAATACCTACTAAAACAAATTTATAACACATCCACAATAAAGAATAACTATAAGTATGAATCCATTTACATTATATACAATTATAGGATGTCACTTGGCAATAAATAGAATGCACAATCATCCATTGTACAAGTCACTAGTTATGAGAGGCTAAAATAATATACATCATGAAATAGATTACATCATCTTGTAAGATCTATGCAATCAAATACAATACACTTAGAGTATAACTATCCATCATAGAAATACAAGACAAGTAAAAAGGAATATTTGCACAATCACATCCACCCAATCTCAATGGTATAAGAAAATTCACTACCACTCGACTTCGAGGAACCCAAAAAGGTCCACTCCCACTATGCTGAGGAGATTTAAACTCAAGTCCCAAATAGGATAACAAACTCAAAAGTCAAAATCAACAACTAGGTTCAAGGAATCACCTAAAAGAAAACTATCTCAATGGTACCAAGACAAAAGTATCAACTAATCCTAGAGATAACATAGACACATAGGAAATCTACTATGCAAGTGTGAAAGTGTCATCACATGAGCCAAATCTAAGGCTACCCAATAGTGTTTTAATTCTCCAACCCCCTAGTGTCTCTATGTGATGTTAGTGTCCTTTCGTATAGACAAGGCATACTAACAAGTCATATCTAAGGTTACCTTGGTAGTCTTTTAATACTTTGACCCCCTAGTGACTTTCTGTGGTACCAATATCTTATTAATTCATTTTAAACCCATTTAAACAAATATTACTACTTATTAAAATAACCTACAATGGGTTGCCCATCAGCCTCTTTAGGTCCTTATCCTCCATTGCAAGCCACTTCCCAACATGATGTACATAAAACCTACCCTAAGCTTAGAAAAAGAAAAAGATCTCAAATGATTATAAACCACACATTAGTTCTTAGACAAGCATCTAGAAAGCACGAAAATATTATTTATCCTTGCAAATAAAATACACATAAACTAAATCCATGTCATAACATGATGTCACTAAGCAAACAAATTATTTAATCACATTAGTCCTATACAAGAAATTGGGAAGCAATCAAGGATAATTGATCAAAAATTCAAAGGTTATATTAGGAAAGACACATCATCCACCTCAGTTCTACACAAGAATTGGAAAGCACATCAAAATATCTAATCAAACTCATCATAGCACACAACATAACACATGACCATGATCAGGTATAAAAGATCATAATCAAAACATCATCATGACATCACTAAACAAAACTCCCAAGCCTCTAGTAAACATCCTAACTAGTCAAAGCTAAGTCAACCTAAGCCCAACATCAGTAAATCACACATCACATATAGTACATACAATAGTAAGTTTCATATCTCATTAGGTTTTCAAGAACACACAAGTTTAATTTTCACTTAAAGATTTTCAAGTTTTCAATTTCATTTTCAAAACACAAAGATTAAATAATAACAAGGGTTTTAGTTTTTTTTCCAAGTATTATTGTTTATAGAGTTTTCAATTCGAAAGAGAGTTCACATTTTTTTTTTCATTTCCAAATATTATAGTTCAAAAGATTTTCGATCTCAATTAGGGTTTCAATTTCCATTTCTCTAGTTACTAGGTTCACTATGATTTCCAAGTTCACTAGAATCCTAGATGATTCAACTAATTCATCTAAAGTTGTTTGAAAATTGTTTCATAGTTCAATTCATTATCAAAACATAAGAGTTCAATAAACATACACAACAATAATCATCCTTTTAAAGTATTACACTTGTTAATGGTTTTTGAATAATCAAAAGATATAATCAATCTCCCAAAATAATAGAAATCATTTCCGTAAAGACATCATCAAGTGAAATCCAAGTTTACTTCTAAATAATTATTTCTCAAATTTCAATTATCAATTTACTTTTCAAATCCGTTTTAAATACTCATAAATCATTTCATATCTAAATTAAACCATCAGGTAAAATCTGAGTTTACCAAACAATCAATTTCCCAATTTCTAGTTACCATTTGCCTCATAATTATATTGTAATAATAAATGAATTAGAATTTTAATTAATTATAATTAAAAAAATCTCATAATTAAATATTATTATTAAAATTTTATTATCTTTTATAAAATTATTAATAGTAATAATTATTTAATTTATTAAAATACACACACACACACACACATAATATTATTTGTTAATAATAATTATTAAATTAACTAACATAATAATGTTAATAAAATATTGATAATAACAATAAACTTTATTTATAATAATACTAATAAGTAATAATTATTAATTAAATTAATAATAAAATAATAATAAAAAGCACAAAATGCTTCATGCGATTACAAATTACATCTCCTAATAAATTGGATGGCTACCTAGGGCCTCGACTACCCAAGGTATCATACACTACCTTGGCAGCAATATATTGTCTTTAGACAATGTCAAGCTGCCATAGCAGCGTGCTCTCCTTAGGATTGTCACTGCTTAATGGTATTCAAGGGTGGGGGATGGGGTCCTCGGCCCCCTACAAATTATTATATATATTTATATTTTATAAAAATAAACAAACACCCCATCCATACAAAATTGCAATGTAGAAAATTTAATTTTCATTTCTTTAAATTTAATAATGTGATTACATAGTAATTACAAATTTTGCTATGAAATTACATTACTTTATATATGAGTGTGTGTGTATATATACATATATATGTATATATGTATATACGTATATACATATATATGTATGTATGTATATACATATATATATATATACATATATATATATATATATGTATGTATGTGTATATATATATATATATATGTGTGTGTGTGTGTGTGTGTGTGTGTGTGTGTGTGTGTGTGTGTGTGTGTGTGTGTGTGTGTGTGTGTGTGTGTGTATGTATCTATGTATCTATATATAATACATATATATGCACACACACACACACACACACACACACACACGCACGCACACACACACACACACACAAACGTGCCAATATAAACCTGGTATACAAATCGAGATTAAATAGTCAAAATTGATAATAATAAAAAATTGGTTTTCATCAGAAAACCCACATCCCGATTTCAAACACTCAAACAAGGGTTTCAAAACTAAAATTCATCCACAAACATTTCCAAGAAATGAAGAACAATAATTTCAATATGAGGGCTACAAATTTCTAATTTACATATAGATGATCTCCAAATGAAGAATAATAATATCATGAACAAAGGTTCCAGATTCAATTCATAAGTAGAGGTCTCTCAAATGAAGAACGATAGAATCACATACAAGAGTTTCAAATTCAATTCAATTTTGGAGAAAGATTCACAAACATGGAGAAGATAGAGAAAAAACAAGAACAAGCATCCACTGCTCAAACCTGCAAGATCCTCCATGGATCTGATGCAAAAATAATGAACATACAAAACATACAAATAATTATTCCCTTTCCTTTCAAAAAATCCCTCCTCTTGGAAATTGGCACCTCCAAGCCTATGTAATTTCACAATGAGCTCTAGATCTCTAATAAAGAGTTTTACCCTAAATTTTGGGCTTCGATTGTGCAATCATGCGAGAAGACTCATTAATCAATATCTTTTATTATTTTTTAAATTCTATGCACACCCTTTTTGGCAATTTAAAATATTTTTATTAAATTAATTTTCTTTCTCACTTTAATTAATTTATTATATCTTAATTTCATTCATATGCTTTATACAATTTAATTAAAATAAACTTTATTAAATTTATGTTTTCTCTATCTTATTAAAATCATGAAAATGCTTTTAATATAATATTCATTAATTTAACTAACAATATTATGTAGAGTTTACTAATTAAAATAAGACTCTTAAATAAATGATTATTAAATAAAATAAATTATACAAAACACCAAAATTAGAACTATAACTTTATCTTTAAATTTAATTCTTTTATTTAATTAATTTCTCAATTAATTTTTTATGATTTTAAATATTGTTTTTTTCTTATAAAATTTCCATTAAATTAAATCATTAATTATCTTTTCATTTGATTTAATTAAAATAAAAAACATCACATACCCACAAGACTAAATATGAATCCATCATAAAGTACATAATACCAAAATAGACTGTAGGGTCAAAATCTTGAATTCATGTCACCTGATGAATTGGGAAAGGTAAAATTAACTTAGATACCTATCCTATTTTCTAGGACAATTGGCTTAGGTTAGGATTTTGACTCAAGAGTTATCTCCCCACTTATACCATTGAGATATTGTGATAGGGTATGCTCATCCTAACAATTCAGGGAAGTCAATACCCAGTACCTGCAATCTACATAAAATTTACGCATGTACATAAACATTTATTCTAAACTAAATAGGCAATGGTGGAGAGTGGTACATCAAATAGATCCTAACTAGAAGGTGACTATGACTCCCTCCCTCGGCCATATTAGGAATGTCAATCATAAAGTAAAATAGATAGGTACACCATACACATGTAAGCATGGGATAAGTAACCATAGAATTGCATATAAGTAATTCATCTACTAATCATCATGAGATAAATGAAAGTCATTAATTGAGCATATATATCATCATCCAAGCAATCATGAAATAATTGAAATAACTAACTGAACATACATATATCATCATTAAAAGGATAAGCATAAACACATGAAATAACTGAACAACTCATCACATAAATCAACTTAATATGAAATGACATATAATCAAATCTAGTAATCAAGTACCAATAATCATAAAACACAAATAGAAAACTAGCCTAAAAGAATCTGACAATACAATAAAAAATGTCAACTAGGGGTAGGCATTACAACTTATATGTTCCATAGTTGTTTGATTTCTATCCCAATAAACTATTCCAATTGTAGGAAAATTATTTTGTACATAGAAAATGTACAAACTAATAAGGATCAAAACTTACAAGAGGTATTCTTCACTTTCTTCACTACCTCTAAGTTCTCTATAAGCTAGTGAAGTTACACCTTGGCAAGATCATAGGAATGATCCTCCTCCACAATTTTGTAGCCCAAATCCATTGCTACACAAGGTATGTTATTCAACCTACTAGATTGATAAAATTTGTGTGCTATCACATGGATAAAAAATTTAATTAATGGGTCCTTAATTCCATCAATTGACATACCATGACCATTCCACTTTTCCTTGATCATATTTTTAATTTCATCCTTCATTTTGCTTCTAATAATCTTTGGTTGATCCAAGGTAGGGTACCTAGCTACCCTATGAATGATAGCCTCATTGATCTTGATCGGCCCACCTTCTAACCATATTTTGATGTCATCAATATCAATGAGCTTAATCTTTATCCATTCATCTTAAAAGCTTTTGGAAATCCTAGGACATGTGTAATCCCTTTCTCGGCAATGATCTTGTATTCATCCTTCAGAATTTCATCAAAACATAGCTTATTATAAGATGCCCTAATCTCAAAATCTCCGATTTCTCCAACTTTACAGAGATAACATGATGTTAAATCTTTAACACTCAAAACTCTAGGTAAAATTGATGATAAAGCTCCAATATCATTAATAGTATTTTTGAGGTTAACTAAATTTCTGAATTTAGGTAGAGGACTTTGATCATTTCTTATGATTTGTGCATTTTTGTCATTCATCAGTTCACTTCCAAATGCCTTTATGAACTAGGGTTTTAAAAACTATTTTGCAAATATCTTGACCAAATATTTAACTTGACACTGAGAATGATACTTATATTTTTTCACAAATTCACTAATAAACAATTGTAATTCTTTTTCTTTGGTTGCTAAAATTTCTTATATCACTTTGAAATATTCTTGTAAGCTCTATAATCTCTTGGTGAATAAAAATGAATTTCGAAATTCTTTAATTACCTTCAAGCTTTCATTTTAGGTCTGGAATTAATGTCTTTGTACTTGGTTGGTGTATGAAAACTAGCTTGGTCTCCCCTTTAGCTCAGTTAAGGTTAGCCACTCATCCATAACTAATTCATTTAATCAATATATTACCTTCCTTGATCACTCGATCTATACTACAAAGCTCAATCAATATAGACTTTACCACTAGTGCTCAGTACTTTATGATTTTCTTTTTCTAATATTCTTAATGCATCTTTACTTATGCAGCCATGAACTTTGATGACTTCTATGCTAGGAACTAATGTAAAATATAATAATGAGTATATAATTACTACATACCTTCCTTCTTTAGCGAGATGTGATGTGATCACCTCTTCCATTAGATTGGGTGATCATAGTTTGATCTACTGTACTACTTTTAGCACTTACTATCTCTATCCATATTTTATTTCCTTTAGGTTTTTCACTTTCATTAATTGGTGCTAGTGCTCACATTTTAGTTTTGTAATTTCTTTTGATGTATTCAACTTTGAGACAACTGAAACATAATATTTCTCTATTTAGCCATTTCTTGTAATTTTCTCTAAAATATTTTTTGATGTGATTCTCTAGAACATGTCCATATTCTCCACAATAGTGACAAGTTTACCATTTATTACAATCCCAATTGTAGGAGTTGTCTTTCCTTGATTTATGAGTTTGTTTTTCAGGTAACTAGTTTGAATTTTTCTTGTATTTGCACTCATGAGCTCTATGTACATACTTTTGAAAATTGTAGCAATGACCTTGGAATTTAGATACCTTTCTGGTTGAGTCATTATTCTTTGATCTACATTCATGTACTTGATGTCCTCCTTTCTTGCAATTAAAACAATTATGACATAGTTTAGGTTTAGGAATTTTCTTACCATTTTTTCTTCTACAAATGTTAGTTGTGTGACCAATATTTCCATAGTGATGCCATGTAGGTTTTCCACTAGATTTTGTATTCTTTTTTTTTACACTTTTAGATGATTCTCCTTTTCTTCTCAATGAAGAGTGCTTGTTGTATCCAAGTCCATAGGTATCTTTTTTTCTAGGTGAGCTAAACATTTCTTCAAAGTGTTTGATTGCTTCATTTGGTTTATTTAATCTCTCAATGAGTTTCTTTTTATGCCTTAACTCACTTTTCAATTGCTCATTTTGTAGCCTTAGATTTGTGATCTCAAAATATTTCCTATTTGCTTCCTAATTTATAAATACTAAATAATTTATCATATCCAGGTGATTATTTGTAAACTTTTGTACTTCAAATGATCTCTCTTCAAGTTTGCCAATCATTTATCTTTTGTATTCTTCACCCATAAGATTTTCTTCAATTTCTTTCTTCTTTTGTTTGATTGCTTCACATAGTGTAACTAATTGAATTTCTTGTTCTATATTGATATCTTTTTCTTTTTTTGCTAGAGCACTATTCTTCTCTAGCAATTATGTCAATGCTTCATTATTGTTACCAGTCTTTCCACTATCAAGAAGTCCTATGTCAACTTCTTTATATTGAGTGTCATTTAGCTAAATTGATATCTCTTTTCTTCTTTTTATGGTTTTATTTAAGTCCTCTTTTGCTTCTTCTAATTATTGCAATAAAATCTAGATCTAAATCATTTGATTCTCAATGATTTTTCCCATCTTATACACTTCAATCTCTATGATCTAATTGATGAAGGAGCATCTTGTGGTGTAAGGGAAATCATGTATCACCCAAAAATATGCTTAGTGTTAGTTTCTATTTAATGTTTTTTCATTTTGGGATACCCATTTGAGTTCAGTAGAGATTCCAACACTCATAGTCCCACTACTGGTTTTCTGGCTTAGAGTTTTTGAGCACCTTGGGATACCTTCCAATGCACAAAATAGGTTATTTTATAATTGAGCCATAATTATGATGATTTAGAGGGTGTAAATTTGAGGGATGACTATAATCATAATTTAAAGCACTCCAAAAAAAGAATAAGGTCAAAAGGCTTTATGGTTTGAAAGTTATTGTACTTTTAAGTTTCTTGGAGACCTCCTAAGAGCACTTCAAAGTTAGATTTGAGGGAGTAAGCAGCCTTGTACAGGCCATAAAAATGGGGGATAAAAAATGTTGGTATATAGAGCTATAGAGCACTTGGAGATCTTTCTAGAAATGTAAATAGTTCATCAATCGGTGTCCCGGATCAAAAGTTATGTCTCCTGAAAGTTAGCCTACCATTTTTGGATTCTTCAAATTTTACACCAACTTTTGATGAGATGTCTAGAACCTTCTATTTTGTTAGTGGATGCCAAATAGAATATTCTAAAATTTATTCCTAACCCTAAACCTAATTTGGGTTACTTAAGAGCATTTCTGGCATTATAAGTGATATTTTTGGTGGAGTTTGGGAGAAGGTACTCAAGGAGGGTTTTCTCTAGAATCAAACAATATTGTAAGCACCTAGGGCATGTCATTGGGTTTTTTTTCATTGTACTAAATGTAATAGAATATCACTTCTGATAATAATATTTCCCTTTTCTTTTTATGTTCATTTTGGTCTTGGATTGTGCACTCATCAAGTGGTATCAGAGCGAGTTTTCCTTAGTGTGTAGACAGAGTGCCGACTGTGAGGTAGTTTACACCATGACTATGTGGTTGTGAAATTTTATATAGTGAGAATATGCCTCTGTGAGGAGAGTGTGGTGATAGGGTCAGAGTTGTTCCTCTTGAGGTTAGAGCCCTCCAGAGACAAGTTTAGGCATTGCAAGAGGAGATCTATAGAGGGATGAATATTGCCATTGGCAATGGAAGTGAGGAGGAAATGAAGAAGAAGGAAACATTGGGTAAGAAGGGGAAGGAGATAGAGAAGTTCTAAAATAGGTAGAGGAGAAGCTTTTTAGGCCCATTTCCAAGCTTGGAAAAAGACCTAAAATTGATGTTAGCATGTTTTTCAGGAAATCTAAACCTAGATGAGTTGATTGACTGGATCAATGAGCTAGAGGAATATTTTTAGTATGAGGATATTGGGGACCCTGAATGGGTTAAGTTTGTAAAGGCCAAAATGAAAGGCCATCCCAAAATATGGTGGCAAGAGATTTAGTTGGAAAGAAATAGAAGAGGAAGTGAGAAAATCACAAGATGGGATTGCATGGTGCAAAAACTAAAGAAGCAGTTCATTCCTATTTATTATGAGCTTGATTTGTTCAATAAGATGTAAGGGTTAAAGTAAAAGGGAAAATTTATCTAGGAATACATACATGAATTTTATTGAATACTTATTAGAGAGGGGCATGTAGAAGAAAACAAGGAAAGGTTTGCCAGTTACCTTAATGGGTTAAGATCTAGCATTCAGGAGGAGTTAAGTTTGGTTAGAATTACTAGCATTGAAGAGGCATACTATTTTTCTTTGCAAGTTGAGGAGAAGCTTAAAAGAAGGTTTGATGAAAGGAAAAGAGGGCTTAGTCAAGGAGGAAGGGGTAATGGTAGGTCATTTGGAGGCTGAAATGAGAACCAAAAAAAATGAAGATGTGGGTATGATGTAAGAGCCTCATGGGTTGCCTTGTTATCCTGCTCATTTTTGTTCATTCTGCAAGTTGGTGCCTAGCAAATCCTTCATGTGCCTAGTAATTCGTTCATGTGCTTAGCAGTCCTTAATGTGTCTAGTAGTCCTTCATGTGACTAGCAATTCCTTCATGTGACTAGCAGTCCCTCATGTGCCTAGCAGTTCCTTCATGTGTCTAGTAGTCCTTCATTTGCCTAGCAGTTCCTTCATGCGCCTAGAAGTTCCTTCATGTGCGTAGTAGTTCAGTTGCTTCATGTGCCAAGTAGTTCCTTCATGTGCCTAGTAGTTCCTTCATGTGCTGAGTTATTGTAGCAATTCCTTCATGTGTCGAGTTACTGTAGCAATTCCTTCATGTGTCGAGTTACCCAGTGTATGCTGAGTGACTCTTCATGTGTTGATTTATCTAATGTATGTTGAGTGACTCTTCATGTGTTGAGTTATCTAGTGTATGCTGAGTGTCATTATTTGGATGTGATTTCTACGAGATGACTTGTGGGATCTATTTCGATTGTGACATTTATGTTAAGATCTTTTTTTAGGGATGTGTCCAAACCATTGTTGGGTTGGTCCTCCTCTTATTTAATTTTCTAGAATAATTTGTAAGCCATATTGGCAAGTATATATAGAGCATTTAGGCTCAGGATTAGGAAAGTTTTTGGGAAGTAGATTGGGGAGCAGAACTGAAAGTGTGAATTCAAAGTTGGATCTTGAATGTGAATGTATTCATAATTGGTCGTAACCTAGAAGGCCTTATAGTTGGACATGTACGTTGAGTACTTGACGAATCAATAAAAGTTTATCATCCTTTGCCTACATCAGTTGGTATCAAAGCTTGAGGTTCATTCTTGTGGAGGTTGGATGGTGTAGATCCTTGATTCAGATTTGGTTGTAGGGTTGTAAATTTGTGGATTTGACCTATAACTTGCAAAGGGTTATGATCTTGTAGGAACCCAATTTGTAAAGATGGTTCATGGGAGAAGAAATGTTGATGATGCTATATTGGATTAGTTGAGACAAATTGCAGCCATATTAGATGCTGTTGAGATAGCCCAAAGGAGAGGAGCACATCTTGATGATGTAAGTGATGATGAAATAGTAGCACCAAACCATAATCCAAAACCTGGATAAGATCAAGATGAGGAAAGATTGTTGCGAGTATTGTCTAGGGAAAATTCAAAGCCTGCTATGGAAGTTGTTCCTTATGATGGAAAATTGGATACCAATGTTGTGTTTGATTAGGTCTCTAATATGGAGAAGTTCTTTGAGTATGAAAACACTCTTGATAATAGAAAGGTGAAGATTCCAGTTATTAGGTTGAAAGGTCATGCATCACTATGGTGGGAGCACTTGCAAACTGATAGACAAAGGAGAGGAAAGGAGAAGATCAAAACTTGGCCAAAGATGGTAAACAAGGTAAAGAAAAAATTCCTCCCTACTAATTACCAAGTTAGCTTGTTGAGAAAGACACAAAATTTGAAACAAAAGGACATGACTGTGAAAGAATATACCAAGGAATTCTATAGATTGGACATCAGGTCTAGACATGTGGATGATTATGTTAAGAAAATTGCAAGGTACATTAAT
Source organism: Cupressus sempervirens (assembly GCA_028749045.1). Taxonomy (NCBI): domain Eukaryota; kingdom Viridiplantae; phylum Streptophyta; class Pinopsida; order Cupressales; family Cupressaceae; genus Cupressus; species Cupressus sempervirens. The sequence goes on from CM053783.1 coordinate 211,483,525, forward strand.
GGATTGAGATCTAGAATTCAAGATGAAATACGTTTTGTGAAGTTGGAAAGTGTAGAAGAAACATATCAATATGCCTTGAAAGATGAGGAGATCTTGACAAAGAAGCATGGACAAAGACAAGAGGTAGAGGTGGCAGATTCCAGAGAGGCAGAGGTAGATCTTATGCAGAAAGTAGTAGATCTGACAGTTCTATGCAGGATAAAGGCAAACCTGAATGGAAGAATGATGACAAAAGAAAGACCAAATGGAAAAGTGGTAATTCTTATCAAGGAGGCACTAATTATTACTGAGGAAGAGGTAGTTCCTATTCTAGATTTGGTAAAGAGGGACATAGATCTTTTGAATGTAGATCCTCTGAAAATAGGCAAGGTAACAGAAATGCTATGATTCAATAAGATGATGAGGGTTCACCAAGTGGACTTGAGGCTGGAAAAAATTTGATCATGAGAAGAACCTTATGTAATAAGGGAAGTGATGAGGAACCTACTTTAAGGAGAAGTCTTTTCAAGACAAGATGTAAGATGGTTGGAAAATGTTGCAAAGTGATCATTGACAATGGAAGTTATACAAATCTGACATCAAACGAGCTAGTTACAAAGTTGCAATTTAAGAGGCTGAAACATCTCAAACCCTGTCATATTTCATGGAGCAAAGATGAGCATGAGATATTTCTAAGTGAACAATGCCTTGAGAAGTTCAAAATTGGACATTGCTTTGATGAAGTTTTGTGTGATATTATGCCCATGGATTGTTGTCATATTTTGTTGGGTAGACCTTGGCAATATGATGGATATGTTGTACATGATGGAAGATTGAATCAATATACTCTTTGGGTAAATGGGAAGAAACAAATATTGCTGCCTTTAATTGAAAGTCTAGATGAGGTTAATTGTATTGCTGTAAAAATTTGCAGGGTTAATGGGAAACAATTTGAAAAGAAAATGAAAAAGAATCAAGTATGTTTTGCCATAGTTCCTAGAGGACCAAGTGTTGCTAGTAATGACCAAGCAACATAAGCTAGTAATGACCGAGAGATAGTAGATAGTGATAGCCAAGTACCAATAGAAATTATAGAATTGTTGAATGAGTAGAAGGATGTTATTGCTAATGATATTCCTAACGGTTTACCTCCAGTAACAAGTATAAGTCATTGTATGGATCTGATTCCTGGAGCTAGTTTGCCAAACAAAGCACCATATAGATTGACACCTATAGAGAATGAAGAACTTAATAGACAAGTGCATGAGTTGTTGTAGAAAGGTTTCATCAGAGAAACCTTGAGTCCATGTGTTGTACCTGTTGTATTAGCACCTAAAAAGAATGGAGAATGGAGATTGTGTATTGATTCCAGAGCAATTAACAAAATCATAGTGAAATATAGGTTTCCTATGCCGAGGATGGATGGAATAATGGATTTTTTGAGTGGAGGAAAGTATTTTACCTAGATTTATTTAAAGAGTGGCTATCATCATATCCGAATGAGAGAAGGTGATGAATGGAAGACTACTTTCAAGACAAAAGATGGTTTGTATGAATGTTTGGTTATGCCTTTTGATTTGACTAATGCACCTAGTACTTTCATGAGGTTGATGAATGAAGTTTAAAAAATTTTTTTGGGTAAGTTTGTGATTGTTTATTTGGATGATATTTTGATATTCTATAAGATTAAGGAAGAACGTCTTGATCATATTAGACAAGTATTGCAGATGTTTAAAGAGGAAAAGTTGTTGATTAATCTAAAAAAGTGTTCTTTTATGCAAGAGGAGATTATGTATTTGGGATATGTGATTTCAGCTAATGGATTGAAGATGGATCTTGAGAAGGTTAAAGCAATTTTGGAATGGCCTACACCTATGAATGTGGGTGAGGTAAGATCATTTCATGGTTTGACTAGTTATTATAGAAAGTTTATAAGGAATTTTAGTGTTGTTTATAATGCTATGACTAAAACAATGAGGGGAAATATAAATAAATTCAAGTGGACATATGGAATTGATAAGAGTTTTGAGACTTTGAAACAAAAGGTTGCTGAATTACCTATATTGGCTTTGTTTGATTTCAACAAAGTATTTCAAGTTGAGTGTGATGCAAGTGGTAATGCAATAGGAGTTGTATTAAGTCAAGAAGGTAAACCTATTGCTTTCTTTAGTGAAAAGTTGAATGATGCTAAAAGGAAGTATTCTGTGTATGATCAAGAGTTTTATGCTATTGTCCAAGCATTGAAGAAGTGGAGACACTATTTGATTCCTAAGGAGTTTGTGTTGTATACTAATCATAAAGCTTTGCAATACTTGGGAAGTCAACATAAATTGAATCAAAGACATATGAAGTGGGTTGAGTACTTGCAGAGTTTTACATTTGTCATCAAGCATAAGAGTGGAGTTACTAATAGAGTTGCTGATGCATTGAGTAGAAGACATTTATTGTTGACTAAGATGAAGTTGAACTTCTTGGTTTCAATGAAATGAAAGAGTTGTATGAAGTTGATCCTAATTTTTCTATGGCATCGAGAGAGTGCAAAGTACCAAATTTGACTAATCACATAAGTAAGTATGATGAATATTTCATTCAAGAAGGTATGTTGTTCAAAGGCATTCAGTTGTTTATTCCTAGAAGTTTTATGAGGTTGAATCTGATTAAGAAAAAACATAGTGGTGGATTAGCTGGACATTTTATTATTGACGAGACATTGAGTTTTTTGAAAGAGAAGTATTATTGGCCACAAATGTATAAAGATGTTCAGAAATTTGTAAAGAGTTGTGGAGTTTGTCAAATTGCAAAAGGGGTGAGTCAAAATATTGGTTTGTATACACCTATTACTGTTCCTGAGAAACCTTGGATTGACATTAGTATGGATTTTGTTCTTGGATTTCCTAAGATAGTATAGGGGTATGATTCCATATTTGTTGTAGGGGACAAATTTTCTAAGATGGTTCATTTCATACCATATAAGAAGACATCAAATGTTGAGCATGTTGTTGAACTTTTCTTTAAAGAGATTGTGAGATTGTGTGGATTACCAAGAAGTATTATTTCTAATAGAGATAGTAAGTTTGTTGGTTATATTTGGAAGACCTTATGGAAGAAGATGGATATTGAGCTGAAGTTTAGTTCTACATTCCATCCACAGACAAATGGATAGACAGAAGTTGTGAATAGAAGCTTGGGTAATTTGTTGAGATGTTTAGCTAGGAATAAGCCAAGTAATAGGGAGGTGGTATTGGCACAAGTTGAATTTTCATATAACAATTTTTTAAATAGGAGTATAGGGAAGACACATTTTGAGATTATTACTGAAATGCATCCTACAGGTATATCAAATTTGAGAGATGTTGCTAGTGAAGAAAAGAGAAGTGCCATAGGAGAAGAATTTGGTAATTTTATGGAGTCTTTGCATAAGGAAGTGAAGTTGAGGTTGGAACAAAGTAATCATAAGTATAAGGAGAATGCTGATCAGTATACAAGATACCATGATTTTCAAGTTGGTAATAAAGTGATGGTTCATCTAATGAAAAAAAATTCCTAGTTGGAACATACAGTAAGTTGAAGATGAAGAAATTTGGACCTTGTATGATTTTGAAGAAGTTTGATAGTGGTAATGCTTATGAAGTTGAGTTACCTAATGACATGGATATATCTCCTATATTCAATATTGCTGATTTGTATAAGTGTCATGAGTCAGAGGATGAAGTTGTTGTATCAGATGATTATCCTAAGAAGCAGATTGAAGAAGTTGAATAGATATTGGATCAGAGAGTTGGCAAGAGCACAAGAGGAAAAATTACTACAAATACTTGGTGAAGTGGAAGAACAAACCTATTAAAGATTCTTCATGGATTTCTCAATTTGAGTTGGATTCAACTTAGGTTGTGACATCTCAATGATTCAAGAGAATTATTTCTTTCAACCCTGGTTGTCTAATGAAAGAGCATCCTAGGTTGCCTTGTTATCTTGCTCATTTTTGTTCATTCTATAAGTTGGTGCCTAGAAAATTCTTCACATGCCTAGTAATTCCTTCATGTGCCTAGTAGTTTAGTCCCTTCATGTGCCTAGCAGTTCAGTTCCTTCATGTGCCTAGTAGTTCCTTCATGTGCCTAGCAGTTCCTTCATGTGCTGAGTTACTTTAGCAATTCCTTCATGTGTTGAGTTACGTAGTGTATGTTGAGTGACTCTTCATGTGTCAAGTTATCCAGTGTATGCTAAGTGACTTTTCATGTGCCAAGTTATCCAGTGTATGCTAAGTGACTCTTCATGTGCTAAGTTATCCAGTGTATGATGAGTGTCAGCATTTGGATGTGATTTATGTGAGCCAACTTGCCAGATTTATTCTGATCATGACATTTATGTTAAGATCTTTTCTTAGGGATGTGTCCAGACCATTGTCAGGTTGGCCCTCCTCTTATGTAATGTTCTAAAATAATATATAAGCCATTTTGGAAAGTATATATAGAGCATTTAGGCTTAGAGTTAGGCAAGTTTTTGGGGAGTAGATTGGGGAGTAGAACTGAAAGTGTGAATTTGTAGTTGGATAACCTAGAAGGCCTTTTAGCTAGGCATGTATGTTGAATATTTGAAGAATCAATAAAATATTTGTAATTGGTCATAACCCAAAAGACCTTATAGTTGGGCATGTATGTTGAATATTTGAAGAATCAATAAAAGTATTTCATTCTTCTTCCTACTTTGGTTGTTTTTCCTTGTGTTTTCTTTCGTTGTGTTAACTCTTGCAGGTTGGTTTGGATAGCTAGGTGAGCCTTTTGCCCTAGTTATTCATCCTTTTCCTATGTCATGGTACTAGTCGAAACTACAAGAATGAGAGTTTCAACTACTCCCATGATCAAAACTTCAGAGATTAGAGAGGAAATGAGGATGTGGACAATGTTCAGGAAGAGGAGGTTGCCATGGTACCTATTTTCATTACAATGAAGAAGGTCATCATGCCTACAAATGTTGTTAATGCCAAGGAAGGACAGATAAAAGAGTTGATGGTCAAGCAAGTATTGCTCATGTGAATGATGATGCACAATTATGGAATTCAGAGGATGTAGAAAAAAGAGAGGTTCTAGTTAATGAAAGGGTCTTACTAAGTGATGAGACTAAACCTGGAAAAAGGAGGAGTTTGTTTCATACCAAGTGCAAGTACAAGGGTAAATGTTGTGATGTGATTATTGATGGTGGAAGCGCTGACAACTTGGTGTTAGAGGAAATGGTCTCAAAGCTAAACCTCAAGAGGGAGAAACACCCCTAATTTTATCAGATTGCTTGGGTACCAGATGATCACAAGGTCTTGGTTAGTCAACAATGTTTGGTAAAGTTCAAGATTGGGAGTTACCATGATGCAACTCTCTATGACATCATCCAAATGGATGTTTGCCATTTATTTTTAGGAAGGTCATGGTAGTTTGGTAGGAATGCTATACATAATGGTCATGCAAATACATACTCTGTGACAAAGGATGGAGTTTGACACAAATTGAAGCCCTTGATAAAGGAGGTTGAAAAGGTATGCAATAGTGCTATGGTATGTGTTGTTGATGGAAGAAAATTTCTAGATGACATGAAGCATCAACATATGTGTTATGATTTAATTCCTAGAAAGGATAAGGAAGGTAGTAGTGAAGTTCCACTTGAAGTTTGAGTTCTATTAAGTGAGTATGGAGACGTCATCTATGATAATGTGCTAGATGGGTTGCCACTAATAAGAAAAATTAGTCATCAAATAGATTTAGTCCCTGGAGCTAGTTTGTCCAATAAGGCTTCTCATAGGATGACTTCTACTGAGGCTGAGGAGCTAAGCAAACAAGTTCAAGAACTATTGGGGAAAGGTTTAATTCAAGAGAGCTTGAGTATATGTGTAGTACCTATAGTGTTGGCACCAAAGAAGGATGGAGAGTGGAGAATGTGTATAGAATCTTAGGATATAAATAAAATAATCATCAAGTATAGATTTCCTTTGCCAAGGATGAATGGTCTTATGGATTGCTTGAGTGGAGCTTAGTACTTCACAAAGATTGTTCTCAAGAGTGGTTATCACTAGATACAGATACAAGAGGGAGATGAGTGGAAGACTGCATTCAAGACTAAGGAGAGTCTATATGAGTGGTTAGTCATGCCCTTTAGAATAACCAACACACCAAGCACCTTCATGTAGCTTAATAATGAGGCACTAATTTAATTCTTTTGGAAAATTTGTTATTATTTATCTAGATGATGTTTTGATTTTCAGTATGTCTTTGGATGAACATTTATTGCACATTCATATTATTCTTGAAAGTTCTAGGGAAGTGAAGTTGTTGATTAATTTGAAGAAGTGTAGCTTTGTCAAAAGAGAGTTAATCTATTTGGGGTTTGTTATATCAATGAAGGTTCTTAAAATGGACCAAGAGAAGGTGAAGGTCATCTTGGAATGGCCTAATCCAAGGTTTTTCACTGAGGTGAGGTCATTCCAAAAACTACTAAATTCTTTAGTAATTTCAATGGTATATGTGCACCTCTAACTAAAATAATGAGGGGGGATAGAAAATATTTTAAGTGGATTATAGGAGCTAGAAGGAGGTTTAAATTACTGAAGAAGAAGGTGACAAAGCAACTTGACATAGGGAGAACCACCATGCAAGAGTTAAGACAATGGAAGCAAACACAAAAGAGACACCACCAAAGAGAGAGAGAGAGAGAGAGAGAGAGAGAGAGAGAGAGAGAGAGAGAGAGAGAGAGAGAGAGAGAGAGAGAGAGAGATTATTTATAGATTCATGAAAATATCATCATACATGCCTACTTGTAAGGCCTTTTGGGTTATGGTTAGATACAAAATATATTCAAATCCCAAATCTAGCTTCAAGTTTGGATTTCTAGACACATATGCTCTCAAATTCCTATCCTCCTATCATCTATATTTTTCCAAGATGGATGAATAATAATCACTAAAGACTTCACCACAACCCCTACTTATACAAAATTAAGCTAGAAGTTGCCCCAGAATGCTAAGAACTAAATAAACCTAACGTTAAATACTTAGATAGCCACAAGTCAACCTCCAATAGAAATTAAATGTCTAAAAACTAATACTTGAGAAAAATCATGATTTCTCCTAGCCCCAATTGAGTTATAACTTTTTTTTTGAACTAAAAGTAGTACTTTAGGTCCTCTACAAATCCTTAAGGGTGCAAAGGCTCATTCACCAAGGATAGGTGCATATCCATTCCAAAAGTTAAGCATAGAAACTCATCGCACAAATTGTTAGAAATTAATACCCTAGGAGAATTTCCATATCTCCAAACTGATAATGAATTATGACTTGGACCTTTGATAATAGGGATTTCTCTAGGCCCTCTTCAATATCTAAAACTTTCAGCCTCTAACTCATTGTAAAAAATGAGTTACACAACCGACAACAAGCACCTAGAAACTAGAAAAGCATAGCTCCAATAGCAAGGTAAAAACAACTCAAACCTTAACATAATAACCCCAATCTCTTTGCACGCAAAGGAAAAGGTTCCTCAATGTGCCTCCAACACTTGAAAACTCAAAAATTCAAGAAATTACAACTTTAAAAAATTAGTGAAAACTGAAATCATGCAGAATAGCTATGCAACCCAAGATGCTCCTACATCACAACCTATGTTGGCACTTCCTAATTTCAACAAAGTGTTCTAGGTGGATTGCAATGCTAGTGGTAGTACTATTGGGGCTATGTTGAGCCAATAATGTAAGCCTATTGCATATTTTAGTGAAAAATTGAATGATGCAAAGAAGAAGTATTATATTTATGATCAGGAGTTCTATGCAATAGTCTAGGCCTTAAAGAAATGGAGGCATTATTGTTGCCAAAAGAATTTGTTTTGTATACTGATCACTAGGCATTGTAGTACCCAAATAGCCAAGGTAAATTGAACAAGAGACATTTGAAATGGGTAGAGTTCATGCAAAGCTATATATTTGTATTGAAACATAGAAACAAAAGGTCTAATAAGGTTGCAGATGCATTCAGTAGGAGACAGTTGGTGTTGATAGTAATGCAGGTTGAAGTGGTTTGGTTTGGTGAACTCAAGAATCTCTACCCTAAGGATCCTAATTTTGTAGAGGCTTGGAAGGCTTATAAATAACCAATTACTCTAGATAGGAGTAGGTGGCTAGATTACATGATTTGGGATGGTATGTTGTTCAAGGGAAGTCAATTGTGTATTCCAAGGAGTTCATGAGAGAGAACTTGATCAAGTAGAAGCATAGTGGAGGGATGACAGGACACTTTGGTTGAGATAAGAGAATTTCCATTATTAAAAAAACATTATTTTTGACCTCAACTATCATACGATGTGAAGAAGTTTATGTAGAGTTGTCAAGTATGTCAAACAACCAAATGATTCAGTCAAAATACCATACTTTATCAGCCATTGTCTGTTCTATCAAAACCTTAGGAGAACATATGTATGGATTTTGTTCTTGGATTTCCAAGGACATAAAGGGGCAATGACTTAGTATTTGTGGTGGTTGATAGGTTCTCCAAGATGGAATATTTCACTATGTGCCACAAGACTCATGATGTAGTGCATATTGTAAATTTTTTTTTTAGAGAGGTGGTGAGGCTAAATGGTCTCCCAAAAAGTATTGTTTTAGATAGAGGTACTAAATTTTTTGGGTATTTCTAGAGGACTTTGTGGATGAAGTTGAAAACATAATTAAAGTTTAGCTCAATAAATCATCCGTAGATTGATGTACAAATAGAATTAGTAAATAGAAGTTTGGGAAATTTGCTAAGGTGTTTAGTAGGAGATAAGCCAAAGGAATGGGATTTGATTCTAGTAAAAGAAAAATTTGTTTACAATAATTCTATGAATAGGAGTACTAGTATATCACCATTCCAAATTGTGTATGGGAGTAGTCCATGGACTATACAAGATTTGAGGAAGATGGAGCAAGTGGAGAGGACAAGTTTTGAGGAAAAAGACTTTGTTGAACATGTCAAGAACCTACATGAGGGGGTACATGCACATATTTCCAAATGAACCTATAGTATAAGGCTAGAGAAAATCAAAAGAGGAGACATAAGGAGTTCCAATTTTGGGATCTAGTTATGGTATACTTAAGGAAGGAATGATTTCTAGTAGGTATCTACAACAAGCTGAAGATGAAGAAATTTGGCCCATAAAAAATTTTGAAGAATCATGACTCAAGAAAGGCATATGAGGTGGAGTTTCTAGAGGGGATTCACATTTCTCCTATTTTCAATATTGAAGACTTAACATAATATTTTGATGATAGTGTAGATGAGGAGTTGATGCTAGAACCATGTCCAATTCCTACTTCTGAAAAGGAAGACATTGAAGAAATTTTGTATAGTCGTGTGGGCCAAAGTACCAGAAACATGTAGTATGAAGAATACTTGGTGAAGTGGAATGGATGACCAGTAGAAGATTCAACTTGGATATCCATAGTGGAGGTTTCCCATTTGGGTTTCCCTCTAATAGCTATAAACTGATAGGGTCACATTTCAATCTACCCTAGGTGTTTAATGTAGGAACATCTAGTGGTGTAAGGGCAATCCTATATCACCCAAAAATATGCTTATTTTTGGTTTCGATTTGATGTGTTTTCATTTTTGGATACCCATTTGGGTCAAATAGGGATTCCAACTCTCATAGATCCACTATTGGTTTTCTAGTTTTCTAGGTTAGAGTTTTTGAGCAGCTCGGGATATGTGCCAATGTAGAAAATAGCTTATTTTATAAATAAGGCATAATTACAATGAGTTAGAGGGTGTAAGTTGGAGAGATGATTATACTCATAATTTAAGCTTTAAAGTTTAAAAGTTATTGCAATTTTAAGTTTCTTAGAGACCCCCTAAGAGCACTTCATAGTAAAATTTGAGGCACTAAACTACCTTGTATAGGATTGAAAAATGGGAGACAAGCAATGGTTTTCCATAGGGCTATAGAGTGCTTGGAAAGCTTTCCAAAAAAGTAAACAATTTGTCAATCGGAGTCCCAAATCAAAAGTTATGTCTCCCAAAAGTTGGACTACCATTTCTGGATTCTTCTAATTTTACACCGACTTTTGACGAGTTTTCTAGAACCTTCTGCTTTGATAGTAGATTCAAAATTAAATATTACAAAATGTATTCATAACACTAAACCTAATTTGAGTTACTTAAGGATATTTCTATTAATGTAAATGCAGTTTATTATGGAGTTTGGGAGAAGGAACTAGAGGAGAGTTTTCTCTGGAATCAGACAACATTTTAAGCCCCTAGGGCACATCATTGGGTTTGTTTTTGATGTACTAAATGTAATAGCATATCAATTTTGATAATAATATTTTCCTTTTCCTATTTTTTTCATTTTGGTCTTGGATTTTTCCATCATCACTAATCCTCTAAAGTTGTTAGGCTTCCTGATAAGATAATTGAGGTTTCGTACAAATTTTTGGAGAAAGGATATGGGAAGAAAGATATTGAGGAGTGGGGTGAATCAGGATCTTAAACTTTTCACTTCAAAACCATTTTCATAAATCCACATCTAATTAATCTCATATAATATATCTACCATTAAAGTTTTAATGCTAAAACATTAATGAAATACATCACATCCATAAAATATTTGGTTATTCAGAAACATTTCAAGATGAAGGTAAAACTGGGATGGGATGAAATCAACAATTCTTCATTTTTGCAACAATAAATTTAGCCTATTAGGGTTACAATGTTTGATCATGAGATATTATCCACTCTGTTAGTGATCTTCCTAGTTAAAATCTTAAGACACTATTAGGTATCACCTTGTCAAAGGATTTTACACTAACAATGAAGTAATGACTCTATTAGAAAGTTTACATAGGTCTGTTAAGACCACTCTATTAAGAGATTTACCCCATCCCAATTAATGATAACTAATTTAGTATTTGACCCTCAATTTTCTATGTAACCTTATCTTTGGTATCCTCTTTTTTGTACCTTTGATCTAATCTCCTAATCTAATACTTTTTTTTCAGTCATTCACTACTCTAATTTCTCTCTCTGATCTTCTTTCAAACTTAGTATTTTCTTCTTCATTCACATAAGGATACTCTTCCTTCTCCTTCTCTCTACTCACATATATACATGATTCTAGGGTGACAATTGTAAGAATTTGTCTTAGGAAAAATTCATCCAATATGAAAGAATTCAAACACAAGCACAACTGTATACCAAAAAGAGTATGATCAATATATCATAGCATGTCTTGATACATCACTATGTGTTTAGATGAGAGTATACACTAGGAGTGCCTGTATATAAAGGCCTCTAAGATGCATCTAGAATGTCTCTAGAAGGTGCCAAGAGATAAACTTGAAAACTAAGCACACGTCCTCCATTGTGCATGAACTTGCACGTAACAATGAGAGGATAAGCATGACAATGTGTCCCGCATGTGGAGATGTTGTAGACACCATGTGCTGAAATCAAGTGCTTGCTTATGTGTTGTAGACACCATGCCTATAAGGTGTGAACTCCTATGTTGTCAACATGACAACTCACAAGAGTATGCATACTCCTAGGTGACTAATAAATAAATATTAAAATAATACATTAACCTAAGTAAACTTAAGTAAGGGTAAATAGTAAATACTTATTTACACCAACACCCAACCTTAAGTGTAACTTAAGGGAATTCCCTTAAGCTTAAAAAAAACTAGAATGAAATGCATAATGGGTCCCAACTACTAGGTCATGTTAGGTACCCATGTACATAATGTAATGCAATCTCTCATAAAGCGGAGAAAGAGGGAAAACGTCATGGGAAAAACCCTCCCCAAAAAAGAGAGATGAAAAGGGTTGCATGGATGGATGAAGTAATCAAGATCCCCTCATTAAAAAATACATTAAGTATATACAAGAAAGAAATGGGAGGACAAAACCTCTTAAGAGGAAAAAGTCCCCCCCATAAAAGAGAAGAAGAAGGAGACAAGGTAGTCCCCCCCCCCCCCCCCCCTAAATGTAAGGTGCCAACTAGTGAGAAATGCTCTAATGTAGAAGCTGATCCACGATCATTGAATAATATTTCTCCCCTTTGGAAGAAAAAATGGGAAAGGTACTGGTGAGATGCTTCCCTTATGTGTGGAAAGAATCTCAATGATGAAAGGTGTCTTTCAAACTTGTTCAAGTGTCCCTATGTTGATAATAATGGTGGTTCCTTCTGAAACTACTAAGAAGAAGTGTAGATCTAGCAAGGATTGTTATAGAACCTATTTCAAAGAACAATCTATCTCCTTAATTGATAAAGAGACCTCCTACAACTGCTGCACATAAGAATCCACAATCACATCAAGCTGTAAAGATTAATCATGTAGAGAATGAACATGAGGGTCAAAGTGAGCCCTCACAAAAAATTTAGAAGGATCATTCTCATCAAAGAGAAATGGTATATCATCAAAAAAGTCTCCCAAGTCTGCGATGTGTGACTCCACAAAAAAACTTGAAATGTTAGTCAAGAAGTCATTACCTAAGGTTGGAACTAGAAGACAAATTGTACCCTACTATGCTAAAGTACATGAATTGGTCACTGTGGCAATAGATGAAGAATTTGCCTCAAAGAGATGATGAATATCATCAATGGTGTCTCCCACATCTTCATTGTGAGACTCTAGAAATAGACCTGCAATGTCTAGAAGGAAGTCATGGCATGAAGGTAAAGTAGGAAGACATAAAGTTTCCTGCTGCACTAAATCCAAAGCATCTATGGCTGGAACAAGATTAGTAGGAGCAATAGGAGCATCTGGAGGTGTGATCTCACCTAGAGAGGATGAAGCTACAATTTTAGGTACAAGATCTTTTGGGAATGGACGGATATGTGGATCTCCATATGTCTCCCAAAGATAAATTCAAAAAAATATGGATCAAATGACTTAATGTCAATTAGTGAATCCAAAATCTCCATATCCACATATAGAAAGAGAGTACTAGTAATGATGGAAAACGTGTCAACATCGTATGTAAGTCCTCTTGCATATGGTAGTGTATTGTGCTGATTGAGATATTTGATAGCCAATTGACTCCATTCTTGATAGTTGTCTAGTGTCAAGATAATTAAATCTTCCTCTTCCATGATGTACTAATCAATGTAACCCCCAAAGATGCAAAACAAACCAAGGAACCCCCCCCCCCCCCCCCCCCCCAAATTGAAGATTCAATGCTTTGTAGGTGGTGCATGTACAATAGGCCACTCCTTAAAATATACAAGATGAACTTCTAATTTTTTGGTTACAACTGCCTTTTGAGGCCTAAATTTGGAACTAAGCATTGTAGCTCAAATGTACAACAATTTTGAAAAGAAATGAAAAAAATACAATGTAGAAAAGGCCCTATGTTTTGAAAGTGATATTTCTATCCAAACAACCCTATTATCCAAATGCAGATCTAGAAAGTAGATGAAAAATAACACACTTTCAAAAAAATAGAACCTAAAAAGGAGGCCAAATGAGCTCGTATAGAGCATTTCAAGTTGCAAATTGTAGGATTGGATAGGTAAAGTCCCCAAAAGACACAAATTCTAACAAATTCGTGCGCCAAAACTAGAAAAAAATAAAACCAATGAAAATTTTAGGAAATTCTACCCAAAAAAAAAAAAATGGTACCTAATTTAGAGTCTAGATGACTAAGTTATGGCCTCTCAAAGTTGGGCTACCAAATCAAAACTACAAACAGAGAGGGGTTTGGGTAGAAAATTGTAAGCTTAAATTTGATGGTCAAACAACCATTATAGTAGTTTAAAAATGCCAGGAAATGATGGTTAGATGACCGTCAAATTTAACTTCATGTCTAGATGATGTCAGCCAAAAAAGATAGCTACTTGGGTGAAATGGAAAATTTGTACTGTACAATCACATGAGGTGGCACTGACATGGAAGCTTATGTGGACACCTATCATACACTGACATATCTAGGTCTACATGGTAGTCCATGTGACAGAGGGGTTGTCTTGGCCTAAGCTGCTCATTGACAACTAATGGTCTTTTCTGAGTCACTATGGCTAAGCAAGGATTGTAGTCTACATGGACAGAGGTCCATGCCACATGGAAAGGAGTTGATCCTGAAAGGGAAATGTGGCCAAATTGTATGTTGCTCTAGAAACAATAGTAGCACCTTGGAAGTCCAACATGGATGTCTTTCACGAGGCTGGAGATGTGTAGTCTAGCATGAGGTTTAAACTATTGACAAGAGCTAGATGGGCTAGAGGAAATTTTCTAGCAGAGAGAACTATAATGATCGCTTAAAATTTGGCAATACTTGCTAGGAATGGAGAGTGCATGAATCTTCAATGGAAGGACTACATTAGAGATGCAGTGAGCACCAAAAAATTAAAATGTTGCAATGCCAGAAATATGTTTGGCAGATGCCAAGATATTATTGCAAGTGGGCTGAAATTTTTTTTAAATGACATTGAAAAAATGTATATCAGAGTCGGGGGTTTATCAAATGTCAAGAAGAGCAAGGTATCATTGATGGTGTTAGGATTTAATCCCACATTGCCTATGTGAGCGAGCTTGGGAATGTTTAAAAGGCATCGCACTCGGATACTGTTGTCACAAAGGTTTGTACTCACATCCAAAGTTTTTACCTAAGGACAACCTTGTGAAACATGGAAACAACCTCCAAGTTGTGGGACTTGAACTATGAGGTTGAGCCTCTAGAGAAGGCTAGCTTCCTTTACCATTAGGGTGCACCTAACTACTCTTAAAGAGGAAAAGGGAGAAGGAATGCATGAAAATAAAATCTACCTATTCTAACCTAAGTGGGTGATGCACCAAAATAGAGTGTTCAGACCAATCTCTGCCCATACATGCACTATTGAATCATCATGACACAAAAAGATATACACATTCAGACTTGCTTTAATCTAACAGTCACACACAGATCAGAAAACCCAAAATGAATGACACAAGAAAAGAGAATATTCACTTATATATCATTCATAGGCCAAAAGAGATATAGTCATGTAGATTGCAAATCTCTACAAAACACCAATGAGAGGCAAATAGCTCTAACACTTTCACATTAATGGATAAAGGAGCTAAGGTAGAATGGCATACAGTTCAGAGGCAAAGGAAATTTACACTAAACTTATAGAGCAATATTAGAGAAGTCAAAGAAGAGTCAACCTTTACAAACTTTATAGAATTTTCCTTTACAGCTCAGGCATAACTAAGATATTTTATAATTGAAATTACTCTACAACTACTACCATTAAGTCCTACCAAGAACAATCATGTAAATCTCAAGAAAATCTTATCTGAGTACAGATCTAGATGTAATGATATCTGATCTTTTTTGGAATAGGGCCCTGAGAAGACATAAATAGCACCATTAAATTGTCTGACCAAGTAGATGGGTTAGATTAGAGGTGATGGAGTGTTTTCCCATGTTTACTGAGTTCAAAATTTATCTAAGAGTGGTTGGCATTGATCACGAGGATGAGATCACACAACAAAACCTTGATATCCCCTATATCTAGCTTGTGAATCAACAAGATTAGCAGGTCAACCAGATTTTGGCACCAGGATGAGCTATGTGGACCAATGATCTTCTTTTATTTTGCCACTCTGCAAAGTGTCTACATGGTTGACCATATCTTTATACCTGACTATGCCACCTCCTCAAACCCTAATTGCATTGTAACTACCAACGACCGACCTTAACTGCACTACCTTCACTGTTAATCCTTGGCCGGGCCGACTAGGACACATGTCATTTAAGTGCTTCCCTACAATATTTAACTTCCTGGTAACTTCAAAATGTGGGAAAGCCCTGATTGTTGATCTCTACGAGATCAATGACCATGAAGATTCTCCATATACTATGCCTATCTTTCAAAATTTTGGGGCCCACAAAACACTTCAACATCTGACTTAGCCTAACCTGGCCCCAACTGGCATCACTTTGGCATACAATTAGCACCACCTTGGTGACCCACACAAGATATAGGTCCCACAGAGACATGCGACAGCAAGGTGCTTGCCCACATTACTTAAACCCCTTGCATCTTTATCTTGCGAGAAAGTCCCAACCCTCAATCTCATTTGAATCTATGGCAATCAAAGCTTTGCAAGACTACATACGTAACCAACTAGATAGGCTAATGAGATCCCATCTTCATTCCACCTCACTTGACAATCGCCATGGAAGACAAGCTATTTAATTTCCTTCTAAGAAGGGTGGGCCCCATGATGTCACAATAGCCGCGTCTTGCGAAGGTGCATACTCACATCACTTAAAATCCTCACATCTTTATCTTGCAAGAATGCACCAGTCATTGATCTAATCATAGTGGATGGTGGAAGGTGGAGTTGGGAACATGTGAGGTTGTGGGATAGGTGTCACAAAGGAGCATGCCCACAATGTTTAAATTCCTTGCAACTTCATCTTGTGGGCATGTGCTAGCCATTGATCCTGGGAAATTTGACGGTGCTCATAACATGCACTTTTTGCACCTCTATGACTATCCTCTGTGATGTCATATGGATGTATGTCGCTAGGGCACTTGCCTGCATTATTAGAAAGTCTATAAAAATAAAATGCGAGAAATCGGGTGCCAACCAAACTGCTAGCTCACCCTACCACCTTGTCTACCCTCTGCGGCCCACAAGAGAAGATGGACCCATCTACCATGTGGAAAAAAATAACTTCCCTGCATTACATAAAGTTCATGCATTTGGAGAATGTGGGAATGCGCCCATCGTAGATCTGCAGAAGATCTGCCAACGCAGAAAGCATAGGCCAGCAAAAATAATATAGAAAATAAGGAAATACCATAAGGTTTTTCTCATTTTAATTTTTTGATATTTCTATGGAATTAAATAATAAAATAGTGGGAAGTAGCCATTGGGTGAGGCAAGCATTCAAATTCAAATTTTGGTAGGAGGTAAAATGGGTAAAATTCTGGAGACTTAAAGAGGATGCAAGCCTACTATACGTGTGACCAATGGCCTTCTAAATCCATTGGGCTATGAAGTCATAAATTTTTTGGATCTATCCATTGTAAAATCCCTAACCCTACCTCCATGGTAGCAAAACATTGAAAGCTCTATCTTTGCAACTTTCAAAATTTCAAAAAATGGCTGCCTCACAGAGAGACAGCTTGTGCTCGTGCACTTTCTATAAAATAGGAACTACAAGAAGAAAAAAAAAGCTGCATATGTACATGAAACTTCAAACCTTATTAGAGACATGGCTTGATATGGATCCCATTGACTAGGATAGGTAAAATTTGACCACCAGGCTTGCTTAATTGAAAAGCATTGGCCTGCTTGCAATCCACAATCAGATAGGGACCACTCCATAGTGGATCAAATTTTGAGTGTCTAATAGGTTTTTCCCTATCTGCATCCCATTTCAAAACCAAGTCACCTTCTATAAAGGTTCTGACCCTAGCCTTCTTGTCAAAACTTTTTTTACCTGTTGTTGATGTGTTTATGGCATCTGCATGGCCTGACCTCTTTTTTCTTCTAGCTCCATCAGCTCTGCCATTCTTATTGTCATGGCATCATCTTCAATTAGCTCTAGTTGATGAGCTAACTCTAGGGATGGGAATTCTAATGAAATTGAAAGCCTTGCCTCTCTGCCATATACCAACATAAATGGTGAATTTCTTATTGACCTCTTAGGGGTTATTCTATTAGCCCATAGTGTAGTCCTTAACCTTTGATGCCAACAGCTCTAGTTATCCTCTATATTTCTTTTCATAATCCTAATCAGGCTTTTGTTAGAGGACTCAGCCAAACCATTGCCCTGAGGATAGTAGTTTGAGGATGTGCTCAAGTAGATATTATGATCAATTGCCCATGCACAAATCTGAGCTCCAACAAAAGATTTTGCATTATCTGAAATGATAGTTGAAGAGGCACCAAACCTAGTAACAATTCTATCAAGGAACTCAACAACTAAAGATTATGTGGCATCCTTCAATGCAACTACCTCTGTCCATGTAGTGAAGTAGTCTGTAGTAGCTAAAATCCATTTGTGACTAGCACTAGAAGGAGGATTGATAGGGCCTATGAAATCCAATCCCCATTGAGCAAAAGGCTGGTCCACCTGAATGGGATGAAGAGGAAGAGCTACAAGGCTTTGCTTGCTAGAAAAGAATGCACATTTTTCACACCTTCTCACATACCAATGACAATGATGGAATAGGTATGGCAAGTAGTAACTAGCTCTCATGACCTTCATTGCAGTTGTCCTTGCTAAGACGTCACCACCATCAGGACCATCATGAAGATCTTTGATCATTTTTTTAGCCCGTCCCTTGTTAATGCACCTTAATAGGGCTCTATTAAAATCTATCCTAAAAAGGATACCATCAACTATGGCATAAGGGATTGAATGTAATCTATATTGTCTTCTTTTAGTTCTATCTAACCCTTGAGGATATCCATTGCCTAATAAGAAATTCTTCATATCATCCATCCAGTTCCTTAGGCCATTACTTCTAGCTTTCTGTTGCTCTATTAGTATAATGACAACTTCCTCATCTGATTCTTGAGATGATATCATTTTTTTACACAACCCTTTCCCTCTTACCAACTTGGTGATCTAGATGTCAACATCATATTCCATTACTTTAGTAACCCAGCTAGCCCTTTTCTCACTAATATCTTTGCTCAAAATAAAATCCTTTACACTAGCATGGGGTACTAACAAATGGACCTTATTATGAGACAGGAGGTGTCTAAATTTCTTTAAAGCTCTGATGACTACAAGGGCTTACTTCTCAACATAGCTATATTTTTCTTCATACTCTTTGAGCCCTTCACTCAAGAAGGCTATGGGCTACTCTTCATCTTTGTCATTTGTTTGAGTCAAGATAGCAGAAATACTTGACTCACCACCCAGGGTATAAAGGATAAAATCCTTTTCAAAGTTTGGATTAATGAGAGTAGGGGCTGAGGCTATGGCTACCTTGATCTCTTCAAAACTTTCCTTCCCTTCCTTGGTCCATGCAGAAACCATACTTTTCTTGAGCATAGCTATAAGGGGTTTTAACATGGTAGCAAGATTAGGGATAAATCTTCTCACAAAATTTATCCTACCAAGGAAACTTTGCAATCCTTTCTTATGTTTAGGAAGAGGGCTCAAGCAAGTATTTCTTTTGTTCTTTCTGGATCAATGGTTAAACCATCCTCAGATATAATGTGTCCTAATAATTTTTCTTGATTGGTGGCAAAGACACACTTGCTCGAGTTAAGGTATACCCCAAACTCTCTACACCTTGAGAACACCTATCTTAAATGATCAAAATGATCTTCTACACTCTTTGAATATACTATGATATCATCAAGGTAAACTAATACAAACTTCTTAATCATGCTTTTGAAGGCCATCTCCATTGCTTTCTGAAATGTAGCACCTACATTGCTTAGCCCAAATGGCATCTTACAATAAGCATAGGTACCCCATTTGGTGGTAAATGCAATCTTGTACCTATCAGAATATTTGACCAACAATGATTGTAGCCAAAAATTCCATCAAAGAATGAAAACCTCCTTGAACCAATGACCTTAGAAAAAATCTTCTCCATGGAAGGGAGAGGATGGTGATCTTTAAGGGAAGCTTGATTAAGGTCCCTGAAATCCACACACAATCTAATTTCTCCATTCTTCTTCCTAACAGGGACAAGATTTTCTACCCATGACAAGTACTTGATGGGGAAAATTATATTGGCCTCAATCAATTTTGATAGCTCTTTTCTCATTAAGAGTTCAATTTTGGGATTCACTGGCCTCTTTTTTTGTCTTACTAGTTTGACATTATCAATTAAATCTTTGGTATGATGAAACAACCTTGGGTCAATACCATTTAAATCATCATACGTCTAGGAAAATACATCATTAAATTCTTGACATAGATGAATAAAACTTTTCTTCTCAGTCTTAGAACATACCTTCCCCATGTTTAAGAATTTTCCATCATCAATCATGACTAGAGTGTGATCATCTTGGTCAGTAGCTAAGTTCATGAATTTTCCTCTTGCTTGGTCGTCAGGATTGAAAACACTCTCTAAGGTAATGAGACCTTTAGGGAATTTTTTGGAACTTAGGTTAATGATTTGATCACCATACTGATCCTGTAGTCTTGACTAGTTTCTATCTAAAATTTTTGCTTCATTTTACAAGAAGCTCACAATTTGTTCATCATATTCAAACACTTGCCAATGGATGTTATTGTCAAGGATGGTAGGCCTTACTACCATCATAATTTGTTGCTTCCTCTTCTCCTCAAGATTCCTTGGCACATCATAATATGCACCTATTGCTGCAAGTCTATTAACATGTCTATATTCTCTTCTAGGGATGCTTTGGATATTAAATGCATTGAAACCTTCAAGAAAATCCCATACCCTATGTTTATAAGACTTGAGAAAACCATTCTTGGTGATATTCTAATTTCTCACTTGATTAACCACCAACCCACTATCTCCATATACACTTAAGGTTTGAATTCCTCTCCTTTGGGCAGGTAGGAGACCCTAAATCAAGGATTCATAATTGGCCACATGATTAGTGCAACTGAACTGAAGCCTAAAGGAGAAGTAGTACCTTACTTGTGAAGGAGAAATCAACATCACTCCAACCCCTTATCCATTCTTATTCCTTGAGCCATCAAAGTACATGCTCCATATCCCACTCATATCTTCTTTAGTCTCCACAAGATTGGGAACTAGAGCATCCCTCTCTAATATACAATATGTAATGAGGCCTATCTCAAGGGTTTCTAACATAGGATCAAATTAATATGCTTTAGCCCATTCATATAATTTAGAAAATTAGGTATCTCTGCTAGGGAAGTAGTGGGCTCATTCACTATATCATTCTCATCCATTTCTAGGATAGTGCAATTCATGTTGATGAGATTAGGGGTGTAGGGTTTAGTATGATGGAGGGCTAGAGACTTTTCTCTAATTGAAGCTTTGGCCCCATATCTGGTCCTAAAAAACATATATGACCAATTAGAAGATATGTAACCACCTATTTGGGTAGTGAAATCTCTTGACAGACAGATAACAAAATGTGGCTTGACTTTAGCAACAGATATATCTTGAGTTATAATACAACTAGGACTTGCATGTAGAGCCATTTCCATATTCCTAAGGATCCCTATAGTCTTGACAATACTACCATCCAAGTTTAACACATCCTTAACAATGGGTTCATATTTCATTCCCAAAGCATCAGCAACACACCTAGACATCACTAAACTACTAGCCCCTGAATCAATCATGCAATTGTGGATTAGTTTATCCCCTATAATTAAAGAAACATAAAATGGAGGGGGTCTAACCTTTTTACTTGTTTCTTCCTTCCTTGATGGTTGTACTAGGCTTGTGGCACTTTTCATGCCAGGTAGCTGATCCTTTTGTTCAATACTTTCCAATTCTTGCTGCAGCAACCTCTTTTGCATAGTTATAGTAGCAATAACATCCCACATGGAAATATTCAAATTTGTCTTCTTCATTTTTTCTACCACACTAAATGGTCCAGGAGGTGCTTTGGTAGAAGCCTTAGGAGTTGCATTTGTAGGAGGTTGAGGTGGAACAACTTGAGGATCATCCACATCCTTCTTGCCATTATTTTGCCACTACTATTGAAAGATATTTGATTGATCATTTGTTGATTGATCATGGGGTATTGCATTTGAAGTTGAGGTCTGATTGGGAGGAGGAGGGGTAGCATCTTCAATAGCTCTTCTTTTGCTCCTAGTATTGTGAGCAATGGAATCCTAGTTTACATTACAATGTTCCTCCACTTGATGATTCATAAAGGAGCAATCTCCTTGTCCTTGCATATATGAGGCCTCTTTAAATTGGTCCTCCTTGTATGATTGTCCTGTTGTAGGCCCTTGGATGGTCAAAGCCAAATAAGATTCAGCCTTCTGACACATACAACAAGCATAGAAGTAGTTATAGGAGGGACAAAAATATTGATCTTGGGCCATGTTGTTTTGAGGGAATATGGCCCTACTTTGGTTTACATTTGAGATTGAAACATGACTACTCTGCCTATTCTGGTCAAAAGAATTGTTCCCATAATTATGATTTGGAGGCCTACCACTGTTCATAGTTTGATGTTGTAATGGATGAGCCTTACTACCTTGAGCTTGTTGTCTTTCTAAAGTCACCACCTTATTACTCATTTTCAGCATCACAAAGAAACTATCCTCCAACTTCTTCTCTTGGCGCTGCAATCTCTTATTTATTTTTCAACATCATAGATTTCATCATCTCCTTGATTTCATCTATTCCAATTGAAGATGTGGAAGCTTGAGGGACTAGAGCAAGGGATTGTGATGTGGAATTTGTGGGAAGAGGAGCCATTTTTGGTTGGTGCTTCAGAATATCAGGGAAGAAGGGCATAGGAGGCCTTGGAGCTAGCTTACCTCCTTGTATTAGGATATTTTCTGACTTTATTGCTATATCATAAGCATTAGGCAAGGTATCTCCTCCCATAGTTTGGATTATAGTGGCAATGTCACTTTTAAAAGCTCTGAGGTAATGCAAGAAGGTGTTGGTGTTTGAAAATGTTACCCATTTCTAATTACCCTGATGAGAACAAAATGCATCTAGGGGCATCTAACTCCCATTATCAACACATCCATTCAGACATCAGGCCAACTATAAGGCTATACTCCTTCTGCACTTCAAGCTCTACAAAACCTAGGTGGGTGAACCTATAGATTCCTTATATGGTACCAGTTGTCAAAGCATACACTAAATCTAATAAGAAGTAGATAAAGCCCTTATTTCTCCTATTAACTCATGAAATAACATCAATCTACAGTAGCTAAATGCAGATCTAGGAATTTTAGAAGCTGAGTGAGGGCATTTTATTATAGCTCTTCAACATGAAAGGGAAAAGCGTTTGATTAATGATGTTGAGTATCAACAAATCCTCAAACATGCAGCAATATAACAAGTGATCTTAAAACTGATCAGTGCCTGATCCATTGGGAAAATCCATGAATTGAAAACATACATCTATGACATCAGGACATATTTTATATACCTAGACATCAGATCTATCTATTCACCTTGTGATTCAGACATCTGTGTTCATTTAGATCTCATTCTCACAAAATATCCTTCTCAACATAACTAGTAACCATGTCAAACACATTAAGCATTTACTTGGCACTTTGTTCCAACAGTAAAATATACTAGACATACAACCTTAAGGGGAAGAAAATTGATCTCAGCTCTTCGTTCTAGGACCACATAAGACTGCAGATTACTTAGACAGGAGATGAGAACCAGAATGAAACTAATGAAATGATTGCTCATATGTATTCATTTCCTTGAAACAATACAATCAAATGCATGAAATTAAAACATGAAACAACCTAATGTATCAGAACTATCTGTATTACCTGCACTACTGCTGTTCACATGAGAGAAATTGCTGAAGAATGGAGGTGGAATCACAATTCTGGATCCAAAGAAATGGTCTCACAGAATGACTGCCAATTCTCTACCAACAGTGGTCTCACAGTAACCAAAAAATTGGAACCCTTCAAAATGGAAAAAATAAAGAAAAATATAGGATAGATGAATTCTCGGATTGAAACTGAAGATGACAAGTGTCCACTTGGAATCCCATCTTGTGCAACTAAAAACATCTTTCATCTTTTACCCATCTGATCTGATTTTCTGTTTCATCATTATACTCTAACTAATTGGAAAATATCTTTGTTCAAATGATGAAAACCTTTTATGCATCTAAAATATTTGAAACCTTATGCAATTCTGGTGAAATTGTAAGTTTTTACTGATTTTAATGTGACCAATTCAACCCCAACTGCATTTTTACCATCTTTAATCCATATTTAGCTCATTACCATGCTAGAAATCAAAATTGAATATTGACACCTAAATTCGATTGCAATCTGGAATTCTAAAAGAAAACCTCTTGTAGCTTAAACCAGATACTACATGTGCAAAAACTAACCTTGGAATCAAAAAATTTAGATTCTCTCGATTTCGGTGATATATAACATCGCCTATCTGGCCTTTAGGAAACCCCTTGATTCTCATTTTGAAAAATGCCTCCCCTAGCTATAAAACCTTGTTTGCATTCCTTTGAAATTTAAATTTCAAAAAATTTAAATTTATCTAAAGTAAAAACTTTATGCTAAATGTCCCCTTTTGCAAATTTTTCTTTTAAAAAGAAAATTTGAACATACCCACTTGAAAAAACAATAAAAAATATATATTTTATCATTTTCAAACTTTTACCCTTGCCCTTCAAATTTGGGGTCAACCCATGGTTGACTGAGCCTCTCTGCCATGTGGCAATTTTTGATTAGTTAACCTCTGATGCTAGACTACCTTGTCATCACCTTGTCTATAGTGCCACGTCAGCGCCATAGGGACCTAGTGCCACATGGCACTAAGGCGCATCCCCACATTATTTAACTACCTCGCAACTTTTTTTGCGAGGATGTGCATGCTGTCGGATCAATCCACCTGTCAACATCTGCAGTGATCTATAGTTTTGGCACCACATAAGTGTGCTTGTACTCTAGTTTAAAATTTTTCAATGGTTTCAAATTTGGCGTCATCTATCTGACCACGGACCACACCCTCTAACCTACATCTTCTCAGAAGCCCTTGCCTTCAATTCACAATGCAATGTGACTGCTTTGGTATTTAAAATTTTTAAAAGCTTTCCTCCTGTCAAATGTGGGATATTAGCTTTTATTGTTCTTGGTTGTCCTACGATTTTCATCTTTTAAAACAAAATGCCTTCTTTACTTGTTGCGTTGACTACCCATCTTTAGATGAGGTGCCCCTATTTTAACCTAGTGGATACTCTTCTTTTAAAACGTTGGCAGCTTTGTCTTCACTGTGACTCTTTCCTCTTAATATGCTAATTTTATCTCCTCTAGTGGCATGTGAACTTCAAACGCTATGAGCTCCTTTCCTGGCAAATGCTATAAGGCATGGACTACATTTTATTCAACAATACGTTTGACCTGTAGGTTCTATTGTTAAACACTGCCCCCTATTCTTCAATATGCCACCTCCAAATGCTCTTGTCGGCTGCTCAAAATTTCCTATTTTTTGTCACCCTTGTCTCCATTCTAGCGTGGAAACATCCTTTATACTACATGTTGCATGGGCAGTTTGTTAAGAGGCGTGAGTTGTTGTCCATGGACGTGGGCTCTTTGTTATTAACTGGAGTCCCTCACACCTTCTGCCTGCATCTTACTTGGTGTTAGGTCACTCTATTTTTCCTTTCGTAGGGTGACTTTTGTTTGGGCGTGGTTGCTTGCATACAACCTTTGTGGTTTTATGTGCCTTTCAATGGCAATAACGTATTTTGGCACTCATTTTGAAAAGACTAATACAGACATCTGCACATAATTCTTTACTCTTATTTGCACTCATCTGTTCAACATCCTTGTTGATATTATTACTTTCTTTACTATTTTTCACTTCCCCCCAATTTCTCTCTCGATTCTTGTGCCGATTCATGTAATCCCGTAACCAAAACAATCCACCCCTCAATAGATCTCTGTGGGCCAAAACCACCATCAGGATCAAGAGAATCAAAGTCTCAAGCTGCAAATCGGGTATTGCATTCAACATCAATTTCTTCCTTGTAACCCTCTCCTTTTGTCTTATTGAGCGAACCTTGCTCATGCTTATCAACTTATATCATAGATGGGGCTGTGATAAGTTTAACATTAAGGTTTTCTCTTCATTGTGGGCGCTGGTCTGTGGAATCCCCTACTATTTTTTACTGTGGGTGGCTTCTTTCATTTACATGCCGCTTCCTGTCATTTCTTTGTCTTCACTTCGATGATGTGTGGCTCTATCAATAAATATGGATGTCTTTTATTTACATCTAATCCTTATCACTTTGAGATAACAACTGTGGCATTCATCATCCATGCCAATGTCGTGATGTCATAAATCTCATTTGTTACTGTATTACTCTCCATTACTTTTAGGCCAATTAATACTTGCCCCAATTTTGAGGAACTGTGTATAAATTTGTTAGATGGACACAAGGGCGTAAGCCATGATTGGATAGAGCCTTTCATAAATGTTTTTCTTCTTCCTATGTTGAAAATTTTTGATCCCTGGTGACTTGTTCATTGGATGAATTTAGCCGGGCCTGAAAGTGGGTCCGGCTAAAAAAATTTTGAATTCAAACACCTGAAAAGATAAACTGATCTACTACTCATCTCAGACTGATTAGGATCAACTTTGATCACTGACTGACTGTTAAAAACTTATTTTATTACTTTTTTGTAACTGTCACTTTTGCGCCAGGAGGCCTGTTGACTGGCCTTAAAAACTAATCCAAACACCCGACTGAGCTCCAAAAAAAGACCCACTGAATCTTTGTTTTGCATTCTTCCATCTTATCAAATCGCCTCTCATGAAAAATCCTTGGTCAAAAGATATTGACCGTCAAAGTTGCCCTCTCAGATTTATCTACAAGAAAACAAGTCAGAAAATAATAAACTAGGTTTGAATTAGGTTTTGAAAATTGGGCAAATGGACACTTTGAAAGACGAAAATTGGGGCATTGGTTCTCTGTTATGAGGACATTATGGATCTATGACTTCGGATCATGACGAATAATAGGGCATAAATGGCAAGCGTCTGAAGTTGGCTACTCAGAATTGCAAGACAAGAGACAACAGTAGAAAAAGTGTTTTTTGCAAATGAAAAGGCCCTGGAAAAATGTGCAAACGGATTCATCAAGTTTTATAAACTGACACACTTAGAGTATTTTCAAAGGATAATACAGGGGTAGAATCCATTCGATCTCACCAATCACGAATCTCAAGTTATAATGTCTCGAATAGGGGTCCTGACAAATCTGCAAATACTGACACCAGTAAAAGGTTACAAATTGCATTTGGAATTGCGTTGAAAAACATATCAAATGGATTCATCAAGACTTAAAAATTGAAACATAGGAAGTCTCTGACATCTAAAATGAAACACAAGAGGAGTTTTAGCATTTTAGTTAACTGGTCAACAGTTATAACTCGTCAAACAAGGCTTCCCAGAATTATAAACATTTTGCAAATGTGTGAAAACAGTAACTGACCAACTTTGAGGGATTCAAAACCTAATCAAATGAACTCAAAACGACTCAAAATCTAAAACATAGGTTCTCAAGTATTGACATTAGATATTGTCAAAGTGGTGAGTCCTAAAACATTTATGGGTATGAGATATTCATTAGCAAACACAACCTCTTGTCGTTGTTTGACACTTAGGTGAAAATGCAAATTTGGAACTAGCTCAAAACAAGACTTTGCCAAATAACTCGGAATGACAATTGATCTTCATGGAATGCATAAACAAGCTGAATGGAGGGTGTTAGAAACATTAAACACCTCAGGGACCTCATAGGTACAGCCAGGTACACATGCAATTATGGTCATTCATAGGGCTTGATTTGACTCAAAATTTTAAATGGTCGCTCAAAATGAGAATGCAATTTTGAGCACCAACAGAAGGCATTACCAGGGGAAGGTTTTACTGAAGCAGGTATTCTATCCCATGTCTTTTAAAATCTATAGTTGAAATCAATCATACATTCAAGGGGAGCTCTTTTTATAGTAGTCAACTATTCTAAAAGTGACAAATGATCAGTTTTGTCCTCAAAATGTTTGCATAATCCTACTCCTAATCCATCCCAATCTATTATAGAACCATGAGCCAAACCTCTATACCATTGTGGTGTTTTTCCTTTCAAGGATGAAGCTAGAAGCCTAAGTACAACATCATCCTCTATAATACCATGGATATTATAGACATTCACAACTTCTTGAATGTGTTATGAGGGAGAGATAGAAGTTTCAACAATAAATTCTGGTATACTTTTGAGTGCAGCTATTGGTATGTCATGTCTTTAAGCCAATAAAAGAGGACTTCCACCATTAAAGGTGGCAAAAGTATGGGCTCTAGGTTGTGCCATATAGACAAGTGATCTATTGATATGTGTTGATGGCAATCTAGGCTAAGATCTGGCAATAGGAGGGGTAGAGATAGATCTTGTAGGTGTATTCATTGCTATTGCACTCCTAACTAGTGATAAAGATACTCTAGTCCTCCTTCTTCTAGGATTTGAAAATGAAAGATCTTGGTATTAAAGCTTACCTCTAGAAGATTCCCTTGTTTCAACTTTGGGCATGAATTATTGCAACTTTGGTCTGGAACCAGATGTATTTGAAGCTCAGAGTCGCCAAGTACTTGAAGAATGAGCCTCTTGAAGGTTTGAGCACTGACGCTACTACTATCTCTTTAGTATTAATCTTGAAATCTTCTTTTTGACACCAGTAGTCTTAAATTTCTTTGAATAGAGTCCCACTGGGCATGCTAAAAACTGTTGTGACAAAGGTTTCCACCCACGTCCAAAGTTTTTACCAAAGGACAACCTTGTGAAACATGGAAAGAACCTCCAACTTGTGGGACTTGAACTATGAAGTTGAGTCTCTAGAGAAGGCTAGCTTCATTTACTATCAGGGTGCACCTAACTACTCTTGGAGAGGAAAAGGGAGAAGGAACGCATGAAAAGAAAATCTACCTATTCTAACCTAAGGGGGTGATGCACCAAAATAGAGTGTTCAGACCAATCTCTGCCCATACATGCACTATTCAACCATCATGACACCAAAAGATATACACATTCAAACTTGCTTTAATCTAACAATCACACACAAATCAGAAAACCCAAACTGAATGACACAAGAAAATAGAAGATTCACTTATATATCATTCATAGTCCAAAAGAGATACAATCATGAAAATTGTAGATCTCTACAAAACACCAATGAGAGGAAAATGATTAATGGCTAAAGGAGATAAGGCAGAATGTCATACAGTTTAGAGGCAAAGGGAATTTACACTGAAGTTGTAGAGCAATATCAAAGAAGTCAGAGAAGAGTCGACCTTTACAAAATTTATAGAATTTTCCTTGATAGCTCAAGCATAACTGAGATATTTTCTGATTGAAATTACTCTACAACCACCAGCATTAAGTCCTACTAAGAAAAATCATGTAGATCTAAAAAAAATTTGATCTGAGTATAAATCTAGATGCAATAATATCTGATCTGGGTTGGAATAGGGCCCTAAGAAGAAAAAGAGGTCACCATTGAATTATCTGACCAAGTAGAAGGGTTAGATCAGAGGTGATGGAGTGTTTTCCTATGTTTACTAAGTTTAGCATTTATCCAAGAGTGGTTGGCATTGATCATGAGGATTAGATCATGCAACAAAACCTTGATATCCCTTGTTTCTAGCTCGTAAATCAGCAAGATCAATAGGTTAACCAGATTCTAGCACCAGGATGAGCCACATGGACCAGTGATCCTTTTTTTATTTTGCCACTCTGTAGAGTCTCTACACAGTTGACCCTATCTTTATACCCAACTGCACCACCTCCTCAAACCCTAACCACAATGTAACTGCCAACCATCAGCCTTAAATTGTGCTACCTTCACTGTTAATCCTTGGCTAGTCCCATTGGGACACGTATCATTTAGGCACTTCCACACAATATTTAACTTCCTCATAACTTCATAATGCTAGAAAGCCCTAATCATTGATCTCTGCGAGATCAATGACTGTGAATATTCTCCATATACTATGCCTATCCTTCAAAATTTTGGGGCCCATAAAACACTTTGACATCTGACTCAACCTAACTTGGCCCCAACTGGCATCACTTTGGCATACAACTAGCACCACCTTGGTGACCCACACAAGAAATAGGTCCTAGAGAGACACGCAGTAGCAAGGTGCTTGCCCACATTACTTAAAGCCCTCACATTTTTATCTTATAGGAAAGTGCCAACCCTCGATCTCATTTGAATCTATGGTGATCAAAGCTCTGCAGGACTGCATACCTAACCAACTAGATGAACCAATAAGATCCCATCTTTGTTCCACCTCACCTGATAATTGCCACGGAAGATGAGTTGTTCAATTTCCTTTTGAGAAGGGTGGGCCCCATGACTTCACAACAGCCACATGTCATGAGGGCACATACCCGCATCACTTAAAATCCTCACATCTTTATCTTACAGGCATGCGCCAGTCGTTGATCTGATCACTTTGGATGGTGGAAGATGGAACTGGGAACATGTGAGGTCATGGGATAGGTGTCACAAAGGGGCATGCCTGCAATGTTTAATTTCCTTACAACTTCATCTTGTGGGCATGTGCCAGCCATTAATCCTAGGAAATATGACGGTGCTCATAACATGGGCTTTCAACACCTCTGTGACTATCCTTTGTGACATCATATGGACGCGTGTTGTTAGGGCTCTTACCTACATTATAAGAAAGTCTATCAAAAAATAAAATGTGGCAAAGTGGGTGCTAATCAAACTACTAGCTCACCCTACCATCTTGTCTACACTTTGCGGCCCACAAGAGAAGATGGACCCACCTGCCACATGGCCGAAAAGCACTTCCTCACATTACATAAAGGTCGTGCATTTGGAGAATGCGAGAATGCACCCACTGTAGATCTAAACAATATTTGCCAGCATAGAAAGTGTAGGTCAGTAGAAATAAAATAGAAAATAAAGAAATACCATAAGGTTTTTCTCGTTTTAATTTTTTGATATTTCTACAGTGTTAAAATAATAAAATAGTGGGAAGTAGCCATTGGGCGGGGCAAGCATTCAAATTCAAATTTTGGCAGGAGGCAAAATGGGTAACAAATACAAAGAAAACAAGCTAGGTAGTTAGGTTTGCAATAAAGTTATCTGGTGGTCCAAATTTGTAAGAAATACCACTAGATTTTTAAAGCCATTATGATGAACCCATTGAAATGTAGAAGGAATATTCTACACAGGGCTGATGTGTGACTGCCTGATACTTGTGCAAAAGAAATTTCTCTACAAGGCTACCTAGCCTAAATTTTTTTCAAAAATTCTATCTTAAAAAAGCAAAGAAAAATTAGATATAAAAAATAATTAAATAGATCTAAAAAATTACCATACCCAAATTGCAAATGGAGGCCTTTGGGTGTTGATTTGCAAAAAACATTTGCCTCACGATCGACTTTAGTCTAGGGTAGCTAAATTTATAGTTGATTTTCACTGAATTGACATTCTGGATGTAATGGCAAGGTCAGATCTAGCTCTAGATGCTCCCAATGACTGTGATACTCTAGATTCAGGCTGAGGTGCTTAAGCAAGAAAATGGTCTTGAATGACTATGTGAAGAGAGATTCTCTAAGAGCTTTGATACCATGTAAGAATTTATCTTAGGGAAAATTCATCCAAGATCAAAGAATTTGAACACAAGCACAACTATAGACCAAAGAGAGTATGATCAAAATATCATAGCATGTCCTGATACATTACAATGTGTTCAGATGAGTGTACACACTAGGAGTGCCTGTATATAAAGGTCTTTAAGATGCATCTAGAATGTCTCTAGAAGGTGCCAGGAGATAAGCTTGAAAACTAAGCACACGTCCTCCATTGTGCATGAATTTACATGCAATAATGAGAGGATTAGCATGACAAGGTGTCCCATGTGTGGAGATGTTGTAAACACCATGTGCTGAAATAAAGTTCTTACTCCTATGTTGTAGACACCATGTGCATAAATAAGGTGCAAACTCCTATGTTGTCAACATGACAACTCACAAGAGTACACATACTCCTAGGTGACTAATAAATAAATATTAAAATAATACATTAACCTAAGTAAACTTATGTAAGTGTAAATAGTAAATACTTATTTACACCAACAACAATCTTTCTTAAATAGGTATTATGTTAAGGTTCTACATATTGATCGATAGTTTAAACTTCATCATCTTTTGTCATTTCTATCGTATTTTCTAATTGGTTGAATAAAACACCTTGGGATCATTACCTTCTAAAATGGCATGTGATCATCTTCTTAGCTAGCTCTACAAATGTTAAATATCATAGAAAAGTCAGCCAAAATGCTTTACATATGTGTTTGTGTCATTACAGACTTATATGTCAAAACTAAACTACATGACACTTGAATGCTTTGACAGTTGGTCATGCTTCATGTTGTGGCTCATCTTTTATATTCCTACATGCTCGACACTTAATAAATTGTAAACACGATTGTTCTCAACTATAATGCTAGGTGCGTACATCTTCTTGATCACTACTGAATGCTCAATAATCACTATCTTGCTTGGTATAATCATTGTATGCTCGACCTTTACTAGATAACTTAGTCGCATTAATGACCTTGTAATCTTGCCTAGTTAATGACTAAGTATTTAGACAGTAATGGAAAACATAGCCTTGGAGATCAACAAAAGGGACATAATAGCGAATGTGCATTTAATGTAATAATTATTTCTTCTATTAATTAAATATTCTTAAACTATTAATTAATCTTTTTATTTCCTCTAAATTTGAGTATTTGCATCATTTAATCATTCTCTGATATTAAATAACTAATTTTATTAGAATCAAGTGAAGAGCCTATAAGACAACGGTAATTTGTGAGCCTCTCACATGAGAGGTCTTAGGTTCGAATTTTCTTAACACATAAAAATAATTAATTACAAAAAAAATTTAATCTAGGCTTTGGCTATTTACCAATAAAAACAAAACTAATTTTATTAAAGTCTACATATAGTGGTAAACTGTCATCTTCTTATCTAAGAAGTCTTGTGTTTGAGTCTACAAGAACTTAACAATTAATAATAATTAACCTTGGTTTCATGCTATTACCTATAAAAACAAAATTAATTAAATAATTAAATTAAATTAATTAATTAATCTTTAATTAAATGATCATTATCAATTAATTAAAGTAAATTTCCATTTTCCCATAATTTCAATTATTATCATAAATTTTTTATATTAGCTAATTTATTTTTCTTAATTAAATTAATTTTCAAAATTAATTAAATTAAATTAAATCTCAATTTCCCTCAATTTCAATATCTAATTAATTTCATTCATTTTCATTTAATTTCATTTAATTCTATCTTCCTAATTTAATTGAGTTATTTTATTTCATTAAATCTTCTAAAAAACTAAAAGATCCATTTTCAAAGGAATTATAAATTTTAAAAATTTTAAACTCTTTGGAAACCTTTTATTCTCTAAAATTGAAAATATCTCATACTTAATCCTCTGCATTTTTTATTTTAAAATTTGAAAAGCTCCAACTATTTCTCTAGTTTTTAAAATCTTGTCTGAAGATCACAATATTTCCAAAATCCATCTCAACCAATTATGAGTGTCTTGAAAATCTATTTAAACAACCCTCCTATCTCACAATCTCATCACTAACTTTTGCATCTAACTCCTATCATTTTAGTATGATTTTTCTATCGTTTGAAATCATATCTTTGATTATTTTCTAGAACTCAGAATCTAAATGTTGCCAAAATCACAACTGAGTTCAAACTTCATACAAAAAATGGAGAAGTAATTGACGCTTGAAGGGCTTATATATTTGAATGCATTCGTTTGTTTGTATTTTATTTTTTTATGGTCATGCTTTCATTTTTCTTGTTTGTAGGGTTAAATAATTATGTTATTTTAGTATTATGATTGAATCAATGCTACTTATAGTTTTGTTTCAGTCTCGTAGATTTCCCCTACAATAGTCAGGAATATACTAATGATTTGTTTTGTGAGAATGAAAATTCTAGCTAGAATCTTGTTGGGGTGTCATTCCCCATTTTTTCCCCTTTTCGTTAGGATCAATTTAGAATTTTTGGTTTGTTTTTTTGGTTATTATTATTATTAATGTAGTTGTGGGTTTATTTGTTCTTCATTGTAAATCTAGTTTTCCTTTAATCAATGACATATGATGAACATTATGATTTAGGTTGAACAATTAAATTATGGATTACACTAGAGGCTAAATAGAAATTTTATTATCTAATGTAAGAAAAATAAATCAAAGGACAAAGAATCACAAATAATTACAAATGACTACAATTGAATTCAATATATTTAGACTACACTTTTCTAGGATTATGAATTTGATCATGCTAAAGTAGAGAATCTAGTTGGAAGAAAGGAAATAGAGAGAAAATATGTTGTGAAGTCAATAAGAAGAAATCCCCAAACCTTAGGACCATATGAAATTACACAATTGGATTAAAAAGGAAATATAAAAGTACAAGAAAAAAAGTAGGAAAAAATGACAAACAAGAAAAGAAAAGGACACACAAACTAGTTAATACCAAGAAAAAAGGCCCCAAGCCAACAAGAGATTAATTTTATGATATGAGTTATCATTACCTTATAATGAGTTGCCTATTGGAATAAAATAATTGATGAAAATATTAATAATATCATTTTCCTATTAGAAATATCTAAATATAAATGAGAAAATAATAGTTTATTTCAACATCATTTGCCATAATAGTACTAAAGGTGGAACACAAAAAATTTACCAAATCATTTATGAAATACTAAAATAAAATGCATGGCAAGGACATCCTTTAAATTCACATTTTGTATCATAGGAAAATGTAATGAATCATTATAAGTAATGGTAAATTAAAATGCTTCTTTTAGTCAATGACATTTGTAAAAGTAACAAATTAGCAATTTAATCAATTTGGAAGTGGAAACACATAAATTTTAGCCATAATTGTGCATTATTTAAGAGTAATTTCATATAATGTCTATTGATCTATAAGAATATATTATATCAAAATCTAGAAAAAATGATGCATATTTTTTATTAAAGGAGAGACGATAAGGGTTGTAAACCTGAGTAACAACAAATAACCAACATAACTTTTATGCTATGGGTTGTTCCATCCATGTAGTAGAAAAGACCATCTCTAACACAAACCTCTAGAGACCCACCAGAGAGAAAGACCTTTATAAAAAATAAACTAAAGTACTCTAAGAATCATAGTATAAATTATCATCCAAAACATTGTTGATAAACCAAAAATATAACCGCGTCTTAGTGTACTAGTCATTTAGAATATCTAGATTTAACATAACAATTTTAAAACCATGTCCCAAAATTACAAGAAGGATCACAATGATTATAAAAAGAAAGAAAATTGAACTACTCATCGTTAAAGCATAATATAAAAAAATTTAAAAGGCCCAAAAACATGTGGGTTAACTGATGTTCAACAAGCATTATGAAGCAAGCTGATGGAATGACATTTCTCTATCAGTTAGAATAGTGACATGAAGATGTTATTTATGCTAGAGAAAAGAGATGAGATGCATGTGAATGCCTAATGTCTTTGGCATTGTTGTCAAATAGTGAGATGAGTTAAGGTTACCTTTCATATATTGAGATGTGCAGTTACTATTCAGAGGAAAAATCTATATGATGTGATTATTGTCAAGGAGATAAATGTTGCTAGAGGTATTGTAGTTATCAGTAAAAGGGAGATATGATAGAGAGAGAGAGTATGTGCTAAAATGATAGAGGGAGTATCATATAGTTGATACTACTATAGTTTATTTTATAGGGAGAATCAAGAGATTACATTCAATTAAAATCAAAATGAAACTAAGAAAGAGAGAACAAACATAGAGGGAGCTGGAAGTACAAGTTTAGAAGCTAAAAAAATGAAGATTTTGGATTGCATTGTAACTAGAGGTATTTCCATCAATGCCAAAGAGGGATATTATTGGAAACTTTAATTGAAACAATTCTTATCTTGTCACTGACATCAAAACTATTGGTAAGACATTATCTAACCTACTGGAGAGACATTTACTAACAATGTAGAGTGCCATATCTATTGATGGATAAAGAGGATTTAAAAAGAAGAGATAACAAGGTGAGCTAGTGATGTTGTGTAGAAGAGAGAAGTTAAGTATTCTAGAATTATGATAGGCATTGTATAAGTTTGACATTGAAAAAATAATATGTTGTTTAATCATTACATGGAGTGAAGAAAATAAATGAAATTGATGCATCAATAAAATTAAAAGAGTTATGTTAAACTGTAAGCATGTCCAAGTATCAACATTGGTCGGTCAATGATGGAGATCAAACAAAAGATTGAGGATCTTAAGAAGAAGTTGAATAAATAGTATAACTCGAGTGATAGTTATTGCCAAAAAAGTTGATGAAGGAAGGTTAGTAATGACTGAACATTGTAATAACTAAGTCAACTAGTGAACACCAAGTGAAATATTAGAGTGTGTGCCAAGATTCATAGTGATGACCAAGCTAAAGAACTTAGTGATTGCCAAGAGAAAATGCAAGTTTTAATTTGTAAAAGAATCAAGTTTGAGGCCAACACAGTTAATTTTTTGGATGATTCAAAGTGCATGCATAATAAGAAATGATGAGATGGGGTATTTAATGCACTAAGATATTTTTTATCTGATCAAATAAAAGTATTTGATCAAAAGTTTCTAGAAGTATCAATAAAGGATAAGGAGAATAGAATAATAGAACGATTCCATAAATTTGACCTAACACTAAGATGTATGGTTATAGGGTAAAAGCACAAACCTGTGTCACCCTTTTGTAAAGGAATGAGCTAACAAAAGTATAATTGTTCACCTTCAATGACATAAAATGAGTATTACTATTTTGAATTTGAAACTTAAATAAACTAATGAATTGTGTAGAAATGGATGAAGTTAAGGATTATAATTCTTAATAATTATTTGGAATAAGAATTGATATAGTTTCCTAATTTTTACAGATAATTTTTTAACTGCTAAAAAATGCTAAAAATTAGGGTTCTAGTTCCCACCATAAAACTATATGGAAATAATATTATATCCCTTTGATCTTAGACTATGTTAGAGATAACATATATAGCTAAAACACTCAAAAATTAAAATCGGCTTTAGACCTATATTTTCTCTTTTATAATGATTCAAATTTCAACTCACTTGAAATTGATCATTTTCATCTCCCACTATATTTTTCAAAACATATTTATTCTAGCTAGGAGAAAAAATATGCATTCTAAAAGAGGACTCTCTCATCTAGAACATCATATAATTTTAAAGTTTATTCCATATGATTTAATATTTTTTCTTTTCAAAAATCAACATCTTTTCGAGTGTTAAAATGTGTACTTGTAGATTTTTTCATTACAATATACTTTATCTAATTAAAACACTGTAAACTCTATATGAGAATATTCTTGACTCTCATCTCTATAAAATGGTGTTTATATGTTATTAAAAAAAATATTATAGAAAATAGTAAGACTTATTCAATTGTCACTTTTTTGAAATAATTGTATTTCTTTATTGATTGGACACAAACTAGTATAAAAACATGCATTTAATAGACATTTCCAATTGGGAAAGTGTGAGAACATAAATAACTTAGCTAGAATGAATTTATCTATATCATATGTTTGAACAAAATTGACTTTTAAATACAAATACTCAAATTCAGTCATTCTGATAAGTCAGCCTAAAAGGTGATATGACTTTTTATATTTACCCTATATTTAAGAGGAAAAATATCAAACTTACCTAACTAAGGAGGCATAAGAGAAGATTTCTGAGGTTGGTTCATTTTTTACTAGAGATCTTAAGGAGAAGTGAGGTGCTAGGAAGAAGAGGAGAAGTGTGAAGAGATTAGTGTGTTATGAATTCTTGAAGGGATGTCGAGAAGATTAGTGATCAAGATAACAATGAAGGGTAGTAAATGAACCACCAGATGAGTGAATGGAGATATGATTTGGGTGGAAGCAAGAAGTTGGGTCTCAATTCCATGCAAGTCTATAGATTAAGATCATTCTCTTTTAGAAATGGGTACTCAGTTTTAAAAAATGGGCACCCATATTAGGCTCAGGTGCCCAATTCTAAATTTTAAAAATGGGTACCTATTTTTGAAAAAATAGAACAAATGATTCTTTTAGAAATGGGTACCCATTTTTTATCTATAAATAATGGGTATCCATTTCAAAAAAAATCATTTTTTTAAATTTTCGGGGCATTTTAAATACTACTTTTAATTTTTCAAAATGGGTACCCATTTTTTAATTTCATATAATGGGTGCCCATTTCTTACAACATGGGGAGGGATTTTTTTTCTTACTTCAGATTTTGGTTCAGGATAGGCTTGTTGAGCCCAAGTGTATCCCTTGACCTCTCAAGATTTGGCTAAGGCATTGAACTCACGAATTAATACCTTGCCATAATTTTTAGAGGGTCTTCCTGATCAAATTTTTTTATGTAATAAAAACTAACTAGAGCTCTCCATTTCTTGATTTCAGAAATATAAATTCTATAGTGTTATGATTTTATTTACTATTTTTGCATTTCTTTTAATCAAAGGTGGTACCTAAATATAAAATAGTGAGGTTCACAAAAACTTTACTAACTTTTTAATTTTATGACTTTTCTTAAATTAATTTATATATCATCAATCTACATACAATTCTTTTGAAGTTAAAAAAAAATATTGAAAAAGGTAAAATTTTGATCAAATTATGTTTTCTGTACCCGAGAGGTTCTAAAATATAACTTTATAGCAAATTAATAATTAATAATAAAAAATTTATGCAATGAAAAATTAAGAAAAAATACCATCTTCTATATTTGGTGCATTTGGTAACTTTGTCTAAAATGATTTACTTGAAACTTCATTTATTTGTGTCAAATTATGGTGTTTGTACATGAGTGTGGTATGGTCCTGAAACAAGCATTTTGAAAAAGTGATTTTTAAAGATCTATATCATAAAAAAATCTATCATATAAGTACATAAATAAATTACATATTCAACAAATAGATTTCAAACACTACAATTTTTATTTCTAAATTTTTTTATATTTATTCTCTAAAAGCATCAAAATTTAACATCAATTGACAAGAAATTTCAAAAATAGAAGAAAATAATTTCACTTTTTACCCAAGAGTGAGACCCAGCTTATTGCACTTACCCATTTTGCAAATTATATATATATATATATATATATACAACTTGTTACATTCTAACCATTGTGATGGTCAAAATATTTTAATCAAGCTTGACCTAATAGTCATTTTGTAAATCATTAAATCAAGGTGAAATTCTATTGGAATGATCCAATGTCCTCTAACAAGGCCACTCCTAATAGGTTGTCTAACTCCTTTAATAGGGTCACATTTAACAATGTGTTGTATAACCTTTAACAGGGTTGGGTCTTAAAACTAAGCTCACTTCAGAAGAGTGGAAAATTGGTAGCATGTTACTTTGTCATTTTTCCATATTGGATTTCAATTTTAAATCCTAGTGTCAAAGTGTTCTTTACATGTATAGATTTTATTGCTACACATGCTATAGTTTTACAGTAGTTTATTCATTGGTAGTTGGCACATATAGGAAATAAAGAGTTAAGAAATTGTATGAAAAGTTATTTTAAAAAAAAATAGCAAAGTAGACAAAGCTACTATGTATGTATGTATGTATGTATGTATGTATGTATGTATATACATACATACATACATACATATATGTATCTACACACACACACACACACACACACACACACCTAGTTCAAAGGCTCCACAGGGAAAGAACTAGGAAGAAAACTTTTCTTCTCAACCCCATTACAAAAAAGATATACACAAATACAATATTTAGTATCAAGTTAAAGGATAGATTACACTTCCCCAAGCTTCATACTAACTAAAAAAATAATATAAGAAATTGACGACATCAAATTATAGCTTGCTCCTTAAATGTGATGGCTGCTAGCATGGGGTGTAGATAAAGTACCTTATCCATGTCATGGTCTACAATTAAAATGTCACCACAACCTAGGTTCAAAAGATGATCAGCAATTGAATTACCTTCTTGGTATATATGAGAAATAGTACTTGAATCAATAGAGTCAATAAGTGTCCAAATTTGTTATAAATATAGGTCAAGTTTTTGTTAACAATTTTTCTATTAATACATGCATGAATAGAAATCATGGAATCTCCTTCAACATGGATATGAGTGCATCCCAAAGAACTAGCAATCATTAACCCATGTAATAAAGAAAAAGCTTCAACCACATTATTCATACCCTGTGGGATGGGAGATGAATATAAGGCAACAAGAACTCCAAGATGATTTCTCAAGCAAACCCCAATGCTTGACTTACCTAGGTTCTAGCATGAGGCTCCATCAAAATTAACCTTAATAACTCAATTTTCTAGTGAGGACCATTTAACCTCTATCATATCAATTCCTCTTGATGCCCTATTAAAAGTAAGGAAATTTGCAAGAGAAATATATTTCCACTACTTGATTGTAGCATCATCCCAATTAGAGAATAGGATGTGTGAGGAATTATTCTTAATATTGGCTAAAACAAGTTCTAAAATAGACTTTTCAATAGTAATCTTCAAAACATCCATTGTGGAAGGGGATTGCCTAAAGATACACTTGTTTCTCTCCCACCATAATGACCAAATGATTAGAGATGGAGAAAATATCTAGATAGATGGAAGGAGAGACTTAGTATACAATGTTGGCCAAGATTCAAATAAATCCCAAAAGGTATTAGGGAGTGGCATAACAAAATTCAACTTATTAGGAACAAATTTCTAGCATTCCTACACAAACTCACATTGTAGAAAAATATGATCTGCATCTTTAAGATCTTGCTGGTAGAGGTGACATCTAAACCTCTGAGAAATGTTGAATTTTTCCAGCCTATCACTAGTGAGTGGTCTCTTTAGGAGGGCTAGCCAAGAGAAACATCTAGCTTTAGGTAATGTGCAATCAATCTAGAAAAATGAAAATGCCCTACTTTTGATTCTAGAATCCAATACTCTAATGAGAGCCATGTACCTAGCTTTAACTAAATGATTACCATCAAATGCTGGGGCCCAAAAAACTGAATCCCTACTATCTTGATAAAATTCTTGCTTGTCTTTTAAAATATTCTTGAAAAGTTTGACAAAAAAATTAGAAGCAAGAAGAATACTAGGCTCCTTCCAAGTTACCTAATGTGACATTGGATCCACATGATCTATATAGTTGTTACGATTAACCCCAGACAAAAATATATTCTACATGCAAATATAACCAATATCAAAAAATAATAGATCTCACATGAGAGAACACAAGACACCAAGATTTAAAGTGGTTCACCAAATCCCCAGGCTACATCCACCAAC
Organism: Cupressus sempervirens; assembly: GCA_028749045.1. Classification (NCBI taxonomy): domain Eukaryota; kingdom Viridiplantae; phylum Streptophyta; class Pinopsida; order Cupressales; family Cupressaceae; genus Cupressus; species Cupressus sempervirens. The sequence continues at coordinate 211,524,597 of CM053783.1, forward strand.
AACAAGTCCAATATTATTATGATCTAGTGATTACAACTTGATTACAATCCATAATCCCTTACAACTCAATACCACTGCAAGCCACAATTTTCACATCACACCTTATGAAAATCCCTAACTCTAAGTCTTTTTATACAAGCTTTTTTGTTGCTTAAAAAATTAGGGTTAGAATAATAGAAAAATAGTAGCCAATGCCTTTTACAATATAAGGTCATTTTTGGCTTCCAGTTGGGTGTTTCTGTTGGGTGATGCGACGCGCTCCCCTACCCACAGGTGGTTAATTATGTGGTGTTCCATGTTCACTAACAGTCATGGCTTTTGGTGCAACGGCAAATGGGCCCTACAATTGGTATCAGAGCCTGGTTTTGGCTTGGTCATGGGTTCAAATCTCCCCGGTGCCTGCCCGACCTGCGTAAGCACCTGGTATGCGCGTCGAGGGGGAGATTTTTGGGTGATGCGACGCGCTCCCCTACCCACAGGTGGTTAATTATGTGGTGTTCCATGTTCACTAACAGTCATGGCTTTTGGTGCAACGGCAAATGGGCCCTACAGTTTCCCCTTGACCCGACCTTGTATTTTTGGGAGAGCACACCTAGGGTGCTGCCCTAGGACCCCGTAGGGGCATTTCCCCTTGACCCCTTCTTAGGGCCACTACCCCCAAACCCTCATAAAAATAATCTAGAGGAAAACCATGCCGAATAAACCTCATGTGCTACCTAACCCATTGACCCCACATTTAATATTGGAAATTTAATTTCTTTTCCCAAATATTAAATAATTTCATGAACTATTATCACAATGTTATAATACAACTCATCAAGTATATCTCATGGGAATCTTTACATGTTGTACATCCATCTAGGTGCAACATTACATAATAAAATAAAATAATACAATATAACAATATTATGCAATGTGTGCAACATGCATTATCTCAGCAATAGTGACACACCTTATCTTCCCAAGAGGATTTTAAAATATGGATAGAATTAAAAAATTTAGGAATACTTCCTAGAGGGGGGAAAGCCATTCCATGAATCTACCCAAAAGCATGCCCTCCAGCCATTATTAATTTCCCAAGATATCTAATCACCAATAATTTGCCTAGAGGCAGCCATAAAACTCCATTTCTTAAAGCCTTTGGTAGAGAAGTAGTAGATGTAGACACATAAAAATTCTTTACAAAATAAAGTATTTTTATTTTCTGGAAAAAATCCCTGAAGACATCATCATTTATTAATTATTTAATTAATTTTAATGCCATTAAATCCCTTTATCTTAATTAAAAATATTTAATTAAGAAATCCCTCCCAAAAATGTTTAAACCTTATTTAAACCTTATTTCCTTATTTATTAATTATTTAATTAATAAATTGACCAAAAATCCCAAAATAAATAATTTAATTTTTTTTTGCCCAAAATTTAACCAATTTCCTTAAGACCACTAACCTCTTCCAAAATCTTCTAATCCTTCTTTAATTTCAATTAAAGGCTAATCACATCATTTCCTACCCCTAATCCCAAATCAAAATATTTAATTAAGATTAAATATTAATCCTCATATTTATTAAAAATATTTTAATAAATATCTCCACAACCCAAACTCTTGAAATAAATAAAACTTTATTTATTTTCTAAAAAACTTTCTTTATCCTCATCCTAGAAGCCTAGACTCTTCTAGAAGATGTCAATTCTAATCCTAATCCCCCCTCTAACCTTGTCACATTCCCTAAACAAGGTTAGCCAACTCCTAAGCTAATCCTAATCCCTCTTCTAATCATGTGCACAACTTAAGCAAGGGTTAAGACTTGCTAACCCAAGCCAAAGTCAACAATCTCATCCTCCTCCCAACCATCTCTATTTATGACCCAACCATCTCTATTTGACCCAACCATCCCCATTTATGGCTCAACCTCCCTCATTACTCCTTTGACCAACCCATATCCTACCCTCTCACACCCAATCACCCTGTGACATGTGTCACCTCCTAATTGGCTTTAAATAAGCACAATCCATGTGCTCCCCTATGAGTGCATCCTAGCCCTCCCTCACCATCTTGCCATCCTTGCATCTAGACTGTCCATCCTTCCACCCCTTGGCCTATAAATAGAAGCCTCTCCCTTCACTAAAATCATCCACTTTTGAAGCAAACTTATAATGCTATTTTGAGAGCCTAAAAACTACCAAAATACTATTATAATGCTAAAAACCCTCCATACCTTCATTGTTGAATCATTCATCCATACTCATATTTGATTATGACTCATCCATTTGGAGCTTGAGCAAATCATGAGCATACATCCACTATCCATCAGGGACATAGCTTCGTCATCGTGAGAAGCACTTGAGGAGTTTACCATCTTTGCTCTAGTTTCCTCAATCTTGTCTTCTTTAGTCCTATCTTAAGTGTTTACTTGTTTTTAGGATTGAGAATGCTTTTTATAGATTAGTGTTCATTTTACTCTATTAAAATAGGTGATACATTTTGGCACACCCGGTGGGACTCCACTATGGGTCATTCATTCATCCATTTCAATCCATATTCGATCTATTTTTTTTGTTTGTTTGCAAACTAACGATCTAACATTTGTTGTTGTTTGAAGGTGTTGCAAGGTGTTTTGTTTGTTTGTGCAGGTTGAAAGATGCATTTAGGAGGAAAACATATCCTAAAATTTTAAAAAAAAATCTCATCTTCTCTCTTCTTCAAATTTTCTTAAAAACAAAAAAAACAGAAAAAAAAAAAACAAAAATTTGGGTACACCTTTTTTTTGTGAAAGTTTGGTAGAAATATGCATATTCATATATATGTGTTTAAAAAAAATAAAAAATCAAAAAAGTATAAAATACGTGCTTGTCTTTTTGGAGTGGTACAGATTTTGGCCCCCAATATTTTTCAAATTTCTTGCAAGTACCATCCAGACCCATCCAGACCGACTTGGCAGCCACCACAACGTCATTTCTAGTCACAACCCATGGCCTTTGAAGACCACCAAACACTATTGCTCTCATTCATTGGGTTTTAGCTATTGTAGTAAAACATCATCATATTAAAATCACTATCTAATCATGCATAGTCCATGCCCATTGGATCTACCATGTTAGCAGGTCAATTTTTGTTTATGCATATGACAGCCATATGGCCATGAAATTCAAACTTGCACTTTGATGATGTTAGCATGACATCATTTCTACATGCCCTTTTAAGCCTTGAGAAGCAACATTTGGTGTTTTGCTCATAACTTGAGCATCTGGACTCTGTTTTTAGAAAATGAAATATCCTCGAAAAGATGGTTTCGAGCCTGTCATGATGGTATTTGTTTCTATCATATTTTGCAGCCTTTTAAATATTTATTTTTACTATCAATGACTAAAATTTGATGGTTTTTGCAGGGATATTTGCTAACTCATGCATTATCGGTTGAAGACTTCTATGAAACCAACTAATCACATTTCTTGTAGGTTCTCCTTACATGGTTTAATGCTCTTGGAAAATGAACTTGAAAGTTTAAACACTTGTCTTTGAATACATGTTGCTAAAATGAACTTGAATGTTCAAACACTTGCCTTTGAATGCATGTTGCTAAAATGAACTTGAATGTTTAAACACTTGTCTTTGAATGCACGTTGCTAAGATGAACTTGAATGTTTAAACACTTGTCTTTGAATGTATGTCGCTTAAATCAATCTTGAATGCCATGGATTAAAATCAAGTTTTTCTTGGAATGCATGCTTAAAATGACAAACACAATCTTGAATGCAAAAGGTCAATTAATCATTACAATATCTCACACTTCATCTTTTGGGGCATAAAAAGAATCCACATTTTAGAAACGTTCTAAGTTATAAAAACCAAATAAAGACACTTTGAGTGAGTTTATTGTTGGACTCACCTCCTTTAATCACCCATCATTCTAACCATTGGTTGCAATCTCAGCACCATATATGGGGATGGGTCTACCTAAGAGGGTGTTAAGTGCTCCACAAAAATCAAACTCCACTTACTTGTATTTTTATTAGCTTTTCTAAGTTAGAAAATTCCTTGAATGCACATTAGTCTCGCTAACACTTCATTTGGGCATAAAAAAAATTGAACAAATCTTGACGTGGAGGGCCTTTGGGTGCATGCTTGAAATCGAATTTCACACATCTTTTTTTGGGCTTAAAACAAACTCACACTCAATCTTGAATGCCTTCAAGAAAAATCAATTGATACTTGACGTGGAGGGCCTCTAAGCATGCGAGTTTACTTTTGTTGACCCTAAATATTCTTTTTGTATTCATTCTTTGATCGATTTTACTTTTGTTAATGCTTCAAGTTGGAATTGAACATCTGCATCCTAAACATGTGTGTTTGCAAGGTCTATATCAAAAAACTTAAGTGTCAGTTGGAAAAGAATTCTATCTTTTAGCCTAAGATCATCCAAGTCTTCTCTCCCCTTGTCATCTTTCGAGGCCATCTTGGATGCATAAGATTAGGATCCAAACTTGGTCAATCCTAGCTTAGGGCATACTTAGCGTAGTCACTACCTATTTCAGAAGTTGAATGAGTTGAAGCAAAACAACCAAAATACCTCTAAGCCAAGCACATTCAGGAGTTTATGTCAGAACAACCCAAACCCAAATATAAGTTTCACAAAGTCAAACTCAATCCATCTTAGGCATACCAAAAACTTTCAGCCAAGAGAAAGGAAATAACACCAAGCCCTCAAATTGCCAAAGTCCACAAAGAAGAGGACAAAGCTGCTGACGAAGCCCTTCAAGATGCCTAGTTAGATCGCACTATCCAACTTAACCAACATCCAGGAGTTAACCCTACTTATGCATTACCAACTAGGCATGATTTATATGATTAGACTCCCTTGTTTCTCCACATCTTCCTGCATAAGTTTCACTTTAGGGTCATCTTTGTAGGAAAGCCAACCATTCTAGGTTATCCCTTTAAGCATTTTAGCTGATCCATCTCATTTAGTTCTTTTCTTTAGAACCAAACCATCTAACTAGTAATCAAAAAAATCACATCCAAGCTTTCAAAATTGTTGTCACCTTGCCAAAATTTTTCCATTCCTACCATCTTGCAAATCTACCAGTCTCACCAAGGTTATCCCTCTGATGGAGCTTTGTCTAGGGTAATCTAGGCTTGTCACTTGTCATCCCTCATCACCTTGAGCTAAAGGTTGAGATCCACAAGTGGTTAATCTCATGTTTTTCCTAAAGGATCATCAATCTATCCTTAAGTTGACACAATCACCACCAAGCTTGCACATAGGAAAGTAGACCTTTCATGCTTTGGCAACATATCTTTGAAGTTAGAATCTCCAACCCAATTCTCCTTAGGTTTGTCATATAGCTTTGCCTCAACCTAGGAAATCATTTGCATAGAATATCCTTCCCCCTTTGCATCCATCAACATTGTTGCATCTCATCCCTAGGAATATTCTACATTTTCATGCCACCCACCACTCGTTTTGGTAGAAACACAAGGAAAAAGGACACTCATTTTGGTAGAAACATAAGGAAAAAGGACATGGATCCTAGTCATAGTAATAACACATCTCGAGCTCAGCCATACCCCATAGTTTCTATGATGCCACTAGATCCACCACCACAAATCCTCAAAGAGACAAGTTCCTCCATAGACATTGATGCTTTCATGAACTAGCCTGGTCATGCCACCATTATTAATGCCATCATAGATCGAAACAAGGAAACCATCATGGCAAATTTCTTAAGGGATAATGTTGGTTCCTTTGAATTTGGGTGTCCACCACCTATCGACATTTCAGATCCTACACACCCTTTGTTTGGGTGGCAACCAGCAGTCACAGAGTCATCTGTTCTTACCAATCCTTTCTCTGGATGTCAACCACATTAGACAGAACCTGTAGACCCGAATATACCCTCAACCCAAGTGCCTTCTCCTATTCCACAAAACACCCATCCCATCCTCACTCAACCCTTAGTACATGCTACATCCCAACCAACCTCATGTGTATCATCTGCCTCTGCTTCAACCACTCATTTCCCTACTCCCCCAAATCCTCAGTTTACATCCAACAACACTACCTTTTCACTTCCACCTCACAGCACACCTAGTCTATTTACTACTCAAATGCCACCACTAGGGTCAAATACCTCATCTTCCATCCCACCCAACATCACTATCAACCCCTTTGTAGCTAGCCAAAGCTCTTCCACCTCATTTCCTTTGGCACATTGGAATGTTGCTATAGCGCAAGGACCTACCACTAGTCCTCCCCCTACCACTACAGCCATGTCCACCCCTCAAACACTTTCATCTACCACTTCACATTGTTATTTACTACCACCCCTTACCAACTATCTCTCCATGCCACCTTTGGGAAATAGCCAAACCATCCCACCATTATAGTTCCCTATGATGAATACTCTACCACAGAATAATTACCTTGTGCCTACTCATAATCAGTCATACTCTCAAGCAGGAGTGCAACCCACATATATCGGATATGGTATGTATTCCCAAAGCATGGCACAAGCATTAACCACCTTACCAACCTTCCAGCAGCAATCTTCACACCAACAATATGCTCAAGCACATACACAATGATATCTCATAGGGTAGCAGCCTCATACTTATCTTCCCCACCAACAAACTTCTCAACAAATGCAACAACATACCCAAAACACATTCCAACAACCCATAACATCCATTCCTCTAGCTATGCAACCTATTTTTCCATAGACGCCATATGGCAACTAGGGCTTTCCATATCAATCACAACCGTCAGATCTAGGTATGTATCCTATGCTACGGGCACTCACTCCCCCACCTATAAACTCTAAATGGAAAGAGATGAAAATTTTTCTCAAAGCCCTCAAAGATGGGACAGACTCCAAAACTTTCAAGTTTGAGAATGATTTCCCATAACCGTTTGACAAAACCATCACAATGATACTGTTTCCTAAAAATTTTGAGACCCCCAAGTTTGACAAATTTAGAGGGAAAAGCGATCCAGTCACACATGTTAAAGAATTCTATATGCATTTTCAGGAGGTAGCTTATAATGATGTGTTCCTCATGCGACTCTTTCCCAAGAGCCTAGCAGGAACAACTTTGGAATGGTTCTTTCATATCCCTCAAGGTACTATTAAAACATTTGCAGAACTTTCTAAGGCCTTTGTTGCTCAGTATACCCATCTCGTTGAAACTAAACTGTCTGTAGTAGACCTAGTTCACACTAAACAAAAAGGTGGAGAAAGCATTACAGAATACTTGCAACGCTGGCAGATCCTCACAACAAGGATATCTTGTACCATCCCTGAGTGTCATCTTGTCAAGATGTTCATAAACAATGCACACCCAAGCCTTTCTCATCATATGGTTACGAATTGTTTGCAAACGTACAAGGACATCAAAGAAAAAGGAATGGGCCTTGAGAAAGGCCTCATTAAGGATGGTGTCATTAGATTGTACAAAGAAAACACCCAAGACCGAGGTTGAAGCAATGAAAAAACTTGATATTGGAACAAAAAAAAGAATACGGTAATAGATGGTGCCACTGACACTCGACAGGTCCATATTGTTGGGGCGGCTACCAATGTTCCCACCACGTTTTGCCAATAACAAACTTATCAACAACAACCCCCTGTGTATCACCCCTCACCCATACAAAACAATCAACAAATACCTGCTCATCATAATCAAACCAATGCTATCACACTTTTGGCGAGTACTAAACCTCGTGTTCAAAGACAACCTCATGTATACACCCCATCGGGGGAACCTCTTGATGCAATCTTTTAAAAACTAGCTAAGGATAGTCTTATTTGACATCCACCAACACAACCCTTGGAACCAAACCAATCTAGGGCATCTTGGTATAAAGATAATGAGTTCTGCAAATTCCATTGTGTCAAAGGACATACCACTCTCAAATGCATGCAACTCAAGGACTATATCCAAGACCTAATTGATCAAAAGGAAATCATAGTGGGGGCAAAAACTTCACCTAATGTAGGATTGATGATGTATCAAAATGCTTTCTCTCCTCATAATACAAACCTAGGAAAAGGACCCGCAAATCCACCTATCAACAAACTGAACAATACTCAAGGCAAACAAGGAGATAACTGAGACAAGTCTCAAAACTATACCTCAGTGTATTTAGATTATGGAAGCCTTATCGATTGCATATCACAGGTTGATCCATCCATCAATGTCATTAACATTAAAGGCCCAGATACCCAATGTGCAGTTGCTACTCATTGGACTTGACTCAATATAGCTGGCCCACTTATTTTTGCACCATCAAGACACCTCCATCTAGAGCATCTCCATTAGAATCATCCTCATTAGGTCCACAATATAACATCTTGGAACATCTTGGAAACACGCTAGCCTAGATATCCATTTTGGATCTCTTACGAACAAGCCCACTTTATCAAGAGATTGTCGACAGTACTCTACATGAGTCACGCATCCCCTCTAATGTAAATTCCACCAAGTTTCGCAACTTGGTTGGCCATCTTTCAGCCTCATGTGCCTTATCCTTCAAAACCACTAATATCCCAAAAGTTGAACCAGATCATATCCTTCCACTCTACATAGCCATCATGGTTTCTGACTTTGTTGTTAAAAGGGTCATGATAGATAATGGATCGGCTTTAAATCTATGTACTTTAAAGTTCATCAAATAGGAAGGATACACTAAGGTAGATATCATTAATGAACTAATCACCTTCAAGGCCTATGACAATCTGGAGCACACAACTGAAGGAACCATCTTTCTCCCTATAAGAGTTGGCCCAGTCACTCAAGAAACACTTTTCCATGTAGTTGATCATAACCTTCCATACAACATCCTCCTTGGTCGCCCATGGATTCATGCCATGAAGGCCATTCCATCAACATATCATTAGTGTATCAAATTTTTGCATAATGGCACTGAGATAACCATCCATGCAAATCCTGAACCCTTTGCTTATTGCAATGCGCTTGAAGCTTCATACACCAATCACTGTCCTGGGATCGAAATTGGCACCACCACCGCCAGTTCCTCTGGCACCTGCCATGATCTAGACACCATTTTAGGCTCCAGTCTCTCCATGGTTAAGATCAACTACCAAGGTTGTGGTGAGTATAGTCTTACAGATGCTTTTGTTTTTGGCACTCTACCACTTGATCCCCATACTCAAGGATGCCCAACACATCAAGGGCCTATATCAAAATCCACCTCTCAACTTCAACAAATGGGCCCTACCATATTTATTACCAAGGTATTCTTGATGGAGAAGAGAATGCACCAGGCATTAACACATGGCTATACAAGGAGCCCACTCTTAAAAGTGAAGCAATTCTTGATCACTTTAAACAAAAATATCCCTGGTCACATCGTTTGGCCATAGAGAAATGGGATTATCAAGGAGGTGGTTTAGGCTACCAGGAATCAGGTATGAGACAGCTTATAGAAGCACACTAGGGGCAGAAAACTCAAGTCTTGGGCTATGGACTCCCTGCAACTGGGGGCACTACAACAGAAGGCCACGCCTTTATGAACATCCAAAACACTCTTGTTGAGGTTGAAGACATCCCTAAGGAAGTTGAAAAGAAAGCTTACGATGATATTTTCCTTGAAAAATAATCCTTGGAGCCTCTGTGCTCTGCCAATTATCCTTGAATCTCATAAACCTCCCGCTTGCTCACCCTGAACTCATAGATTGGGACCAACCAAGTGTCATTCATGTTGACAAATTCTCTACTAAGCACGTGCTCCTTAAATTCATGGGGGCAAAAACACCACATAAATGGTCACCACCACCATCCGCATATGTCTACAAGCTAGATCCTATAGGTTACTTCAGGGACGAGGAAATCTCCAATCGCAAAACATAAATACAAAAAGAAAGAAAAAAGAAAACAATAAAAGGAAAAATGTCCTCTGGTGAAAACTCCTCTGGAGCATCATTAGATAAATCAAAAAATGAAATAAAAATAAAGGATGTATCTGATGGTGAAAACTTCTCTGAGGCACCTGAAGATGGAGATTTCATCCTTCCCCCGCAAGAGCATAGGCATCCTATCTCTTCAGTTTTGACAGAGGAAACTTAGCTAGTAAATATTAGTTTGACAAAGATCCTACATATCACATACATCACAACCTCTCTACCACCTGAACAAGAAGATGTTCTTATTGAGGTTCTTCATGAAAATATAGGCCGCTTTGCATGGTCATATTAGGACATGTCGGGGTTGGACCCCAAACTAGTCGTGCACCATCTAGCAGTGGATCCAGGTGCTAGGCCCGTTAAGCAAAAGCTCCGTAAGATGTACACCAAAGTTGCTTTATTGGTTAAAGAAGAGTTAGAAAAATTGTTGGAGGCAAAAATCATTCACCCAATAGATTATTCTGAATGGATTTCTAACATGGTACCTATTACCAAGCCTTCTGGTGATATTAGAATCTGCACTGATTTTAGAGATCTTAATAAGTCTTTTCCGAAGGATGACTTTCCATTACCAAATATTGACATGATTGTAGATCTCACCACAGGTCATGAACTCTTGTCACTAATGGATGGTTTCTTTGGATATAATCAGATTCATATAGCAGAAGAAGATTAGCATAAGATAGCATTTACTACACCTTGGGGCACATTCTACTATAATATGATGCCATTTGAGCTAAAGAATGCTGGCGCAACCTATCAACGTGCCATGATGGTCATCTTCCATGACCTAATTCATAAGATTCTTGAGGATTATGTGGATGATATTTTAGTAAAATCTGTCAATGCTCTTGATCACTTATTTCACCTTGAAGAAGTGTATAATCATTTGGCAAAGTATAGTCTCATGCTGAATCCAAAGAAATGTGTCTTTGGTTTCACCTCAGGCAAGCTCCTAGGCTTCATTGTGTCATAGCGTGGTATTGAGATTGACCCTAAGAAGGTCAAAGCCATCATGGATATCACTCCTCCTAAGACACTCAAGCACCTTCGTTCTTTGCAAGGAAAACTCCAATCAGTCTGAAAGTTCATTTCTCAACTTGCTGATAAGTGTCAACCTTTCACGCACTTGCTTAAGAAAGATCAGAATTTCAAATGGGACTCAGCTTGCCAGTGCAATTTTGAGCTCATCAAGCAATACTTAGCTAATCCGCCTATTTTGGTTCCTCTAGTTATAGGATGCCCACTCGTATTGTACATCATTGAATCCAAAAATCCAAAAAAAATAATAATAATAATAAAAATTTAAAAAAAATAAAAAAAGGGCTTCCTTCTCTCACAAACCTTTTCACACACACCTTACTTTCCACAATAAAGGCCTTGACATGCGACAAAAACCTTTCACATACCCTACACAATGAGAAACCAATAGAATTACAACGCTTTCACATCGACCTCTCGAAGAGAATCTTTTGGAGTTGTAACCATTATCAAGGCCCATGCTAGTTGCCTCACCCCACAAAAGGAGAACCAACCCCATCACTCCTCTACCGACCATCGATACATCTAAAAAATGAAGCCAAACTCGCTCTTCAATGTCCTCTATTGGATCACCAGAGGATTATGCACAAACCACCCAAACACTCAAACCCACAAGGATGGAGGGAAAGACAGTGCTGATAGCCAATGCAGTGATGGAAACTATCAAAAAAATACCAAAAAAATTCAAAAATCACCTAGCAATACCAAAAAAACTCAAAAATCACCCAACAATACCAAAAAAAATTCAAAAATCACCCAAAAATACCAAAAAAATTTAAAAATCACCCAGCAATACCAAAAAAATTCAAAAATCACCCAAAAATATCCCAGCAATGCCAAAAAAATTCATAAACTACCCAAAAAAGACCAAAAAAATTCACAAATCATCCAACAATACCAAAAAAATTCATAAACTACACAAAAATACCAAAATAATTCAAAAAATTGACCAAACAATATCAAAAAAATAAAATAAAATTTCAAAACATTCGAAAGGGCGTCATAAATACCAAATATGGCCATAAAAGCTTGAAACATTAAAATACCACCCCAAAATTCCTCTTACTTTCTAATATTAAGAAATTGATATTAAGAAGAAGTGTAGTAATGTCCTAAAACATAATTTCAAGCTTAGGAAAATCCAGCACAACTCAGATAGCAAAAGAGATACCGCGAGGCCGATTATCGCCTTCCTTCCAAGCAACCATTATTAATGTGAATCAAGAAGGATTTTGAGTCTTATTTAAGTTGCAGTGGCCACGTTTAAGTCTACCCAATTTCAACAGATATATCAATACTGTGTCAAAAGGCCTATGTGTCCTTTTTGGACCCCTTTAGCGCCTTTCTAGGCCTAAAAGCCTTTTTGAAGGCCCGCTCAGAGATCCTTGGAAACAAGGATTCAAATCAAGCCAAGATATTTTTTTTTTTACAAGTATGAATGCACAAGACAACATCATACAGAGATCACAAAGATCACAACTAAAGACTTCAACACAATCTTGGCAACCAACGAATCTCCAAATTCCACTACCAAACTGACACACACAAACAAAGCCAACAAAGACAACGCGCATGATGAGGGCACAAAAAACAACCACTCATCAACAAAACACCAAGCTGGGGTAAAATGCAGAATCCCAAAATTTTGCTAAGCCTAAAATCTTGAAGCCCTGAAAATTGGCTAAGTCTGGATTTTTGAAGCCCTGAAATTTCCTAGAATCCATAACTTATCTCCGAGAGGTTTGAAACCTATCTCAAACAATTTGTCGCATATATTAAAATATATCTTAAGTATACATCAACTTATACTTAAACGATATATTTTAAACCCCTAAGAAATCTATTTTGAACCAGGAAGGTGTAAAAACCAAAAGGGTGTCCAAAACCAACTTCCAAACTTTCATCCGACAAGCCTAGATAGCCCCTATTTCTCGCACGAGAAAGAAAATTGGTCTAGAGTTTCGCACGAGATCTTTCACTTCTTCGTGTGAGGACTACTAAGCTTTGCATGAGGATTCACATTCTTAGATGAGGATTCCTACGTGCAAGGAACAAACAGTCTCACGTGAGGAAGAAACAGTCTCGCACAAGGAAAATACAATCTCGTGCGAGGAAATAATTTAGCGCGACACAAAACACAAACAAAAAGCTAAAAAAATAAGGAAACCTCCACACCAGGGAGTATCGGATCCACTTAAATCGAGGAATGAACACTCGAGAGCATTAACAGCAAGGAAAGAGGAACATCTAACTATCTAAAACATAAAAGAAAAGCACATACTGAAATAAACATCGCAATGAACAAAAATACATTTCAGAACTAAACAACCAAATAAGTGCGCAGTTCCTCCCAACCGTCAATAGCATCATAAGACCATCGTGGGTCCTAGCCATCCCCTGTGCATAACATCCCAAGCCACCAACCAAATTGTCAGTACTGTCATAATAGGGACGTCACTACTAAAAATATGCAACAATATAAGCACAAATAAATCTAACATGCTAGTGATAACGCATAAGATAATCCTACAGTAGATAACATCACCTATCACATGCTAAACAACAGTAAGCAATAGATGTACTACTAAATCAAATAACATCATCTAATCATATGCTAAACATCATGATAAGGGAATGCTTCAAGTAAACTAACATCATCTAAACATAATATCTAAGCATTCCAATGAAAGCATAAATCACAAGAAAGCATACTTTGAAACCCAAAGTACCAAGTGAAGACATCCAGCAATGGTCGCACTAGGAAAAAAAGATCATCTCTGTACACCGATCCCTAGCAGTGGTGAAGGTAGCTAGGCCTCCCAACCACGTGGCACCCATAGGTCCACACCCACCGTGTTGATGGAGATAATGATCCAACCACAAACACACACAAAGCACAACATCCAAGGCTAACACTCACGCCAGACAATATGATGGCTACAACCAAGAACCTAAGATAATGCAAGGAGTAAAGGTCATGGTCAAACACTCAATAGGCTACTATGTAGGGGCTGACATCTTTGAGAGTCACTTGGCATCAAAAAGCCCAAGCTTGGATCATGTGTCCTCAAACTTAAACGGGTGCTCACACATTGTGTCCTCGAACTTAATCGGGTGCTCACACATTTTACTTATCTTAAGTTTTATTAACAATCACACATTTTATTTAATTATCACTTATATAAAGCTTCCTCTGCCAACCCATGATGCCATGATCATCGGGCTGCGAGATAGAAGCCCCCTCCATATGCTACCCTACCCTACCCATGCTCATCCTATGACAAGTGCCCGTGGGCATGCATACTCCCATTCAAACCCCAATGATCATAACAGCCAACAAATCCACGAAAGATCAAGCCTCGCAAGTCACCCAACAAATGTACATGCACGTACTCATGTGTGGCGCACCACCATCACAAAGATCATAACACAAGGATAGGAATGAGAACACAATGCAAAATAACCACCCAACCGAAAGCAACTCAAGAGGATGAATTCTACACGAATCCCAAAGCCAATAAAATCGTACATCATGAAATCACTCAACCGGCCTCAATTTGAGAGTATGGATTCTACATGAATCCTAATGATGTAACAAGACCAAACATCATGAACTCACTCGACCGACCTCAATCTGGGAGCATGGATTCTACACGAATCCTAGTGTTCATGAAACAAAAGCAAAGGTCCAACAAAAACCATAACAACTGGAAAATCACTCAACCGAACACAACGTCAGGAGTACGGATGCAACATGCATCCCAATGCAACATAAAAGTGAAAAAGTGGTCTGATTGATATCCAAACGGATCATCAAGGTCCACGACCCACATTGTGCCAAGAAAACTTGAGAAAATAGGGTAGCACGCAAAACGAGATAAAAACCCCCAAAATTTGAAAAACTACAAAATTAAAACCCATTTGGCCTTTGGGTTCAAAAACTCCAAAAATCCAAAAATAAAAGAAATCAGACACCCTATGCAAAAATGGCCAACATAACGGTGTAAAACTCCAAACCCTCATCCCAAAAAACAGAGAAATGTTCATACCCACCCAACCGGGTAGAACTAACATACAGAAACAGAGGGGAACACTAGTTCTCAGCCTCCAAACAAACAGCTACCAAAAATAGAAGTAGAAACAGAGCAGAAACAATAAAATAGGAAAGCCCTACCTCATAGCCAAAAGGGCAAAACGGGAATCCAAACCATAAAATAAATATCCTGCAGAAGTAGTTGAAAATTGAGACAATCCAAGGTTTTCCCAAGCTGGATCCAATGAGCCCAACCTCGTAATGATCCCACGCCCGTAGCTCCCACAACGAACAAAATAGTAAATCCTCTTGAAGAGGATTTTGTGTTTTTCTCTCCAACTTTCCAATTTGAAAGTGAGAAGTGAGGAATTAAATTCCTTTTTGGATACTTATTCACTTTTTGGGTGAATAATCGATTAGGGCATTTAACCAACCAATCTAGTTGAACCCTGAATCGACCCAAACAAAAATAGGCTATTCCTATAAATAGGAATTCATCTATGGAAAAGCTGCTAGAAAATAAAATAAATCAATTAAAAAGCCCGAAAACCCCAAAACACATAAATCTCCTTAATAACTTTTGCGACAATGCGAACCTCTAAATGCATAGACATGCTTACTAGTCTAATCACAGAATGCAAATGAGTTTAGATCTAATAATCACCAAAAGGTTTAAATTAAACATTTTAATAAAGGATACGTCGACCATATAAGGACGACATTGGTAAAATATGAATGGCTGAATCACTAACTCCATGTGCCACTGCCAGGGATATAAATCCTGCACACTAAACAACACGATCAAGTGCAATTGCATATAATAACATAGCCGAAGCAATAATGCATTAAATCACCTAATTTAACCATTTATTTAATTATATTAAAACAATCTATTTACATCACTCACATTGGCATAACAATGCAGGAATGAAGTAAATAACCATAGCATTAAATCCATCACATAACAAAATTAGAGGTATGTCCAAATACCAGATAACCAGATATCATCATAAAACACACTGTCATCTCAAAATAGAATCATCATGCAATATGATTAATTGAACAGCATAGTAGTCTAATATCTATGATACTAGAATCAAAGAGTAACATTTAACCCTTAGGTCATCTCAAATGTAAAACATCACATAAGAATAGATATCTCTTAGATCAAAATAAAATAAGGTAAATGTCTACAGCACATGACCAAATAATCCAACAAGAACAATCCATTCTAATTACTTAAGCATTTAATAATGATTTATTACTCTACATTAAAAAGGCATTTAAAACACATAAGCAAACATAGTAAAAAACATGACTAACCACTGCTACAGGAACCTAGTCTAGTGTAGCATGGTAAAAAGTACACAGTGCAATCTCTGCACACATCTCAAGATAATCATGGAACCACCTCATGATACCACATCAATCCTGGTAACCACTGGCACAAACCTCAATGAACCAAAAATCACATCATAATCTCAAAGATTAGTCAAAAGCATAATCAAAGCAACTGATAAAGAAACATAAACCCAAACACCTCAACGGTGTAGACCACTCAGGGTCACAATCATGATCCATCAGAACAAAAGATTAGGAAGGCCCATGTGTCCTTTTTGGACCCCTTTAGCACCTTTTTAGGCCTAAAAGCTTTTTTTCAAAGCCCATGTGTCCTTTTTGGACCCCTTTAGTGCCTTTTTAGGCCTAAAAGCTTTTTTTCAGGGTCCAGGTGTCCTTTTTGAACCCCTCTAGTGCCTTTTTAGGCCTTAAATAGCTTTTTCAAGGTAAAAATGTCCTTTTGGCCCCCAGAATGCTTTTTTAGACTCAAAGCGCCTTTTTTAAGGCCCTATTTTGACCTTTTCAAGCCCCAAAAATGCCTTTTTAGGCCCAAAAGCCTTTTTCACGGCCCTATTTTGATCCTTTTGGTCCTGTTTAGGCCCAAGTGCCTTTTTCAAGCCCCTAAACTACCTTTTTAGGCTTGAACGCCTTTTTTAAGGCCTTTTTTTTAATCCTTTTTGGCCCCTAAGATACCTTTTTAGGCCCAAATGCCTTTTTCAAGGCCCTATTTTGATCCTTTTCGGCCCCCGAGACACCTTTATAGGCCCAAGCACCTTTTTCAAGCCCTCAAACTGCCTTTTTAGGCCCAAACACCTTTTTCAAGGCCTTTTTTTTATCCTTTTTGGCTCTTGAGATGCCTTTTTAGGCTCAAGTGCCTTTTTCAGGCCCCTAAGACATTTTTTTTGGCTCACCTGTCTTTTTATCAAGGACCTCTTTTAGCCATCACATGCCTTGTGTAGGTCCCACAGCCTTTTCCACGCCTCATAAACATCTATTTCATTACGCACCTAGACAAATGTCCCCACATTTTGTCTTATTATTGTCTGTCATACTTGCTAAATCTAAACAAACATTCTCACCTATGAGTCATGGTTACCCTTACTCTACCAATTGTATTGTTCCCACTTTTACAAGTGTCATGCTATTTCATTATTTATCCCAAAAACACAAAAACATTCAAATATATATCAAACATCCCAAAAACATTTAAATATTTGACAAAAACACAAAAACATCCATATATCTTCCATAAAAATCCTAAAACCAAAACATGACATTACATTATGAACAACATCTGTTGTCCCTTTGATTGCCACAATAATAAGCACAAACTTTTTATTCTCCTGTGACAGCAACACCAACATTCCATTTAACTAATAATCTTTGGCAGATTTTTTTTATTCTGGCCTCCCAGGGGGAGGTGGCAAGATAGGGTGTCCAAACAATGGCATTCCTTCAGACATAGTCCCAAATGATGATGCCCCTAGAGTTATCCTCACACTTGCCCAAAGTGTATCCATGGGGATCAGGATGTTACTACGCCTCAAGAGTGTGTTTATCTTCTCCATAAAATTTTTTTCAGAGTATACGACTCTCCTCCTTTGCTCCAAAGGGATCGCTTGTGATATAATCCCATGTAATAGGCTGCCTCTCGTGCAACCCTCACTAATTGCTCCATGACATCTTTCATTTCTGCCCGTAGTCTTTTCGCTCCTAGAAGAGTTGTTGTCCTTTGCACAATATCACATTCTCTTTCATATCTATTCGCTAGAATTTTCATTGACTCCCTCTCATGTTTGAATGTATTCCACTAATTCTGGTACCATGTAATGCATGCATTACTTGCATTCAGCTGCTCTTGTGCCCTCCGTGCTAAACTATTGGTCTACACTGCTGACTCCTTGAATGCTTCTACTTGTGATCGCAAGAGCACTAATTCATTTTCACATCTCTCCATTTCCACTCTCTCTGCTGCCAAAGTTGCCTCCACAGTCTCCACTCTTGTTTGCTCCATCATTAACATCATCCCTAGGTGCTCAGCTTCTATTCATGCACCATCCTCTTGCGCTCTTTCAATCAGGCCTTGAAAGAAATTTGCATCTTTCTCCACCTGGTTAGCCAGTTCTTTTTCCATTGCCAATGCTTTTTCCATCACCACCGCTGCATCATGAGCTTCTTGTAGTGCAACATCATATTGCAATGCTCAAAATGGCCAAAATGTAGACAACACTGGGTCACCCTTTTGATCCCCAGAGCTCTGCATCATATCCCTTAAATTACTTTTTTTCTTCTTCCATTCGATCACTGTTGGTCACATCAGGGATCTTTGTTTCCCTTCTGGAAGAGTCTCTTCTACAGATGGTTGATCTTCTGCACTTGCTCCCTTTAACCACACTTACACACTTGGTAAGTTTGTCTCCTTCTCTTTTTTGATTGCCTCTGTTTGTTGCATCGCACCTTCTGCTAATAGTTGCAGCAAGGTCAAATCTTCTTCTTCCTCTTCTGGTTGATTTTGAGCTGGATTACTTTTGCTAGCCTCAACCACTCCCTGATCATAACACCACACATTTTAACATGGAAAAGTTTCTCTTCCTTCTTGTTGGCTCCACTTTACTCCCCACTTCTTCCCTCCCACCCATTTCCTTTCTCCTTGGCTTTCATTTTCCTCTTCACTCCATCCTCCTGTTCCACCTTCTATCACCTCTGGCATTTTTTGCCTCTGCTCTTGCAAATAGGCCATTGATATTTCACTCACAGCTTAATTCTTCACTCACCCTTTTCTTATGCTTCAACTAACACTTCTTGTTGTCCATCTTTCACCAAATTCACTCACCTTTTATAGAACCAACCACATTCTCCATCGCTTCCATTACATGCTATCCATATCTTCGGCAACTACTTCCCTCCTTTCCACAACTTCCCTCCCCTATCATAATAGTATGCTATATCCTACCTCTTTCCACTAGCTTGTCATGCTTTTCATCGCACTATCTACTAATCTTCTCATTTTCATCTTTCCCACCACTATCCTATCACACTAACCTTTTGTATGGTAATCCCTTGTCCATATTTTGGTTTATCCACTATATATTTCTTGCATGTTAGTCCTTTTCTTGGTATCATTGTATATTTCTCATCTCTTCACATCCATTCATGCTTGATCAACAAAATCAAATACAAATAAACATTTTTTTTTTCTCTTGGTTAGATGCCTTCGTGAGTCCTTGAACAAGATCCCTTTTCATCAAAATGTTGCCCTACATAGTTATGATTGCCCAGCTCATCCTAGTTCTTGATATTACCAATAGATCCTTGCATGTTGCATCCTTCCTCTTGTCTAATCTTAGTCTCTCAGTATCCAGTCCTACCGATCTCTTTGGAAAAAGGTTACCTTTTCTGGATTACATTTTCTTTTGATTTATTTTCTTTTCAGGATTTCACCTTTAGTTCTTAAAGTATCTCTTCCAAGTCATTTGGGTTGTTCTCTCCTCATGGTCACCACGATCTTTTATATCATGGTGTGCTATGAATGGGGCAATTCAAGAACAAGGTTTTGATCAATTCTTTTTCTTTCTCTTTTTTGCTTGTGAGTTAGTCGAATATGACCCTTGCATAGTCCAAACATGTGATCACTTGTGGTTACATGGTACACTTTGGAAATATTGTTTTCTTGTGGATTACCCAGTATCATTTCCACTCTAATTCTTTCAGGATTCCAGTGTGATGTTGGGGCAATCCTTGCATGTTTGTTTCATGTCAGTCCTATGTAATATTGGTATAAAGGCCTTGATGTTCTTAGTAACCTTGGCATATTCCAAATATTCTTATATCAAAATAAGTGCTCAACTACGTGGTGGTGCTCCCCTTTGGAACACCCACACGCTCAAGCTTCAATGGATTTCTTAATCCTCCCATCTTATCCAAACATCCCATCCTATCCAAGCATCCATCCAATTAGTCTTACAATCCTAATCTAACAGTTTTATCCATAGCCCAATCATATCTCCTATCAATCCCATGGTATCTAATCTTGTATCAATCATAATCATAGCTCCTTCATCAATCATAATCATAGCTCCTGTATCAATCATAATCATAGTTCCTTCATCAATCATAATCTTAACTCCTTCATCAATCATAATCATATCTCTTTCATTCATCATAATCATAGGCTAAAAGCATAGATCTGTGTCATCGTTTGTGATACCAAAACTTGTTTTGGTTTGGTCAAATCTCATTTCTTTATCAAAACTCAATTTTTTTTCAAAAACTAAAAATACCCTTTTATAGATCTCAGATTCAATATCATCATTATATAAATTTTTGAGTGTTTTGATTAGTTATAATATGTTATAATCTCAAAGTATTATAAGTTGATATTTCAACATTTCAGAAGATGCTCCCTCAAAAAAGGAAAAAAAAATATTAAATCATATCAAAAAAAATTTAAAATTATATTTATCTCTAAAGGAGAGAATCCTATTCATGAATATGTAATTTTTTTTCAAGAAGGTATAGATTTGATAGGAAAGTTTTGACGGGAGGAAAAAACTGTTGGATTTTGATAAGGTCAAACTTGAATACTTATAAAAAAGAAAATATATATATAAAATAATTATTTCTTTTTTTGTACACTAGCTATACATGTCATATATAAGATATTTTCAAATCAGAACAAAAAATGATGATTTGCATATACTTGTTTGACGAGAACTACACCCTATATTTTTTATAGTTAAAAAAGGGACTTCAAAATAAAATAAAATGAATAAATTCCTATTCAAAAAAATTATAAAAATTATAGGCATAAAATTCATCCAATTCTACTCATTTGATCAGTTTACATCATCTTCATATTTTAAACACAAATACCATTTTTTTTGTCACTAATGTTGAACTGTCACATTCTGATATCACGTTTCTTTATAAAAGGTGACACAGGTTTGTGCTTTTACCCCATAGCTCCTTCATCAATCATGATCATAGCTCCTTTATCAATCATAATCTTCACTCCTTCATCAATCATAATCTTAGGTGCTTCATCAATCATAATCTTAGCTCCTGCATCGATCATAATCATAGCTCCTACATTAATCGTAATCTTAGTCATCACCAATCATAAATCCTTGAATCATAATTTCCCCAAATCTCCCATCTTCCAACTCACTTCCTTGGGTTTGATTTAGAAAACCAATCACCCTATCCCCTCTCCCTAAAGCTAGTGTTCTTAACCATTGGTTATCCTTGCGCACAAGGTTTTCCTTTGTATCATTCTCCCATTGCTTCCTTGAAACATCTCTCTTAGCTATCCTTAGTCCTCCTCTTGTCCTAGATTCTTGTACCTTTCAAGAAGTTATTGGGCCTCCCCTTCTCTCCCCACCATCTCCTTGAGGGGGCATCACACAGTCCACTCTCTCTTCTTCTATTCAAGACTGGGGCAATCATGTTGCTTTCAAAGTCATCTCCATGTCGTTTATATCTGAACTTCTTTGAAATAGTATTGGAACAATACTATCTCAAAGAGGGGCAAAATGTAGACACCTAAAAATTTTTTAGAAAATAAAGTATTTTTATTTTCTAAAAAAAATCCCTAATGACATCATCATTTATTAATTAATTATTTAATTAATTAATTAATTAATTTTTATGACATTAAATCCCTTTATCTTAATTAAAAATATTTAATTAAGAAATCCATCCCAAAAATGTTTAAACCTTATTTAAACATTATTTCCTTATTTATTAATTATTTAATTAATAAATTGACCAAAAATCCCAAAATAAATTATATATTTATCTTTTACCCAAAATTTGGCCAATTTCCTTAAGACCACTAACCTCTTCCAAAATCTTCTAATCCTTCTTTAATTTCAATTAAAGGCTAATCCCATCATTTTCTAAACAACCTTATTTATCCTCATCCTAGAAGCCTAGACTCTTCTAGAAGATGTCAATTCTAATCCTAATCCCCCCTCTAACCTTGTCACATTCCCTAAACAAGGTTAGCTAACTCCTAAGCTAATCCTAATCCCTCTTCTAATCATGTGCACAACTTAAGCAAGGGTTAAGACTTGCTAACCCAAGCCAAAGTCAACAATCTCATCCTCCTCCCAACCATCTCTATTTATGACCCAACCATCTCTATTTGACCCAACCATCCCCATTTATGGCTCAACCTCCCTCATTACTCCTTTGACCAACCCATATCCTACCCTCTCACACCCAATCACCTTGTGACATGTGTCACCTCCTAATTGGCTTTAAACAAGCACAATCCATGTGCTCCCCTTTGAGTTCATCCTAGTGCTCCCTCACCATCTTGCCATCCTTGCATCCTGATCATCCATCCTTCCACCCCTTGGCCTATAAATAGAAGCCTCTCCCTTCACTAAAATCATCCACTTTTGAAGCAAACTTATAATGCTATTTTGAGAGCCTAAAAACTACCAAAATACTATTATAATGCTAAAAACCCTCCATACCTTCATTATTGAATCATTCATCCACACTCATATTTGATTATGACCCATCCATTTGGAGCTTGAGCACATCGTGAGCATACATCCACTATCCATCAAGGACATAGCTTCTTCATCATGAGAAGCACATGAGGAGTTTACCATCTTTGGTCTACTTTCCTCAATCTTGTCTTCTTTAGTCCTATCTTAAGTGTTTACTTGTTTTTAGTATTGAGAATGCTTTTTATAGATTAGTGTTCATTTTACTCTACTAAAATAGGTGATACAGTAGAGATGATACGAGTGGAATCCATAGAGTCTAGCTATTTTGATTGCATAATCCTACACCATATGCTATTTTATTTCTTCCTCATCTACCAAACCAACTTTCCACCATATGCTTTTTTTCTAAGAGAAAGATCATAAACACCCACACCACCACAATGTTTATCTAAAGCCATCTCCTAGAGAGAAATTAAAGGAATTTTCCACTACCCTAACATATTGTTTTCCCATAGGAAATTGGTAATGATCTGCTTAATTTGTTTAATCACTATTGTTGGACCATAAGGAACACAAATCAAATAATTTGGTACAACTGAAAGAATAGATCTAACTAAGATAATTCTACCTGACAAAGACAACCACTTGACTTTCTAGGCAGAAATTCTATTTTTTATCATATCCATGATGGTCTTCTAGTACATAGTTTTGTTTGTACCTACAAAAAAGGGAACTCCCAAGTAGACTAAAGGAAGAAGATCTTGCTAAAACCCCAAAATCTGAACTATCTTAGAAGAAATAATTGCATTTTTTAAGAAGATGTATAGTTTTGACTTAGGGGAATTAATGCTTTGTCCTGATACTAAAGTGTACAAATCCAAGAAATTTTTCATAATTCTAGCTTCTTGCATTGTTTCATGGCCAAATAGGAGAGTTTCATTAGCAAAGAGGGAGTGAGTGACTAAAATTGTAGATCTTGGAACTTGTATCCCCCTCCACTAATTTTGAGCATGTTTGGAAGAGATCAATCTATTGAATGCTTTGGCCATAATAATAAAAAGTGATGTTGAGATCAGATCTCCTCACCTCACCCCTTGGGAGGAGGAGAAGAAACTTGAAGGAACCGCATTTATAATTACTAAGAATTAAGCCCCTAATAAAAATGCCTTGATCCATTTGCACCATTTAGAAGAAATGACAAATTTTAGAAGCACTTTAATGAGGAAGTTTCAATTAACTTTATCATAAGCCTTCATCATGTCTAATTTGACTACAAAGGATGGTATTTGATGAGTATTTAACAAATGAAGAACCTCAAGAGTGACTAAGGCGCCTTCCACTATCTCCTTCCCTGGCACAAATCTTCCTTTCTCCAAAGAAATGATTTTGCACAAAAGATTTTGGAGCCTAAGATAGATTGCTTTGGTGAAAAATTTGTAAACCATGTTGCACAAAGAAATTGGTCTAAAATCTGTAAATGTGTTAGGGGATTAAGACTTTAGAATCAAAGAAATATTGGTGGTGTTAAAATTCTTGATAATAAAACAATGCTACCTAGATTATTCCATTGCTGCAAGTAACTCAAAACCATTTAAATCCCAACATTTTTTATAGAAAGTATCAGTGTATCCATTTGGTCCTAGGGCCTTGTCCACAGACATATTGAAAACTACATCCATAATTTCTACTAATGTGAATGGTTTCACTAATTCTACATTATCTTGAGGGGTGACCAATTGAGGAATGATAGATAGTAAATCTTCTTCCAATTGAGGAGATGGTTAAGGGCTTTGAGGTGTGTTTAAAAGGGTTTTAAAAAATTTAACACCCTCTTCTTGAATGTCTCTATCCCCCTTGAAGATTAAGCTAGACTTAGAATTCTCAATTTGAAATATAGCATTAGCTACCCACCTTTGTTTTAGTAACATATGGAAGAACTTAGTGTTTTTATCACCATGTTTAAGCCATATTTCTCTCAATTTTTGCATCCAAAATCCCCCCTCTCTCCCACAAATCTCTTCCCATTCAGCTTGCAGCCCCTTTTTTTAGCAAAATGATCCAAGTCCAAACCATACTAAATAATATGACGATGAATCTTCTCTAACTGTTTAGCCACCTTGTCCTTTTGTGTGAAGATGTTATTCAGCACATGCTTGTTCCAACTCTTGATATTTTCTTTAACGAGCTAAAGTGTTTAATAAAACTAAATCATTTTAGACCCTGTCACAAATCATGCACTAAACCACTACTTCTTGAGTAATGGCAAGAAGTGTGCATATCTAAACTACATGTTTTGGAATTTGAAAGAAGATGTGGACTTGGGGACTAAGAGACCAACAAAAATATTCAACAAAATTGAATAATGATTAGACCCAGTAAATGGTAACACTTCTAAAGATACATCAAACTGAAACAACTTCCAACTTTGGGAAAACAAAAATCTGTCTCATGTTTTAGCAATTTGTAGGAAACCTTGTCTCCTATTAATCCAAGTGAACATCCCATTATCTAGAACAATATCAATCAAATCATTTTCCTTAATGAAGTTGGTGGAGATATGCCACCCTGCTTTTCATAATGGGACAAAATGGCACTAAATTCCCTAGCCAAAACAAATTTTGTATGTTTGTGGTCTTACATTAGTTGAGAGAGTAATAACCAAAGTTTGCACTTATCCTGTGTCAAGGTAGGACCATATACATTAACCACCATAAAATATATTTTGAAATGCTTAAAATTGAGAAGTTGCCAATTAGCTTCTTGTTGAATAAGGAAACTTGAAATTGTAATAGGATTTCAAAGCACTATAATAACTCCTAAATCAGCTAGACCTTGGGAATGAGAAGATTTCCATATTGACCACTTCACAACTTATTTTTGGAAAACTTGTGATAATTTGGTTTCTTTCAAAAGAAAAATATCAGGTAACAAAGAGTCCAATTGTTGTTTGACCCTTTTCCTTTTGTGAGAGGCATTAATGCCTCTGACATTCCAAGTAAAGAGCCTCATTGGGGCTAAGGAGAACATATTGTTCTCCTCATAACTCTTTGCATTATTGCAAATTTACCATCAAGCATAGACTAAGTACCTAATGCAATTTTCTCCTTAATCTTTGAACTCTTAGGCTTGTGAACTCTATTTTTTGAAGTTTTAATCAAAGGTGAATCTTGCAATCTAGTCTAAGAAATAGAAAACTTTGTGGATAATTCAAAATCTGAACCTAACCCTATTTGAGAATTTTCCTATTTTTAGGACTCCACATCCACCAACTAAACCAAGGAAACCACATTGAAATCCTTATACTCTTCAAGGAAATAAGGGGTTTCTTCAAATTCCTCCACCTTGTGCAAATGATCAATCAAAGAGTTAGGGTCATCGTACAAAATTTTTAATTCTGTATGAGCTATTATCAAAGCATCTTTGCATTTGGAATTTGAAGGCTTGTACCAACCAATCAAAGATGCAATAAGAGGTTTTTCTACTAGGATTAAATTATCTTGAAGCACTGCATCAAAAACAATATTCAAGTACATTTTTTGAATCTCATCTATAATGGAAACTAGAAGAGGTGAACTAGCCAATTTGAGAACAAATGAATCTAAAATAACTCTTTGTAACTTGTAGTTCTCCAAGGCTTTGTTTTTTAAGATATCTATATTTTATGCAGGATAGATATGATTTTGATGAACACCATTATGAAGACCAAGAAAGTTTTTCTCTTCAGCTATCTCATCAAAATACTTAGGAGCCATTGTTATAGCTAAGTGACTTTCCACAAAATTAAGTTTTGCTTCCATAGGTTTCGTGTGTTTAGCTTTCTTTTATAGCTCACATAACATGTCCTCCCAATTACTATTCTTACACAACTCAAGTCACTATTTAAGTTGTTTGAAGTTAGTAAAAATTGAATTGACACATTTGGACCTATGTGTAATTGATTCACGCCCCTCCAGTTATTCTAAATCATTCTAACAATTGGTATTAGAGCATTGGTGCTTGTAAGGAAAGATTTAAGGAACTTAAGTAAAAGATCAAGATGAACAAAAGAGAGATACCCAACCTTAACAAGAGCAACATCCTAGCATGGAAAAACTTGGTGAGATTACACTTATCTTATATTGCATATTCTACATCATAATACTTGGACAATGAAGACATTGACATACCTAGACCTATGATAATTGAACAAATAATACAAAAGTAGGAGCACAATGAAATGATGATTGAACTTGCAAAAGGCCTAAGTTATGATAGATTTGATGATGTGAATGAATGCACTATGAAAAAGAAAATGTGGCACAAATTAGCACAAGTCCATAGAGGATACAAAAATAGATTTAGAGCTAAGGAATAAGTTTTATGAGGAAAGTTTCATGAAATGAGAATGAAAGAAGGTCAAACCATTGGACAACACTGTGGCCAAATGAAAGAGGTGTTGAATGATATTAGATGAGATAGAGGAATCATATCTGATGAGACTATGATAAGTAAGGTATTGAGATTTTTACTTCCTATCTATGCAATTAGAGTATCTACAATTCAAGAACTCAAATGTTCAGTAGGTAATGATCTAACCTTTAATACTCTAGTTGGTAGACTCACTACATCTAGACTATCAATTTGGATAATTATTCCTCTTCTAGTGTTGAATCATTTTTTAAGGCTAGACTAGCCCTTTATGGATCTAAGGTGTTAGTAAATAGATTTTTCTTCTTGAAAAAATCATCACACTACCCTTGAATGCCAAAATTAGATGACACATAAAACTAATAGTTGATTCCCTTGCAATGATTATTTGCAAGTTCTCTTTGAGATTTGATATGAAGGCTCAACTCCCTTCTTTAGATTTGCAATGAATTAAATAAATCATCATGTCTTTAACCTTACGACATGAAGGCTTTAGCATTCATCCAAATAAGAAATGAATCTAATTATATAATTTACAAAAAAGGAAAGAAACAAATAATTGAAATCCTTCATGTAATCTTCCAACAATATAAAGGTAAAGGAGATCTTAATGTTTGTTTATAAATGTGAAAGCACCAAGCATACAAACTTATGATATGAATATAACTCTTAAGATATGAGACAAAACTATATTTGAGAATGATTGAGTTCATCCATAGATATACTATGATCAAAAAATCACACACTAGAACCTATTGATTCAAATATACAAAAGTCTCTTTATTCTTAGGTATTTGATAAAAGGACAAATAGTTAATTTTATTTCTACCCCTTCTCCATTAGTTTGAAAATCATATTGAGAGTTCCCCTCGCCACCTATTAGAATTAACACAAATTTATTCTACTTCCCCCAAAGCCATATGAATATTTGGGAAAACAAGAACCCTTGACCTTTCTTTCTTTGACATATTTATCTTTCCTCTACCCAACAACTTCTTTTAGTTTCAATCATTGTTTTCTTTTTGCCTTTATCTTCTTTGTAAGGTTTACTTTCTTTTTTCCTCTTTTCAAGTTTGATATACTTATAAATATTTATTTTAAACTTTATAAGAGTATATCTTAACATAGCTGAATTATATTTGAATAAATGGCATTTAAATATGTTAATAAACACAAAAGTATTTCTTTTGTTGGGCC
Source organism: Cupressus sempervirens (assembly GCA_028749045.1). NCBI lineage: Eukaryota > Viridiplantae > Streptophyta > Pinopsida > Cupressales > Cupressaceae > Cupressus > Cupressus sempervirens. The sequence continues at coordinate 211,552,998 of CM053783.1, forward strand.
AACAAAAAAATACTGCTACCATTAAAAATGGGTAAATTTCTATTGGAAACTATAATTGGAACAATTTTTATGTTGTAATTGATGTCAAAACTTATTGGTAATAGAATTTTGTATATTATTTGAGTTCCATAATAAAATGATTGATGAAGAGGAATTGAAATGATGGACATAGCAAAAGCACCTAGAGGAAAAATTGAGTTATGAGAGTAAACTACAATGGGCACTTGATGATACAAGAGATTTGAGCTTGGATTTTGGTGAAGTTATAGTTTTCATGATTGGGGATCTATTTAAGACATATTGGGGAACCTTTCCTCATGAGTGCATAGTGATTAGAGTTATTGTGTTGAAGTTAGAGTCATTTTACCACTTGGTTGGAGTTGTATTTTCTAGTTTTTGGTTTTTGTTACGGGCTATGAAACCAATTTTGCATAATTATTAGGAGACTAAAAAATTACAAGACTAAAGAGGGCCTAGATTACTATCTATGGTCCAAGGTAAAAATCCTAATTCATTATGAGTTCGGAGATATGGAAATTCTCCTAGGAGATCAATTTTCTGTCAGTTTTTAGGACAGGTTTCTATTGTGACTTTCAAAATGGATGCAAACTTATCCTTAATTTATTACCCTTTGCAAAAATAAGGGGTTATATAGGATCAAAATTATTACCTTTAGTTAAGATCAAAATTCTTTATTTAGTACTAGTGAAGAGATATTGTCATTTTCCTTGGACATTAATTTTTGGGCAATTTTTGTGGAAACATGTGGAGTTTTCATCTTGCACAATTTTGTATGAGGAAATGGGATCTTCTTAAGATAGGGACATGTTATTGGGTCATTTGTGGACCTAAATATAACTTTTCATTTAGTTTTCTTGATTTTTGTTATATTTTTTGTGTACTCTTCCAAGGTGGACCTATATTATAATTAAATGCTTGACTAGCCAACTTGTGGGTTAGCTGGCTACCCATAGTTTAGAAACAAGGAGGTTGCTTGGTGGCTTGGAAGCAAAATTTGAGATCTTGGAGGTTTCTACTAGATTTTTATTGTGTTATAGATATGGGCTAGCTAGGATTTTAGTTAGATCTTTAGAGATCTTGGAGAATTACTATTATAATTTCTTTTGTATTTGTCCCTAATTGGGAAGGTCTTATGATTCGACACATTGCATGTAATCATCTATTTTATGAATAAAGAGTTGTGAATTAGTATCAAATCTCTGTGTTTTTTTTAACATTTCACTATGTGGTTATTTTCATAGGGCAAGGACATCTCCTTTGGGGATTATCTTTCCTTGGACTACATCAGGTGGTATCAGAGTGAAGGTTTCATCTAGGTAGTTGATCTTATTAGAGCATAATTGTTCATGAGTATGTAGATAGATTACCAAAGTTGAGGCAATTTGCACCAGGGCCTTGGGTTCATCTAAGAAGATTTTGATTTGGTGGTGATTGTGTTGATGATCAATTTCTTTGGAGTCCTAGTTTGTAATTCTTGGTGTGGGTTGATAGATTTTGATCTAACCTACACTTGTAGAGGATGTGCAGATGCATCAATGGATGTGAATATGGAAGGTTGATCTTATTGAGGCATGATCATAGAGAGTTTTTGGATTGTAGATTTGTGTTTTTAGACTTGCAATTTGGTTCTTGATTATTCCTACAAGGTGGGAGGTTGTGATATGACATGCAAATAATTCAAGATTGTCACAAGGAGTAGGGGAAGGATTTTTTGCAGAGGGTTTGCAAAAATTTTGGAAGATTGCTTTGAGATTATTGGACTCTAAGATGATTGCAAAACTTTGTGATGTGGTGGAGAGAAGGACTAATGAAACACTAGCTCAGGTGGATGCTATTGTGGATGCTACTTTTTCTAAAAGAGTTGAGAAAAATAAGAAGGAAGTTGTATTCTACTGGAGTTGGAGTCTACCAATCTAGAAGAGAGTTATTTGGCCAGTTAAAAGACTTATTCAAGAGAGAAGATGACATATCAAAGTCAAGAAGGAAGAAGTTAGTTTTGTTGATCATTTTGTGGAGTTTGATGTGAAACCTACAGAGCAACTTGTGGTTGTTACTAAGGATATTCCTAATTTTTTGATGTTGGGATGGAGATTTTTTTTCACAATCAATTGGTAGAATCTAACATGGAAATTATAGAGCACTTCGTTATGGATAATCAAGTTATTTTTGGTGATGAGATGCATGTTGTAGAGCATCTTGTTGTGAGCAATGAGTTTACTAAGATTGTTGATTACGAGGATTTGCATATGCTTGTTGATATGGATTTGAATTCATATGTTCTTTATGAGATTATTTAGGGTATAGATGTACCTGTTGATGTGGAGTTTGATGTTTCTAGTGTAGATTCACTAGTTGCTAACTTGGTTTTGGAGTTACATGATATTTCTAGAACATGGAGTAGATGTTTGAGGATATTGTTGTTGCTGGTTGTGATCAGTTGCAAAGATTCTAGGTGAAGCATTATATTTAGTTTTTTCATAGGAGTGAGCATGTTGATTGGGTTATTGAGATTCATTTGATTCTGATGTTATAGTAGATGAAGCATAGATGATTTATTTTCATATTTTTTCTATTGACTTTGATGGAGTGTAAGCCTTTGGTAAAGATGAAGTTGGTTGCAGATCATTCTTCGAACATCAAAGTATGGGACACACTTTTCTATTTACTTGGGGAGTCTAATGTAGGATCATTCAGCTTGGATTTTTTTATATTTATATTTTTCATGATTGGGATGTGTTGTAGAAACATTGGGAAACCTTTCCTCATGAGGACATAGAGATAGGATCTATCATGTTGAAGTTAGAGTCATTTTACCTCACTGCTAGAGCTGCATTTTTTGGTTTCTTCTTGTTGTTGTGAGCCATGTAACTAATTTTGCACAAATAAAAAGAGACTGAAAGCTTAATATATTTATTAAAGCCTAGATTAATATCTATTTTCTAATGCACAATTCATAATTCATTATGAGTAGGGAGATGTGGAAATTATCTTGCGAGATAAATTTTCTATTAGTTTTCTTGATCGGTTTCTCTATATGACTTTTGCGATGGATCTCCACTTATCCTTAATGGATCAGCCTTTGAAAACTTAAGGGGTTGTATAGGACCTAAATTAATACCTTTAGTTAAGAGTGAAAGTCTTGATTGAATCGGAGCGAGGTTATATTTTTGTTTTCCTCGGCCATCAAATTTTGGGTAGTTTTCACAAAAACATGTGGAGTTTTCATCTTGTACAATTTAGTATGAGGAAATGGGATCTTTTTAAGATAGGGACATGTTATTGGGTCATGTGTGGACCTAAATATAATTTTTTATTTAGTTTTATTCATATTTTTTATAGTTTTGGTGTTCTCTTCCAAGGTGGACCTATATTGTAATTACATACTTGACTAGCTGACTTGTGGCTTAGTTGGCTATATAAGGAGCTTGAGTTGATATATAAATAATAATAAGAAGGAAATTTAGTTCACTATGGGAGCTGGATAGAAAATATTTGAGTTGGAATGTGAACCAATGAGTTTGTGAGAAGAGCTAATGATTGTTGTTTATAAACAAAGAGGTTTCTTTGTGGCTTGCGAGCACAAGTTGAGATCTTTGAGGTTTCTACCCAATTTTTGTTGTGTTATAGATCTAGGCTAGATAGTATTTAAGTTTGATAATGAGGGATCTTGGATAATTACTATTGTAATTTCTTTTATGTTTTCCCATAACTGGGAAGGCCGTACAACCCAACACATTGCATGTAATCATCTATTTTATGACTAAAGAGTTGTGAATTGGTATTAGATCTCTATGTTTTTGTTTATATCCTATTTTGTGGGTATTTTCTAGGGGCTAGGACATCTCCTCTAGGGATTCTCTTTCCTTGTACTACATCACTTGATTAGTTAGGCTTTGACAAGATAGAGTGATTGTTTAAATCATGCTACAAGTGAAGAAGATAGTTGCACTAAAGCCCTAAAGAAATGATCAAAGAATTACTAAAAGTATAGGCTTAACTAAGAAACAAAGGAGAATATTAAGGGACTTGAGATATATATTGAGCAATGCTAGTGTCGATTGAGTGCTAGTATGTGCTAAGAAAAGTAGTGTTGACTGGGCATCTGTATTGACCAAGTGTAAGTATATGTTTGGAACAAAAATTATAGTATCCATTGAGGAATCTAGTGATAACCAAGCATCATAACATAGTGTTTGTTGATATAGACAACATTTAATAGTTTATGAGGAATCATGATTTTCAGTAGACAAAGTTGATTTCTTGAAGTATGTAGAGCATGTTGAAGATAAGGAATGATGTGTTGGATCATTTAATTTAGGGGAAACTATTTTTGCATGTTTCTTTGCAAGAATTCTAAATGAAGTTTGGAGAAGTTTCTAAAAGAGAAAAAATATCAAAATTACCTATTTAAGAAGGGACAATAGCTAACCTACACTGGTTGGAGCATTTGTTGATGATATTTAAAGTAAAACATAAGCTAGAGGCTAAGAAGAGTTGTGAAGAGTCAAAGTGTGATTTCTTGAAGGAGTGCCACATAGATCAAAGATTGAGATAGTAGTGAAGGCTAGTTAGTAGATCAACATGTGAGCCAAATTGTGATATTTATATGTAAAGTGAGTTGTATTTGTTAGATCAAAACCTACTATTACTTTCTAACCATTGTATTAGTATTGAAATCCTTTAAACAAGGTTGACCTCCTAGTTATATATCAATCCTTTAGTCAAGGTGGCATTCTAATGGAATTTTCTAAAGTAGTCTAACAAGGCCACTCCTAATAGGGTAATTGTATCCTTTAACAACATAATATTTAAGATTGTGGTTTCTAACCTTTAATAGGGTTGGATCCTAACAAAACTCACTTTAGAAGAGTGAAAGATTGGTCACATGTTACTCGTGGTTTTTTCCAAATTGGATTTTCATGTTAAATGCCAGTGTCAACTTATGTGGATTTTATTTGTGATGATATACTATTAATAATTTATATTCTTCAAGTCTATCATTATTAGGATAGTGAATTTTTATTTTATGTTATTGATAATATTCTATAGTAGCCAAACTAATGAATTCTTAGATTTGAAGTAGTTGAAGTATTTAATTATTTAATTGGTACATCTAGGTGTTAGATAACTAATTCATCCCCCACTCAATTATTCTAAACATTCTAAGAATTCGTATTAGAGATTCTTTTCTTGTAGAGAAAATTTTGAAGGTACTTGAAACTAAATATCAAGATCTACAAAAAGGAGGTGCCAAGGTTGAACAATGAGAACTTCCATACATGGAAGTGTTTGATGAGGCTACATGTGGTAGGAATTGGAAATGGTTCAATACACCTTTTAGATAATGCATTGTAGAGATAATAGTTCTTCCTCTAATAGCTCTATAGTTGAAAGAGAAGTAGGAACACAACAAAGCTATGTTGGAAATTGCATCAGCCCTAAGCTACTTGGATTTTGATGATAGAAAAGACTACAAAAATATCAGGGAAATGTGGGATACACTAAAAACCATGAATGGAGGAGACACAAATGTCTTGAGGGTAAAATTAGAAATCTTGAGAGGTAAGTTTGATGAAATCTAAATGATGGAAGGTAAGAATATTGTCTAGTATTGTGGAAGAATCAATGAGTTTTTTAATGTCATAAGAGGAGGAAATAGAAAAATTGATGATGAGACTATGATTAGCAAGGTATTGATAACTCTACTTCCCATTTATGTTATTGGGATTTTTGTAATGCAAGAATTGAAATGTAGTCCTACTAATAGCATAATTCTAGAAGGTGTGATTGGTAGGCTTACTTCTTTCAAAATGTCAAATTTTGATAATTTCACCCATACCACTATCGAATATGCTTTCAAATAAAAATGAGTTATCAGTAAGAAAGTAAAAGGAAAATGTGTGAAAAGTGACAGTGATATTTCAGATGATGAATTTGATGAGATTAAAGCACTAATGGCTAGAAGACTTCCAAAAGGTAGAGGAAACCAAAAAGGTAAACTTCCTATAATTTATATTTCATATAATTTTTTTTTCATATTGTTGCAAGATGTCCTAATAGAGAAGATGAGGTGAAGAAAAATGGGAGAGAAAGTACAAAGGAGGAAGAGATGAATGAGACAATAAGAGAAGCAAGGACTAAAAAGACAAAGGTAATAAATATTGGTACATTTTTGAAGAAGAAATTGATAATGAATTTGAAAGTAAAGATGAAGAAGTTGTTTATATTTCTATAAAAGAGGATTCTAATGAAGATGAGAAAACTAAATTAATCTCATAAGTGGATAGAGGTGATAGGTGGACAATTGATTGTGTTTTTTCACATTAAATAACTGGTGATAAGACTAAATTTGAATCCATGAAAGAATATAAGGGTAGTTGTGTCAAGTTTGGTAATGATGCACCATGTCTTCTGAAAGGTAAATAATTAATACAATTGACTAACAAAATTAAGTGTGATAATATTTATTTGGTTAAAGGACTTAACTATAACTTCTTAAGGGTTTCTCAATTGAACAAGCTAGGATACAAAGTCGAATTCCATCACAAGAAGGCCAAGATATTTGATGTTGCTGGTGAACTAATTGATAGTGATGATCAAACAAGAGGTCACTTTTTCTAGCTAGATTTATCTGATGTAGCATGTTTCATTGCACAATCTGAAGATATATGGTTATGACATAAGATGTTATGTCATGTGAACCTTGATAATTTGGTAAGCATTATCAAGATGAAAAGAGTAAGAGGTTTGCCAAAATTTAAACCTAAACCTTATAATGATATGTGCAAACAATGTCAATTGGGAAAAATGACAAATTCTAGTATCAAGAGAAAGAAATTTTCATCTAATTATATTTTGGAAGTGGTCCATACTACCTTTGTGTACCTATTGGAGTGCAAATCTATTGTGGAGACAAATATTTTGTTCTATTTGTTGATGACTATGATCTTTCTTAAAGAAAAATTTGATGCTTTTCAATTGAAAAGGAAATAGGTAAGAGTTTAAAGTCCTTGAGATCTGATAGAGGTGGATAGTTCATCTCTAATGAATTAAATATATTTTTCAATGATAGAGGAATAAAAAGGAAGATTCCATCACCTAGGACTACTTACCAAAATGGAATAGCTGATAGGACAAATAGATCAATCATGAATTATGATAGAATGTTGATGATGGAGAAGAATGTGTCATAGAAATACTAGAAAGGAATTATAAGTACAACAATTTATAATTTGAATAGACTACAAGTAAAGAAAGGTACAAATGTTCCACCCTTTTAGTTTTAGTATGGATATTCACCTAATGTAAAGTATTTTAAACTTTTTCGATATTCCTAGGATATTACACTAAGAGAAAAGTTTATAAGTGTTTGAACTCTAACAACAAAAAAAGTTGTGGAAAGTACAAATGTGAAAGTTGATGAATATTTAGAAAAGAATGAAGTTTAATCCAAGACAAAACTTGAATATTATAGCACATTCAAATACGTGAATGAAGGTGCTCCCTACACCTTACTTGAGCAAGATGAAAAAGATAGAAATCAACAATAAAATGTGAATGTCAAGTTACAATTGTAGGCTACTGAGAAAAATACTACAAGTGCCAAGCAATAGAAAACTAATGTTGAGGTACATGCAGAAGCTATAGATTATCAGGAAGACAATGACAAGAAAGAAAAATATGAACTAGAGAGACAAAATGATCTTGAATTCCTTTTACAAGATTAACCTCTACACGAAGAGAGAAACAAAGAACCTATACTAGAAAAGTATGTGAGAAGGCATTGTGCATCTGAGAAAATTATTGGTAACAAAGAATCTAGAGTTATGGAAAGGAAAAGGCTTATAAGTCATGCATGTTTACTTTGTTATTTTAAACCCAAATTGAATCAATGAAAGATGCTTTGAAGAATGAGGATTGGATTTATGCAATGAATGAAGAAATTGAATAGATAGATAAGAAGAAAACTTGGAAACTAGGACCTATACCCAAGGAAAAAAATGTTATTAGAAAAAAGTGGATATTTAGAAATAAGCCAAATGAAAAAGGTGAAGTCAGAAGGAACAAGGCTAGATTGGTATGCAAAGGATATGCACAAGAAGAAGTAATTGACTATGGGGAAATATTTTTTGCAATCACAAGAATAGATGGAGTTCGAACATGAGTTGCATGTTCTTCTTATAAAGGATTTAAATTGTATCAAACTTATGTCAAATATGCATATTTGAATGGAATATTGGAATAATGAGTTTACATTGAACAACTACAAAGATTTGTTGATCCTAACAAGAAGAACATGGTAAATAAACCATAGAAGGCTATATATCATTTGAAGCAAGATCATAGAACATGGTATGAAAGACTTGACAATTATTTGATGAATGGTTTTACAAGAACTAATCATTACAAAAATATATACTTGAATATTTTAAATATTTGTTGATGATATCATATTTGGAGGAAAATATGTCTTATGCAAAGCATTTGTAGATCAAACAAAGAAAGAATTTAAAATTTCTATGTTTGTTGAGATCAAATTCTTTGTTAGTTTACAATTATATAAAATCAAACAAGGTAACTATTGAAAACCTTTAGAATATTGAAAAACTATAGAAAAACTTTGGAATGGAAAATTCAAGATGAGTTATTACATCCATGACCACATGCCATAAGCTATCTCTGAATGATGATTCTTCTAATGTCAACAAGACGTTGTATAGATCAATGATTCAAAAGTTCCAATATGTTGTTCACAATAGACCTAATATTGCATTGGTAGTTAGAAATGTTGCATGATTTTTTGTAAGCCCTAAGGAGAATAAAATAATGGTAGTGAGAAGGATACTAAAATATAGAAAAGGAATAGAAGACTATGGCTTGTATCACAACAAGAATAACTAGTTTGAGCTGAAAGTGTACATAGATGTTGGTTGGCCACAAGAAATGTTAATGACAAAAAATCTACAAGTGGAGGATATTTATTTCTAGGAAAGAGACTAGTTTCACCATCAAGAAAGAAGTACAACTACATTTCTCAATCAAATGTAGAAGCTACATATGTCATACTAGTAGTGAAGCTACAATTTTTGAAAGGGATTAAAAAAGAGACCACTAATCTAGTTGATATCTAATATGACAATACTAGTGCTATAAAAATATAAAAGAATCCTATGATGAACACAAAGACAAATCATATTGCTACCAAGTATCATTACTTGAGAGAGCTAGTTCAAGATAAAGTAGTGAAATTGGAGTATGTGATTACTAAGGAGCACATAGCTAATAGTTTCACTAATTATTTACCTAAGGATTCTCATGAATATCTAAGAGGAAAATTAGGAGTGATTCCCTTAGACAACGCTACTTAAGTTGAGATGGAGTTGTCCATAAATTGTGTTGGTTAGAATATCTTACAACTTGATGCATAAAGTCCTAAGTTTCCTAAAGTAGTAAAGGAAGAAGCAGAGAGTGAAGGAAAATGATAGATATGAATTTAGTACTGATATAAGGATATCTTCATGATGAAGATATATGTGATAGAAAAAGTTTCTTTTACATTCTTGTCAAAGAGGGAGAGATTGAGTTTCCATATAAAGGGAGAATATATCAAGTTAATAATGAAGAGAAGTCATGCATGAAAGAGGGAGAAACAATATTCAACAAGAGGTGTTGCAAAGAATAAGAACTTATATGAGGTTTTGAGGAAGTATATGGTCTTATGTGAGCTTCATGGATAAAAGTCACAATAAAACTAAAAGAGAGAGAGAGAGAGAGATATTTTTGAACAACTATATGCTCAAAGCAATGCATGTTATGTATTGCATGATAACTAGAGGTGTTGTAATCTATGCTCGAGAGGGAGATTGTTGGAAACTATCATTAGAACAATTATTATATTGTCATTGATGTCAAACATTTTTTGTAAGACAACTTTCTATTTGATTACGTATCATATAAAGATGATTGATGAAGAGTATTTGAGAAGATTGACATAACAAAAGCACCTATCTAGGAAAGACTGAATTATGAGAGAAAACTATAATGGGCACTTGATTATTTAGGCTTTGAAAAGATAAAGTGATTGTTTAAACCATGGTACAAGTGAAGAAGACTTTTGCACTTAAGCCTTGAAGAAGTGATCAAAGAATGAATCAAAGCATAGGCTAGGCAGAGCAATAGAGCAGAATATTAAGGGACTTTAGGTATATACTAAGCAATGCTACTGTTGTTTGAGCCCCAGTATGTGCTGAGAAGAAGTAGTATCAAATGAGTTTCAGAATTGATCAAATGTCAATATATGTGCCAAATAGAAATATTGTTAGTGATTGAAGAATATAGTGATGATTGACCATCAAAACACAGTGTCAGTCAATGAAACATATTTAATAATTAATGCGGAAATCATGATTTCTAGCTGATACACTTGATTTCTTGATGTATGTAAAATAGTTTGAAGAGAATAAAGGATGATTTAGATCATATAATTCAAGGGAAACTATGTTTTCACATTTCTATGCAAGAATTCTACACAAAGTTTTGAGAAGTTTCTAGAAGAGAAAAAAGGAGAAGAAATGTTGGAAGGATTCGATGAATCTGATAAAACCTTAAGATCTATGGTGTTGATTAAGTGACAAAAGATTGGAATTACCTATTTAAGTAGGTACAAGGGATAAGCTAATGTGTTTGGAGCACTTGTAGATGCTATTGATAGGAAAATTTAAGCTAGAGGCTAAGAAGAGTTGAAGTGTAATTGCTTGAAGGAGTACAAAGTAGATAAGAGACAAAGATGCCAAAGAAGGCTAGTCACTAGATCAATGCGTGAGTCAAATTATGATCTATATAGTGAGTTGTACTATTTAGAGAAAAATTGATTGTTACTTTTTAACCATTATATTAGTATTGAAATCCTTTAAACAAGGTTGACCTAACAATCATATATAAATCCTTTGATCAAGTCAGCATTCTAATTGAATGTTCCAGAGTCGTCTAACATGGACACTCTTAATAGGATGATTAAACCATTTAATAAGGTGACATTTAACAATGTGTTTTTTAACCTTTAATAGAGCTGGCTCTTAATAGAGCTCACTTCAAAAGAGTAAAATATTGGTGACATATTAGTTGTAGTTTTTCCTGAATTGGGTTCAATATTAAATCCTAGTGTCAACTTTTGTGGATGATATTTGTGATGATTTATTATTAATGTTTTACATTCTATAGGTCTTTTATTATTAGGACAAGAGACTACTAGTTGATGTTATTGATATTTTTATAGACATTGAGCTAATAGATGCTTATATCTAAAGTAGTTGAATTGTTTAATTATTGAATTTGTACATCTAGACCATTCTTGAATTGTTTAATTATTGAAGTTGTACACCTCTCCACTCCCCTCCACCAAGTTACTTAAAACATTCTAATAGTTTTGGGGGGAATTTCATTTTTTTCCCACCATTGGATCAACCTCATTTTTGGATATGTTTTCCTAATCCCAGTTTTTTCAATTATGACCCAATGGATTGGAAAATAATCACTGAGTCAAAATATATAAGATATTGAGTGTGGGTTTGTGGAATTGTTATAAAGTCAAAATTGGAAAAATATATGGTTTCCAACCACTTTCACATCCTTTGCAACCCTCCATGAAGGCCTCTTTAAAGACATATCTTTTTTTATAAGAAATCCCAATAATCATATGGGTTAGACATAACATAAGTGGTTATTGATGTATTTTAATCTTCCCACCAAAATTCACATTTCATATTTTCCCTTCCCACCTTTGAAATATCCATAGCCAAATACCTATGGAAATATTAAAATACCAAGCTTCAAACCTTATAACATATTTTTTGCGGCCCACAAGTTCTCTGCCGTCAGATCTGAGGAAGATCGACAGTTGGCGCTATCTCACCATTGGAAGTTGCACGGTTAATACATTAGCGACATGGCGCCCAGATGACACGTGTCTGATGGGTCTAGCTTGTAGGGCAGACATATTTTGGTGGGTCAAAAAAGTTCCACGGGACCATGGGTGCTATGTCGCTATCATATGTTGACCAAAAAATATTCATAGCGACATAGCGCCCGACGAAAATGTCTTTCAGCAGGAAATTTACGTCACACTGAGAAATGTTCATGATGAGCGATCAGTTCCACAGGCTGGGAAGTCAGAAAAGTCGGTGGGGTGCCATGGCCCCATCAAAAAACTCATGAGTTTTCTGATGACGACATAGCGCCCAAATAGAAATGTTCATCGCGATGAATCGAAGACAGATGGGTCCCATTTTGTACCTCATCTACCCAGTTAGTGAAGTCTGGTGCCATGGTGGTGAACCATTTGAAGACACGTGCAAATCAAAAGACATGTCATCAGTTGGGCACTATGGCACTATGGGGATTTGGCCTTGATTTCCTCATAGCGACATGGCACATAGTTGACACGTGGCTGCTCTGTGGGGTCAAAGTCTTCGATCTACTAGGTTGGTGCTTGGAAGGCCAATAGGGAGGTGCCAAGTGTATGAGTCAGAGCATATGTGGTTCATGGGCCCAAAAATTTTCAAAGGGAAGGATGTGCAGAGTACGAGGTGGTTCTGATCGTCAGATTGAGATTGATCTATGATGGGTGCTATCGCACTATGAGGAACTCTTCGAGAGATATCAACAATGACATAACACCTAGGCGCCATGTGTCCCCTCAGTAGGGTCAAAGCAGTATGGACCCTCTAGGTTGATGCTTTGTCAGACCAATGATTTCCTGCCAGGGTGGCACTTCGTTAGGACAATCGGGGACTGCCACGTATGTCAAGTCAGAATACAGATAGGTCATGGGACCAGATCTTCAACATGATCAATGCAGTAAAAGGTTAAGTTCTCAACCGTTAGAATAGGGTAGATCAATGGGAGGCGCCATCTTGCTATGGTGAAGTTGTGCGATCTTTACCATAGCGACATGGCACCCTTTTGCCATGTGTTAGTGGGGATAGGTCTCACCAAGGTGCGGTCACTGAGGTGATGCCAGGTGTGCTGACAATATTTGACAGCCTAGAAGATGAAAAGCAAGCACAGAACATGACGAGTCTTCATGATCGCTAGATCAGGGCAGATCAACAGAAGGCATTGTCTCACTATGGTGAAGTTGTATGATCTTTACCATAGCGACATAGTGTCTTGTTGACACATGTCTCGCTGGCAGACCAGGGTTGACTGTTAAAAGCTGGCATTCGGTACAATCATCATAGTCAACGTGGCAGTTAGTTTTGATGTTGCGGCTAGATGGTGGAAAGGTGGCGCAGTCAGGTTGGTGACGACCATGGTTAGAAATAACAGTGGGGCTCTATGTTGCTATAATGACCCTCGAGGCATGGTGCCCATAGTGACATAGTGCCCAGTCCAACGTAAGGAATGTTCAACATGTGGGACCTTGAGGAGGTGACAAAGTAAAGAGAGATGATTGGCCTACGTGGCCTAGTTGGCACATAAGGAACTGTTTGACTTGCTTTGACCTTATGGATTCATGAGCCAAAAACAATGAATCAAGTTTTTTGCCACGAGATTTTGATCCTGTGATCAATGCCACTGACTCAGAAGTGAATGCAAAGTGCAAGGACATTCTACCACCATTATAGATCTATCTACTATGTCAAGGGATGTTTTCTAGCACCATTATGTCTTCTCTAGGCTCTTTCTTAGAGGAATATTAGATTTTTGGTACTCAAAACCATGTTCAAACTAGATCTTTGATTGGATTTTTAGGGTGAGAAGTTAATGCCAGTAGGTGAGAAGTAAATGTAATGCAAAAAAATCCTCAATTATGCCTGAACTATAACGGCAATTTTGTGATATTTTCTGGAGGAGGACTCTTTTTCTAATTTCTCTGTTACTGCTTGCAGGTCTATAGTGTAAAATTCCCCTTGTTTCTAAGTTGTATAACATTCTATATCATCTCCCTTAGCCATCAATGTATATGTGCATCCATCTTGCCTATCATTGGTGTATTATTGAGATCTGTAGCTTGCATACTGTATCTATTTTCAACCTATTGGATAATATATAAGTGAAATCCTTTTCCTTGTGTTATTCAATTTGGTTTCCTAATCTGTATGTGGTTTTTGATTGACATAAGTCTGGGTGTGTATGCCTTGTAATGTTATCTTGGTTTCATAGTGCATATATGGGCAAAAATTAGTCTGAACACTCTATTTTGGTGCATCACCTCCTTACATTAGACTAGGTAGATTTGCTTCTGTTCTCTCCTTCTCCCTTTTCCTCTCTAAGAGCAATTAGGTGCGCCCTGATAGTAAGAGGAAGCCATCCTTCTCCGAAGACTCAACCTCGCAGTTCAAGTCCCACAACTTAGAGGTTGTTTCCATGTTTCACTAGATCGTCATCGTGCATAGGTCTTGGACAAGGGTGCAAACCTAAGTGACAACAATTTTTGGCACGCCCGGCGGGATGCTTTTTTCAAACAAAATTTAAAGTCTACTAGTGTCAAGAAGAAAGAGTTTCAGAGATTAATATTGAAGAGGTAGTGTTGGCTTCAGTATTTGAGCCTTCAAGAGGCTGATTCTTCAAAGTACTTGGCGACTCTGAACATCAACAAATCTAGTTCCAAGCCAAAGTTGTAGCAATTCATTCCCAAAGCTGAAATAAGGGCATCTTCTAGAGGTAAAATTCAATATCAAGAGCTTTCTCTTTCAAATCCTAGAAGAAGGAGGACTAGAACTTCATTATCACCAGTTAGGGGTGTAATAATAGTTAATATACCTATAAGATCTGTCTTTACTCCCCCTATTGCTCAAACTCAGCCTAGATTGCCATCAACACTCATCAATAGAACACTTGTTTACATGGCACAGCCAAGAGTTCATGCTTTTGCCACCTTTAATGGTGGAAGTCCTCTATTATTAGCCCAAAGACATGATATACCAGTATCTGCACTAAAAAGTATACCTGATTTTACTAGTGAAACTTCCATCTCCCCTTTAGACCATATCCAAGAAGTAGCAAACGCCTGTAATATTCGTGGTATCACAGAGGATGATGTTACTGTCAAACTTCTAGCCTCATATTTAAAAGGAAAAGCATTACAATGCTATAGAGGCTTAGCTCATGGTTCTATAACTAATTGGGATCGACTAGGAGCAGGGTTATGCAAACATTTTGAGGATAGAAGTGACCATCTATCACTTTTAGAGCAGCTGACTACTATAAAAAGAGCCCCCCATGAATGTATGACTGATTTTAACTATATATTTCAAAAGACATGGGATAGAATACCTACTTTGGTGAAACCTACCCCTGGTAATTCCTTCTGGCATTACCTTAGAGCTTTTAACAGTGATATTGCCACTACAATCCAAACTATGGGAGGAGATACCTTGCCTAATGCTTATGAGATAGCCATAAAAGTTGAGAACATCCTGATACAAGGAGGAAAGTTGGCTCCAAGGCCCCATATGCCTTTCTTTCCTGATGTTCCCAACAACCAACCAGCAATAGCCCCTCTTCCTACAACTTCTACATCACAAGCCCTTCCTCTAGTCTCTCAAGCTTTCACATCCTCAAATGGGATAGATGAACTCAAAGAGATGCTCCAAGGTCTAGTGGTGAATACAGATAAAAGAGAGAAGACACTGGATAAAAAAATTGCAAGAACAGGGAAGGGAGTTGAAGGACCAAGGGAAGAGATTAGAGGATAGTTTTTCTATAATACAAAAAATGAGTAACAAAGTGGTGGCCTTGGAAAGGCAGCAAGCTCAAGGTGGCAAGCCTCCCCAATTGCAATATCAAGCTCCAAATGGTGCTAGGCCTCCTAACTAGTGGAATAGCTCTTTTGATCAGGGTAGGAAAAATAGTCATGCTTTTGCTTCAAGCTCAAATCAGAATAGAGCTATAGTCCCTCAAAATAACTTGGCCCAAGATCAAGATTTCTATGCTTCCTGCAACTATTATTATACCTATTGCATGTACCAGAAGGTGGAATCTTATTTGGCCCTGACTGACCAAGAACTTGCAGCAAAGCAATCATACAAGGAGGATCATCCCAAGGAGGCCTCATATATTCAAGGATGTGATGATTTCTCTTTCATGAATCATCAAATTGGGGAGCATTGTAATGTAAACTAGGATTTCATTGCTCATAACACAAGAAGTAAGAGGAGAGCTATGGAACATGCTGCCCCTCCTTCTCCTAGGCAGGCCTCAACTTCAAGTGTTGCACCTCATGCACATGCAGCAAATAAACAAACAAGTGCTTCATAGCAGCAAAGGAAAGATTCTAGAAAGAAAGATGCAAGTGATCCTTATATTGCCCCATCTCAACCTCTTATAAGTGTAGCTCCCAAAGTTTCTACCAAAGTTCCTAGTACACCATTCACTGTGGTAGAGCAAATGAAGAAGACAAATGTGAATATTTCTATGTGGGATGCTATTTCTACCATACCAATGTAGAAGACGATGCTGCAACAAGAGTTGGAAAAGATTGAACCCAAGGATCAGCCATCTATCATGGAGAATGCCACAAGTCTAGTACAACCAGCAAGAGATGTAGAAAAAAATAAAAAGGTTAGACCTCCTCCATTCTATGTTTCTTTGATTATAGGGGGAAAATTAGTCCACAATTGCATGATAGATTCAGGGGCTAGTAGCTTAGTAATGCCTAGGTGTGTTGCTGATGCTTTAGGAATGAAATATGAGCCCATTGTTAGGGATGTGTTACAATTAGATGGTAGTACTGTCAAAACTGTAGGTTTCCTTAGGAATGTGGAGATGGCCCTACATGCATGCCCTAGTTGCACTATGATTCAAGACATATCTGTTGTTGAAGTCAAGCCCTATTTTGCTATCTATCTTTCAAGAGACTTCACTGCTCAAATTGGTGGATTCATATCTACTAATTGGTCATATATGTCATTTAAGACCAGATATGGAGCCAATTCCTCAATTAGAGCAGAACCTCAAGCCCTTCATCACACTAAATCTTACAACCCCAATCCCATCAACATGAATTGCCCTATTCTAGAGATGGATGAAAATGACATAGTAAATGAGCCTACCACTTCCATAGCAGAGTTTCCTGATTTCTTCCTGGATGAATGGGCTAGTACATATCAGTTTGAGCCTATGTAAGAGACTCCTGAGACAGGTCTTAGTATATATTGCATAATAGAGAAAGATGCTCAAGTTCCTGACCTTGTTAGGAATAATGATGATATAAATGGAACATGGAGTATGTACTTTCATGGCTCAAGGAATAGAAATGGATCAAGGGCTGGTGCTATGTTGATCTCTCCTACACAAATAAGATACTACTTCTCCTTTAGGCTCTAATTCAGTTGCACCAATAATGTGGCCGAGTATGAATCTTTGATTCAAGGTCTCTTACTTGCCCAAAAGAGAGAAATTCAATCCTTGAGAGTATATGGGGATAGTGAGTTGGTAGTTAACCAAGTGAGAAACCAGAATATCACCAAAAATGGCCTGCTCAAGTCTTACAAACACAGAGTCTGGGATTTTCTTGAGAGCTTCAATGCACTTAATATTCAGAGCATTCTTAGGAAAGAAAATAGACATGTTGATAGACTTGCAATAGTGGGTGTAGCTTATGATGTACCAGGGAATCTTGAGGAGAAGAAGAAGCAACAAATAAGGGTGGTAGTGAGGCCTACCATTCCTGACAACAACACTCATTGGAAGGTGTTTGATTCTGATGAGAAAATTGTGAGTTTCTTGCAAAATGAGGCAGAATTCTCAGATAGAAACCAGTCAAGACTGCAAGATCAGTATGGTGATCAGATTATTCATCTCAGTTCTAACAAGATGGCCAAGGGTCTCATTACCTTTTAGAGTATCTTTAATCCTGATGATGGAACAAGAGGCAAAGGAATGAATCTAGTTTTAGAAAAGGATGATCATGCCCCAGTTACAATTGGTAATGGAAAATCTCTAAATATGGGGAAGGTATGTTCTAAGACTGAGCAAGAAAACTTCATTCATTTATGTTAAGAATTTAATGATGTATTTTCTTAGACATATGATGACTTAAAAGGGTTTGACCATAGTTTGTTTCAGCATACCATAGATTTAATTGATAAGGCCAAACCAGTAAACCAAAAATAGAGGCTAGTGAATCCTAAGATTGAACCTCTAATGAGAAAAGAACTATCCAAGTTGATTGAGGCTAATATAATTTTTCCCATCAAGCAATCATCATGGGTAGCCAACCTAGTCCCTGTTAGGAAGAAGAATGGAGAAATTAGATTGTGTGTGGACTTTAGAGACCTTAATCAGGCTTCTCTTAAAGATCACCATCCTCTCCCTTCCATGGAGCAAATTCTGTCCAGAGTCAATGGGTCAAGGAGATTCTCTTTTCTTGATGGATTCTCTGGTTATAACCAGGTGTTGGTTAAGGAATCTGATAGATATAAGACATCATTTACTACTAAGTGGGGCACCTATGCTTATTGCAAGATGCCATTTGGACTAAAAAATACAAGTGCCACATTTCAGAAGGCAATGGAGATGGCCTTCAAAAAATTAATTGACAAATTTGTCTTAGTATACCTTGATGATATAAATGTGTATTCAAAAAATGTAGAAGATCATTTTGATCATCTAAGACAAGTATTTCTAAGATGTAGAGAGTTTGGGGTTTCCCTTAACCCAACCAAGTGTTTCTTTGCTTCAAGGAAAGGAAAATTATTGGGACACATTGTATCTAAGGATGGGCTGACCATTGATTCGGAAAGACCAAAGGCAATACTTGCCCTTTCTATTCCTAAACACAAGAAGGGGCTGCAAAGTTTCCTTGGTAGAATAAATTTTGTAAGAAGGTTTATTCCTAATCTTGCTACCATGGTGAAACCTCTTACAACTATGCTTAAGAAAGGTGTGGTCTTCTCATGGACCAAGGAAGGGAAGGAGAGTTTTGAAGAGATCAAGATAGCCATAGCCTCAGCCCCTACTCTCATGAACCCAAATTTTGAAAAAGATTTCATCCTCTACACTCTGGGTGGTGAGTCAAGTATCTCTAATTTCTTGACTCAAAAAAATGACAAGGATGAGGATCAACCCATAGCCTTCTTTAGTGAAGGGCTCAAGGAATATGAAGATAAGTATAGCTTTGTTGAGAAGCAGGCCCTTGCGGTCATCAAAGCCTTAAAGAAATTCAAGCACCTCTTATCCCACAATAAAATCCATTTGTTGGTGCCCCATGCCAGTGTAAAGGATTTCCTGTTAAGCAAGGATATCAGTGAAAAGAGAGCTAGATGGATCACTAAGGTAATGGAGTATGATGTTGATATTTAGATTACCAAGCTAGTAAGAGGGAGAAGATTGTGCAAAGAAATGTTATTAGGCCAGGATTCAGATGAAGAGGTTGCTATGGTAATCACAGAGTAGCAGGAGGTAAGAAATGCTAATGGTCCAAGGAGCTGGATAAATGATATGAAGAGCTTCTTATCAGGGAATGGATACCCTCAAGGATTGGAAAGAACTAAAAGGAGACAATATAGACTGTAGTCCATTCCCTATGTTGTAATTGATGGTATCCTATTTAGGAGGGATTTTAATGGGACCCTGTTGAGATGCATTGAAGTGGATCAGGCTGAGAGGATGATTAATGAACTTCATGATGGCCCTGATGGTAGCCATTTCTCTACAAGAACAACTGCCATGAAGATCATGAGGGCTGCTTATTATTGGCCATCTCTATTCCATGATTGTTATGGATAAGTGAGAAAATGTGAGAAGTGTGCTTTATTTTCAGGCAAAAAGAGGCTTGCAGCTCTCCCCCTTCATCCTATTCAGGTGGATCAGCCCTTTACCCAGTGGGGGTTGGATTTTATAGGCCCCATTAATCCTCCATCTAGTGTAGCTCATAAATGGGTTTTGGCTGCTACTGATTATTTCACTAGGTGGATAGAGGTAGTTGCCTTGAAGGATGCCACAAAACCATCAGTTGTTGAATTCCTTGATGGAATTGTATCTAGGTTTGGTGTTCCTTCTACTATCATCTTGAACAATGTTAAGTCTTTTGTTGGAACCTAGATTTGTGCATGGGAAATGAATCACAATATCTACCTGAGCACATCATCAAATTACTATCCCCAGGGTAATGGTTTGGCTAAGTCTTCCAACAAGAACCTAATCAAAATCATGAAGAGGACAATAGAAGAAAATCAGAGGGTCTGGGATAAGAAATTAAGAACTGCTCTATGGGTTGATAGGATAACACCCAAGAGATTTGTTGGGAATTCACCTTTTGTGCTGGTATATGGTAGGGAGGCCAGACTCCCAATTTCATTGGAATTCCCATCCTTGGAATTGGCTCATCAGCTAGAATTGATTGAAGATAATGCCATGTCAGTAAGAATGGCAGAGCTGATTGAACTAGAAGAAAAGAGAAATAAGGCTATGCAAACCCTAGAGATACATCAGTAGGAGATGAAAAGGAGTTTTGATAAGAGGGCTAGGGTCAAAACCTTCAGAGAAGGAGATTTAGTTCTAAAGTGGGATGCAGATAGGGAAAAACAAGGAAGACATTCCAAATTTGATGCACTATGGAGTGGCCCCTATCTGATTGCCAGTTGCAAGCAAGCTAATGCATTTTAGTTGAGCAGGCCAAATGGTGAAATTTTGCCCATTCCAGTCAATGGGATCTATCTGAAGCCCTATTTTTTAAAGATTGTGAATCCATGTACATAAGTAGTTTAGTTTATTTTTTGTTGTTTCCTTCTTTTCAAGAAGTGCGCGGGCATAGCCATCTTCCTGTGGGGTAGTGGATTTTGAGGTGTCTTAGGTTGCAAAGGAAGTTTTGTTTTTTGTGTTTCCAGTTGCAGTTGTGGAGCTATGGTTTTCAATGTTTTGATCTCCTCACAGACAGGTTAGGGTTTTGCAGTTCTTAGATTCATAATTTTTTGTCTCCATGGCCTAATGGATTATTTACAGGCACTGGTCATCCATCGAGCAGGCTCATGCCCCCTGTGAGTTGCCAAAAATGTTGTATTTTAATCTTCTTGCCAAAATTTATAATTCATATTTGCCCTTCCCACCTTTGAAATATCCATAGCCAAATACCTATGGAAATATTAAAATACCAAGATTCGAACCTTATAACATATTTTTTGTGGCCCACAAGTTCTCTGCCGTCAAATCTGAGGAAGATCAATAGTTGGCACTGTCTCGCCATTGGAAGTTGCACGGTTAATACGTTAGCAACATGGTGCCCGAAGGACACATTTCCAATGGGTCTAGCTTGTAGGGAAGACATGTTTTGGCGGGTCAAAAAAGTTCCATGGCACCGTGGGTGCTATTTCGCTATCATATGTTGACCGAAAAATCTTCATAGCGACATAGTGCTCGATGGAAATGTCTTTCGACGGGCAGGTTACGTTACACTGGGAAATGTTCATGGCAAGCGGTCAGTTCCATAGGCTATGAAGTTAGAAAATTCAGTGGGGTGCTATGGCCCCATCGAAAAACTCATGAGTTTTCCAATAGTAACATAGCGCTCGAATAGAAAAGTCCACTGCGGTGAATCGAAGATAGATGGGTCCCATTTTGTACCTCATCTGCCCAGTTGGTGAAGTCTGGTGCCATGGTGGTGAACCATTTGAAGACACGTGCAAATTAGAAGACATGTCATTAGTTGGGTGCTATGGGGATTTGGCCTCAATTTCCTCATAGTGACATGGCACGTAGTTGACATGTGGCCGTTCTGTGGGGTCAAAGTATTTGATCTGCTAGGTTGGTGCTTTGAAGGCCAATAGGGAGGTGCCAAGTGTATGAGTCAGGGCATATGTGGTTCATGGGCCCAACAATTTTTAGAGGGAAGGATGTGCAAAGTACGAGGTGGTACTGATTGTCAGATTGAGATTGATCTACGATGGGTGCCATCGCGCTATGAGGAACTGATCAAGAGATATCAACAGTGACATAGCGCCTGGGTGCCACGTGTCCCCTTAGTAGGGTCAAAGCAGTACGGACCCTCTAGGTTGATGCTTTGTCAGACCAATGATTTCCTACCAGGGTGGCGCTTCATTAAGACAATGGGGGATTGCCACGTATGTCAGAATATAGATAGGTCATGGGACTAGATCTTCAATGTGGCTAGTGCAGTAAAAGGTTAAGTTCTCGACTGTCAGATCAGGGCAGATCAACGGGAGGTTGCATCTCACTATGGTGAAGTTGTGCAATATTTACCATAGCGACATGGTGCCCTTTCACCACGTGTCAGTGGGGCCAGGTCTCACTAAGGTGCGGTCACTGAGGTGATGCCAACTATGCTGATAGCATTTCGCGGTCTAGAAGTTGAAAACCAAGCACGGAACATGACAAGTCTTCACGATTGTCAGATCAGGGTAGATCAATGGAAGGCACTATCTCACTATGGCGAAGTGTGATCTTTACCATAGCAACATAGCATCCTGCTGACACGTGTCTCGCTAGTAGACTAGGGTTGATAGTTAATGGCTGGCAGTCAGTGCAATCATCATAGTCAACGTGGCAGTTAGTTTTGATGTTGCGGCTAGATGGTGGAAAGGTGGCGCAGTGAGGTTGGTAACCACTGCAGTTAGAGATAATAGTGGGGCGCTATGTCATTATAATGACCCTCGAGGCATGGTGCCCATAGCGACATAGCGCCCAGTCCAACGTAAGGAATGGTCAGCGTGTGGGACCTTGAGGAGGTGGCAAAATAAAGAGAGATGATTGCCCCGCGTGGCCTAGTTGGCACATAAGGAACTGTTTGACTTGCTTTGACCTCACAGATTCATGAGCCAGAAATAATGAATCAAGTTTTTTGTCATGAGATTTTGATCCTATGATCAATGCCATCAACTCAGAAGTGAATGCAAAGTGCAAGGACATTCTACCACCATTATAGATCTATCTACTATGTCAGGGGATGTTTTTTGGCATCTTTCTGTCTTCTCCATGCTCTTTCTCAGAGGAATATCAAATTTTTGGTACTCAAAACCATGTTCGAACTAAATCTTTGATTGGATTTTCAGGGTGAGAAATAGATGTAATGCAAAAAATTCCTTAGTTATGCCTGAACTATAAAGGCAATTTTGTGATCTTTTCTAGAGGAGGACTCTTTTTCTAATTTCTCTACTACTGCTTGTAGGTCTGCAGTGTAAAATTCCCCTTATCTCTAAGTTTTATAACATTTTGTATCATCTCCCTCGGCCATCAATGTATATGTGCATCCATCTTGCCTCTCATTGGTGTATTATTGAGATCTGTGGCTTGCATATTGTATCTATTTTCAACCTATTGGATAATATATAAGTGAAATCCTTTTCCGTGTGTTATTCAGTTTGGTTTCCTAATTTGTATATGGTTGTTGATTGACATAAGTCTGGGTGTGTATGCCTTTTGAATGTTATCTTGGTTTCGTAGTGCATATATGGGCAGAAATGAGTCTAAACACTCTATTTTGGTGCATCACCTCCTTAGATTAGACTAGGTAGATTTGATTTCATGCTCTCCTTCTCCCTTTTCCTCTCTAAGAGAAGTTAGGTGTGCCCTGATAGTAAGAGGAATCCGGCCTTCTCCAGAGACTCAACCTCACAATTCAAGTCCCATAGCTTGGAGGTTGTTTCCATGTTTCACTAGGTTGTCCTCACGCATAGGCCTTGGACAAGGGTGCAAACCTAAGTGACAATAGTTATCATTATAATTCCATTTTTATGTGCCATGTACACCCTTAAGAATGTTCCAACTATTGCCATGCTCAAGTCAACACTATGTCAAACAATTTGCATACATGCCAACACTCTTCTCATATCTATATTAATTTCTCAAAAGTTCTTTTCCATTGTTGTTAATGTTGGAGTGTATTTTAATTCTATAAGACAACCTTCTCCACTAAAATATAGCTAGCTTTAATTATGAATATGAGTCATGAGGGACATGAGGAATCTAACAATCTCTGGTAAAAGACCAGTGTAAAACTATTGGGAGTATAGTCATTATAGCATAAAGGATAGGGAACTTCTTATAGGTAGGGGTAGAGGCTAGGGAAAGATTCCAAATAACTAAATTACCAACACCACA
Organism: Cupressus sempervirens; assembly: GCA_028749045.1. Classification (NCBI taxonomy): domain Eukaryota; kingdom Viridiplantae; phylum Streptophyta; class Pinopsida; order Cupressales; family Cupressaceae; genus Cupressus; species Cupressus sempervirens. Next base: position 211,577,076 of record CM053783.1, read on the forward strand.
AAAGACAAAAAATAAAATTAAAAACAACAAAGAAAGTTACATTGAAACAAAAAAGAATTAAAAAAATGTACAAAGGATAGGGCAAGAAGCCCATACCATGAAGAATTAACATAGTTTCTCATGGAAAGAAATTAGTTGGTTGTAATAAATTGATTGGAATATGGGACACATCACTCCAATAAACCACAATGGAAACTATAAAAAAAGATATAATCATTGTGTGTTGGACAAGCCTTTGAGACAACATCTCAAGGCAAAATAGTCATTCTTCTTTGTATAATTTCTTTTGTAACACTTTGGCATAATTTTTAGTGTGTTGATTTGTATCACAAACACCCATAATATCTTCCCTTTTAGAAGAAGTCAAATGTTTGACAAGAGGAGGGTTGAGATGCAGTGCAAAGGCATTCTTACCAAAATTGAAAATTTGACTTGTAGAGAACTTGTCCCCAATGGATGTTTCACCAAGTTTATTCTCAAAAAAAAAGTCTCCATTATGGAAGAATGACTATTCCATTCATCTTTGTTAACTTGTAATACCCCAATCTCAATTTGTGTAAATGATAACATAGGAATAGATAAGCTCTCCCTACTTACCTTTTGAATATGTTCCTTAATCTCCAATGCTTCAAGATAAAAGAATTTTTCTTTACATGATGTCCAATCAAATAAGAAGGTCTCATGTTCCACTTGTTCATCAAATTAAAGAATACATCTTGTCTCTTCTTTGTCAATATTTTCTTGTTCATATTGATTTATTACCCCCTCTTGGTTAAAATCATTTTTTGAATGTATATTAGATGTGTCAAGTTTAAAATATTCCAATTCTAAAAAAGAAACATTTGAAAAAAAGCTCTCACTTGAGTTAGCATCAATAAATTTGTGTTCACTAAAATATGTACCTAAGCATATTAATGTTACTTCTAGGTGTATAGAAAGATTAGCCATGCCTTTTGAAGAGTCTTCATTTTCCTCCAATACTCTAGGCTAAAAAATATTAACACCTTCTTGTGTAGGCTGATTCATATCAACACTTTCAATGTTCCACAATATTCATAGAAGAAAAAGCAGATTTTTTGTTGTAAAAGCTTCTTTAAAGACTGTAAGAATGATTAGCTAGAAGATTCTTATCTAAATATGAATTTTCCCTTTTCAAACATCCACATTCCAATAATCTATCATCCATATCTACTTCAAAATAAAATGACCTTGGTAAAGGACTGCTACCAATCAACCCATCATCACAACCTAATTCAAACATATACAATCTAGATTGTGTGCATGATATAAACACAGGGATAAAAGAATTTTCCTTAGCTTGTGTTTCACCCTACTCAAGATCTTTGAATAATTTGGGATATAGAAATTCTTCATTGATTTCCATGTGATCAATTTGAAATTATTCACAATCAATCTATGAGAATTTTTCTATTTTTTAATTATCACCAATTACATATAATTGATCTTATTGATTTGTTTTAATTTTGTGATCAAAACCAATAGCTGGAAAAGTATTAGATGTGTCAAGTCTTGAATATTCCAATTTAGCCAAAGAAACATTTAACAATAGACTTTCATTTGACTTTCCATCAATGAAGTCCTTCTTATGGGAAGAGGTGTCCAAGGATCTCATTGGAGATTATATAGTGTGATTAGCTACATCATCTAATTTGTTTTGATGCTCAACATTTAAAGGATAAATCCCTATCCCATTAGGAGGTGTGCTTTTTATCACATGTAAATCTACATTATTAAACATTGTTATATTTTGATGAGATGACATAGGTAGTGCTCATTTTTTTGACTTCATGATGAGATTATTTTGTCGAGGCTTTAAATTTGGATATTGTTGTTGTTGATAGAGGTAGCCTTCATATTGTGAAATTTCTACACACTTTACCCTACTAATTTTTGTATCATCATCCAACCCAATGGCCTCTCTTTGTGCATCTTGTAATCTTTTCAATTTAGATACTTTTACAAGAATAATATACGATTGTAAAGAAGCAATGAAAATGCACAACTGATTATCTTCACTTGATTGAAAAGCTTGAGGACTTTTATCAATGCATCTATTAAACCTATCTATGAAACCCCTAAAAGTTTCACTTTGATTCATTTGAATTTGAAATAAATTTAATAATAGATTGGCAATATCAACTATAGGCTTAAAATTTTAAACAAATTTTACCTTAAGGTCATTCCAAAAAGTGACACAACTTTCTAGGAAATTCTAGAACCACTCTACCACACTTCCAATGAGGCACCTAAAAAATAGCCTAACAAAGATTTTTTTTCTTGAACACCAATAATCCCATAAGTGACTCTAATTATTTTAATGTGATCATCTAGATCATGAGTTGTATTAGCAATAAATGTTGGGAAATAGTCTCTTGATCTTTTAGGAAGAGTTGAATATCAAGGTAGAGAAACTACTCCAATTTGAGCCCCACATGGATGGGCTACAACCAAATCCATACCACACTAGAATTCTCTTACCAAATCAAATAAGAGTCACCAACATCCATCCTTGGGGAGATACCTTCAGATGTCTAAGGAAAGAAGGCACTAGAACCTTTCTTTCTTCCCTAACAGAATCACCAAAAATTGTCTTAGTAATATATTTGTCTTCTTGAAAACACCCTTACAAATGACCCTTGAATGCTTAAATGAGAAGTCACTTGCAATGATTATGTGAAATTTCTCTTTGAGTTGTGATATGAAGACTCAACTCCCTTCTTTAGATTTACAATGAATAAAAGGAATCAATATGTCTTTAACCTCAAGATTGTAAGGCTTTAACATTGATTCATAAATGTGAATTTAATGTTATTATAAGATTTATGGAAAAGGAAAGAAACAAATAAGTTAAATTGCTCATCTAATCTTCCTAAAATAGAAAAGTAAAGGAGATCTTGATGTTTATTTATAAATGTGAAAGCACAAACCCTATAGACTAATGATGCACACATAACCCTAAAGATATAAGACAAAAATATACTTAAGAATGATTTAAGTCACCAAGATATATACTTCAATAAGAAAAATACACACCAAAACCTATAGATTCAAATATGGAAAAAAGTCTCTTTACTCTTAAGCATTTGATAAAATGACCAAGAGATAATTTGATGCATCCTTCTTTTACATTAGTTTTTAAACTATATTGAGACATCCCCCCACTACTCATTACAATTAATACAAAAGAATTCTACTTCCCCCATAGTCACAAGAATATCTGGAAAAATAACCCTTGACCTTCCTTGCTTTGACATATTTATCTCTCCTCTATCTAGTAGCCTCTTTCAGTTTTAGTAACTGATTTCTTTTTACCATTATCTTCTTTGTATAGTTTTGTTTCTTTACTCTTTTGAAATATGATATAATTATAAACTATTTATTTCAAAGTTCATTACATTATATCTTAACATATTAGAATTCTATTTTATCAAATAACATTTAAATATGTTAGATCAAAATGAAAATATTTATTTTTTTGGGCAAACAAGACAATACTATTGCCAATAAAAAATGGTCATGTTTTAGGGGGCATATGTTCTTTCCACTACTTGATCAACCTCATTTTTGGATATGTTTTTCCCATTCTAATTTTCTAAATTTTGAGAAAAGAGATTGGAAAAATAATCACCAAGTCCTTAGATACTATCTACTAAGTGTGGGTCTATATGATAGATATAAAATTAGAATTGGAAAATTGTAGTTTCCAACCACTTTCACATCATCTACAAGCCTCCATGTAGGCCTCTTTAAAGAAATATCTTTTTTTTATTATGAAATCCCAATAATCATATGGGTCAAATATAATAGAACTGGTTACCATTTTCATCCCATTTATATGTATCATGTCTACCCTTAATAATATTCTTACTATTTCCATGCTCAGGTCAACATTATGTCAAATATTTTACAAACATGTCTCCACTCTTCTCATAACTATTTTAATTTTTCCAAAGTATTCTAAATTTTTGTCAATGTTGGAGTGTGTTTTAATTCTACAAGACAGCCTTCTCCACTAGAATTCTTTAGGTTGTAGCAACAAAGGCACCTTGGCCAACATCAAGATCAATAATGTGCCAAATACTTTCCTCTAAATCATCTAACTATTGTGTTATTTAATATACTATATTTGCTTTATAATCCTTGTGGGCTGATTTGACTACTTCAAGAATATCATGAATCTTTCCATGATCATGACTGAGCTTGTGATTTGGGTATGTCATTTCCCATAGAAAAATAAATGGATGAAAATCAATCTTGGAGACCTAAAAAGTTTATTAGTCTCTTTAAATAATCCACCCTCTACTATGATTTTCTATCAATTTTTAGTTCCTTAATCGCTTTGAATCTAAATTCTTAAATTCTAAACTTTATTAGAACTTGGAACTCTGAATCATTGAATTCTTTTCTTAGATATGTACTTTGAACTTGTGAGCTTGATCACTAAACTCAAACTTTAAACTTGAACTAGAATGGTGGTCCTTGAAATGATGGTCAGTATTGAGCTATGAATTGCTAAATTTTAGTACTAAGCCTTGATGTGTATACCTAATCTCTTGAATGTGAACTTTGAACCAATGAACTTGAAGTTCAAACTCGATCCTTAAACTTGAATTATGAAGGTTCAAGGTTGAAATTTAATAACTCCTTGCTACATTATGCTTTTACAAAGAATTATTTTACAAAAACATTATTAACAAAAATCATTGTAAAGTATGAGAAATATGGTAATTTTTTTGATGGACTTAGTTTTAGAATTTTGAAGATTGGGTGCTGAGAGTATGCTTGCATAAGAGAAAGAAGAAAAATAAGTATGTCAAAAGTAACAATAGATCTAATAGGTATGTGTAGGAACATGGTGTGCCAAAAAGTGGCGATCTAAAAAATATGTAGTTCTGAAATATCTCAAACCATTTCAAAATCTATTCCAACTTTTTTTCCTGCCCACCCTAAGACTAAATGAAAATAATTAATATCTTTATAAGGTCTACTACATCTTTTGATACCAACCCTTTATGCTCAACTTTAAAAACATCCTAAAAATGTGTTTTTGGCTTGTTTTTATATGATTTTTACTTCAAACATGTAGCTGACAATTTTTTTTCACCAAAATTTGATGAAATGAAAAGGGTTTCTTAAGAATGTTTTTATCTTTCTATAAATGTAAGGTTTGTCAAATAATTAGTTTAGTAAGTAATTATTACTTATTTTCTAATGGATTTATGTATAAAGTATTGACTAACACGCTAGTTGAAAAACAACTATAACTTTCAAATGGTACAATATTTTTTAAATCCAAAAGATGCATCACATTCTATGTTACTTCTACTATAAGGGAAAAAATGAAAAATTAAATTTTGCAGAGTTTTGAATTAGTTAAGGTGGTTAGACACGAGAGTTTTTTAATTTCCAAAAATACTAAAGTCAAAAATTAATTAATTAATATTTATTTAGAATAAAAATATTCAAAAATATGTGTCACATCTAGGCATGATTCTACTACTTATATCTAGAATATTATTTAAAAATATTATCATTTGATTTTGATTAAGGTGGTCAGACATACATCTACTTCTTATTTTTGTTTTGAAATTTTTGTAATATTGCATTAAAATTCAAAATTTTTACTAATCAATTTTTTTTTTTTTGAGATAAGTACTAGTAGTTTAGAAACTGGATTCAATTTTCTAGAGATTCTTTTGTCTTAACTTTTAGATATAAAGTTAATAACAAGTAGAAAATTTTATGTCAAGTTGACATAACCCTGATTTTGTAATTTTTTATTGCCACTTAAGAGCATAGTTTGGTTGACCATGATCCTGCACATACCCTATAATGATGATCTTGTCGATCTTGAAGCATGTCTAGTAGGAAGTCTACATAAAGGAAAAGGAACATACAAAAGTAAACTTTCTATTATCTTTTTTACATGTAATAAATTTTGGTGTATTGTTGCAAAATGTCATGACAAACATGAGAAGGATTAAAGGAAAAATTTCAAGTATAGAAGAAATAGAGACAATAAAGACAAACAAGATTGCAAAGACTACAAGGATAAAGGTAAGAAATATTGCTATATTTTTGAAGAATATGGTCCTGATAGTGATTATGATGATCATGATGAATAAGTTGCTTATGTTGCATTGAAAGATGATTTTGATGAAGATGATTAAATTACATGTTGATTTCACATGTTAGTAAGAATGATAAATCAATAATTTATAATGGTTTATCACATCATATGACTAGTGATACAGGTAAGTTTGAAAAGTTATAACATTATAATGGAAGTAGTGTTAAGTTTGTTAATCATGCACCATGTTATGTGAAAGGTAAATGATAAATTATGCCAATTGATAAGATGAAATTTTGCAATGCATATTGGGTTGATGGTTTGAAATATAACTTGTTTATTGTGGCATAGTTGATTAGTTTAGAATATAGAATTGAATTCCAAAATAGGAAGAAAAAGATCTATGATGCTACTTGTGAACTAATTTGAAGTGGAGAGAAAAAAAGAGGTAACTTGTTATATGTATACCTATTTGAATGTAATTCTTTATTTTCACAAGTTGAGGATGTTTGGTTATAGAGTAAGAGGCTATCTCATGTAGACTATGATAATCTAATAAGAATTAGTATGATTAATGGATTTAGAGGGTTACCAAGATTAAGAATACCTAACAAGGTGATGTGTAAATAGCATCAAATGGGTAAAATGACAAAGTCTAGTTTCAAGATTAAGACTTATTGCTTTGATGATATTTTGGAGCTAGTTCATAATGATTTATGTGGCCCTATTAGAATGTAAAGAAATTATGGTGACAAATATTTAATTCTTTTTGTTAATTACTTTTTTAGAATGATGAATGTGATGTTTCTTAAAGAAAAATATTATGCATTTAAAATGTTTAAGTGGTTTTTAGCTAGAGTTGAAAGAAAGCAAGAAAGAGTCTAAAGTGCTTGAGATGAGATAGAGGTGGTTCATTCATCTTGGATGAGCTCAAATTATTTTGCAATAACAAAGGAATCAAGAGACAAAAGAGTACACCTAGGATTCCACCAAAGAATAGTATAGATGAAATAAGCAACAAATCTATTATGGACTATGAAAGAACTATGATGATGGAGAATAATGTTTCACATAAATATTGGAGAGAAGTTGTAAGTATTATAGTCTATACTCCAAACTAAGTTCAAGTGAAGGAAAAAAAAAAAACATCTTTTGAACACTAGTATGGTTATGCACCTAATGAAAATTATTTTAAAGTTTTTGAAAGAAAGAGTTACATGTTGAAAGATGCAAGAAAGTGTAAATTTGATACAAAAAGTGATGAAGGAATATTTATAATTTATTCTGCTAAAAGAAAAGCTTATAATTGATTTAATTCTAACACTAAGAAGATAGTGGAAAGTGTTAATGTTCAAGTTGATGAATTTATAAAAAGGAATGCAGAAAAATGCAAGAAATATATTGAAAACTACAAAAGAAATTACTTATATCTACCAAGGTGATCCTAGAATCTTACCTAAACTAGAAAAGGTGGTTATCAAGCATCAATAGCCAAGAAGTGTCAAAGTTTTGTAGAAGATTTCTAATTATCATCAATAGACTACCAAGCATCAAGCTATAGGAGCTTAGTCATAGACAAGCACTGTCAACCATCATATAGAGGAAACCCAATTCCATCCAAAGACAATTGAAGAAGAAGAGAAAGATAAATCTAGTGAACAATAGTAAGAAGAAACAATACCCAAACATATTTTAGCAAAATATGTAAAAGACATCATGCACCAAATTAAATCATTAGAGATGAAGATTTAAAAGTCATGACAACAAGAAGACTAGAGAATGATATATGCCTATTATATGGATTTGAGCCTAAGTTAGTTAAAGATGATCTTGAAAATGAAGACTAGATAGGAGCAATGAATGAATAAATTAAGAAACACAATACATAGACATTAATACCTAGACTAATGGATAAAAATGTGATTTTAACTAAGTAGTTTTTCATAAACAAGATGAATGAGAAAGGTGAAGTCACAAGGTACAAGAAAAGACTATTTTGTAAGGGATAAGCAAAAGAAGGAGCTAACTATAGTGAAATGTTTGCTCCAGTTGCAAGGTTGGAAAGGGTGCGAACTTTTCTTGCATATTATTTTTATAAAGGATTCAAATTATATCAAATGGATGTTAAATATTCATTTCTGAATGGAATTTTGAAGGAAGAAGTCTACATTGAAAATCAAAAGGATTTGTTGATCCAAGAAAGAGGAATATGGTATGTAAGTTACAAAAAGATTTATATGGTTTGAGGAAAGCCCCTAGAGAATGGTATGAAAGGTTACACAATTATTAGGTGAAAATTTTTTTTGCAAGAACTAATGATAATATCAAAATTTATTTGAAAAGTGAATCTAAAGGTAATATATTGCTAGCAGAAATTTGTGTTGATGATACCATATATGGGGGAAAAGATTCTATGTGTAAGTCATTTGATGATAAAATGAAGAAGAAATTTGAGATGTCATTGTTTGGAGAGATAAAATTATTTGTGGGATTGTAAGTCTATCAAACTGAAAGGTGTAATATACATTACAAAATCTAAGTATATCAAGGAGATATTGAACACTTTTAGAATGGAAGACTCAAGATCAGTAGGAATACCTATGGTTACTAAACATAAGATGTTAAAGAATGATATTTTTGCTGAGGTGAATCAAACATTATACAAGTCAATGATTTGAAAACTACAATATGTTGTATATAACAGATCTACATTGCATTAGTAGTTGATATTGTTTTTAGATTGTTTGCTAATCCTAGAGAACATCATATGATGGTAGTAAAAAGCATACTGAGATATTTGAAAGGAATAGAAGACTATGGAATATGGTATAAGAAAAATGATATGTTTAAGTTGAAGATTTTTAGTGATGTAGATTGGGCTTGAAATTTTGATGATAGAACAAGTACAAGTAAAGGCACTTTCTTTGTAGGAAAAGGACTTATTTCATGGACATGCAAGAAGAAGAACTATAATCCATAATATACAACAGAGGCTAAGTATGTTGTTGCAATAGTAAGTTGTTTAAACATTGTCTAGATCAAGTAATTGTTGAAATGTATAACGAAGAGATCATTGAACCTATTGGGATAACATAATTGCTATAATTATATCAAACAACCATATGATGCACACAAAGACTAAACATATTGATATCAAGTATCATTACTTAATAGAGATGATATAAGATAAAGAAGAGATATTGGAATATGTGAACACAAAATATCATTTAGATGAAATATTCACAAAGGAATTACCTAAGGATTCTTTGAGTATCTAAGAGGTAATTTAGGGTTCATTCACCGACATGAAGAAAAATGAGAAGAGATGTTACATTGTGCGAATTTGTATGATTAGAATATTTTAAAACCTAAGGCTAGAGGTCACCCTTTATGAACTACCTAAGGGTGTGAAAATCAAGGTATTGAACTATGGACAAATAAAGCTATAAGGAGTTATAAAGAAAGTTGATGGAATGAAAGATCTATATCAATCATAAAAGTCACATGAAGATGTTATGTATGCTAGAGAAAAATAAATGAGATGTATGTGAATGATTAATGTCTTTGTCATTTTTGTAAAAGAGGGAGATGTAAGATAGTTACCATTCATATATTGAGGGAGATATCTTGTTACCATTCAGAGGGAAAATACCTATATGAAGTGATTGTTGTTAAGAGGAAGGTATATATTTCTAGAGATGGTGTAGTTATCAATAAGAGGGAGATATGAAAGAGACAGAGTATGTGTTAAAATAATAGGGGGAGTATCATATAGTTGATATAACTACAATTGATGTTAGTAGATGTATTTATAGATTGCATTGAATTAGAATAAAAGAGAAACTAAGAAAGAGAGAAAGGAGATAGAGGTGATTGAAAGTAGTACAAGTTCATAAGCTAATAGAGTGAAGATTTTGGATTTTATTTAATCTAAAGGTATTTCAATCAATGTCAAAGAGTGAGATTATTGGAAAATACAATTGGAACAATTCTTATATTGTCATTGATATCAAAGCTATTGGTAAGACATTATCTAAGATACTAGAGAGATATTTAATAATAGTGTAGAGTACCATATCTATTTATTGATAAAAAGGATTTAAAAAGAATAGATACCAAGGTGAGCTAGTGATGATGTTGAGAAGAGACAAGTTAAGTATTATAGAATTATAATGGGCATTTGATAATTTAGACATTGATAAGGTTCTATATTATTTAATCATTACATTGAATGAACAAGAAAAATAAAATTGATGTATCACTGAAATGACAAGAGTTGAGTTAAACTCTAAGCATGACCAAGTATTAGTGTTGGTTAGTCTAAGACAGAGTTGGAATAGAAGATTGAGGAACTTAATAAGAATTCAAACATATAGTATAATCAAAGTGATATTTATTTCCAAACAAGTTGATGAAGGAAGATTAGTAACAACCAAGCATAGTAATGGCTGAGCGAACCATTGAATGATAAGTGAAATAGTACAATCTATGTAAAGCTACATAGTGATGATTGAGTAGAAGAACTCAATGATTATTGAGTGAAAAAAAAAGTTATACTTTTTAAAAGAATCAAGTTTGAGGCCAATATAGTTGATTTTTATGATGAATAAAAGTGTGTGGATGACAAGTACAAATGAGATGGATTATCTAATGCATGAAGATAGTTTTTAATGTGATAAAAGGAAATGATTTGATTAAAAATTTCTTGAAGTATCAAGAAAGGATAAGGAGAAAAAAATGATGGAATGATTCGATGAATCTGACCTAACACTAAGATATATGGTGATGTTTAAGTGGAAAAATATTAGAATTACCTATTTAAGGAAGCATAAGAGATGATTTCTTGGGTTAATTAATTGTTGATTGGTGATCTTAAGGAGATGTTGAGAGGTGATGAGAAACAAAGGACAAGTGTGAATAGATTAGTGAGTTATAATTACTTGAAGGGATGCTAAATAGATGAGTGATGAAGATGACAAGATGAGAGAATGGAGATATGAATTTTCAAAGTGACTTGTGTTCTATAGATCAAACCTTTTGCTACATTCTAACCATTGTAATAGTCAAACTCCTTTAATCAAGCTTGACTTAACATTCATTTTGTAAAACCTTTAATCAAGTTGACAATCTATTGGAATGATATAATGTCCTCTAACAAGGCCAATATTAATAAGGTGATTAAATCATTTAACATGCTAACATTTCATAGTGTATTATATAAACTTTAACAAGGTTGGCTCTTAACTAGGTTCAATTCAAAAGAGTGAAAAAATGATAGCATGTTAGTGTTATTTTCCCAAATCAGGTTTCCAAATTAAAACCAAGTGTCAAGGTGTTATTTATATGTGTGGATGTTACTTTATGCATATTATTTTTATAGTTATTTATTTTACTAGAAGTAGGCACATATAAGAAACATAGAGCTAAGTTATTTTGTGAGATTGATCAAGTTGTTTAAATTTTAATATCCTCATCTTCTACCAAGTACTTGGTATCTTCCATCCACTTGTGAACATCCTCTATCCTCTTCATCTCCACACACACATTCTCCTTCTATATCCCATATTTCTTGTATTTCCTTTGACATTCTAGAGTTCCAAAAATGGCCTTCCTTATCATTTCTTTATGTATTCTACATATTCTCAAAATGGCCACACCAAACTCAATTCCAAATCTTAAAGAGATCTCCTCTCCCAAGAATTGGACTCATTTCTATAACCCAAATCCCCAACTTTCTTGTCTCCATCTTCACCTTCAAATTAATTTTTTCCTTAAGTATTTTAATTATCTTTGGAGTGCCCAAAAAAAAATTTTTAGCACACATATTTTTTGCATTTATCCTAAGTTTCAAATAGAAAGTATTCTTCCAAGGTTCTTGTTTTACCTTTATGGTTTTCTAGTTTTTACATGGGATTACTAGTACAGCCAATCATAGCTATGGAATTATCTAGGTTATTCTCAAGGTCAATTTTCTCCATTATAGTAGAGTTCCTAGGAGGTTATGGGGCATTTTATTACTGGTTATAGTATTCACAAAAAATGATATGATAAGAAATGATATCCTACCTTATCAATATAAGCTACCATATCAAACATCCATGTCATGTCACTAGCATCAAAAATAGGTTGAGCTATAGTCCTCATGTGATTTATCATTCATTTTTACTAAAAGGGATTTAAAGATGTAAAGTGCAAGTAATTGAAGTGGCTTTAATTATTGAAAACTAATCTCTAATAGCATAAATAGTAAAACATAGGAAAATAAAGAAATGTGAAAGAATGGATATCTGAAAATAAGATACATAAAGGAGACAATAGATAAAATTCCAAACTAAATATTCAGGACATGGTTTTATGATTACCTAGTACCGCAAATGTCAAAAATCATATGGTGGTGTCACCATATTTCCTAGAAATCTAGCTAAGAATATTCTTACATGGTTAGACGAAATTTTGAGTATAATTTTTTTCCTTCACAAAATATAGACTAAGTGGTTTTTTTTTTTTTTTACTACTTTGCATGCATTGAACACTCTCCATTAATCAATTCTATACAATGCACACATCAATGGGGTAAAATATTATTCCTTTATAGGGTTTGTGGTTGAAATCTTATGTTGATGTTTACAAATCCACAACATCTATGAATAAGAAAACTAAAGTTTTTTCTTAGAAAGGGAATATACTAAATCATAATTTAAATGTTGAAATTAAATGATTACACTTGAGGCATTAAAATAATGGTCATGCTATAAAGTTCAATTGAGTCCTTCAATTGTTTTTTAGTATTAAGATGGAGCCAAAATTGGGGTTGGCCCAAAATACAAGCTAATAAAATTTAGAAAGTTAATTGCACAATATTTTTAACCTACCTCATTTTTAATATTAAAATGCCCCACACTAGTATATCCCACTTTTCTAAATCTACTATAGCTTGTTGGCTAGCTATAAAACTATATATATATATATATATATATAGGCATTTTAATGTTAATACCTATAGGTTAATAGAGTCTAGGTATAAAAAATAAAAATGCCCATCTCGGTAGAGCACTAAATATTACCATAAAGAAAATAAAAGACAAGATAGATTGCTCTCTTTCTTCTCCTTAACTTGTTTCTCTAGAAACACAATCATCTACCAAAAACTAGTACAAAGAGGTTGTGGTGTCTTTACTAGTAGAGGCAGTATGACCATCCTTTGCAACATGCAATAGGTGAAGACTGGTAGCCACTAAGTGCATCACATTGACTATGAATTTAATCATCAAACCTCCTATCAAAATTATGCTATCACTTTACAAACTTCTTGATAGTTTTCTCTAGCACACCCCTATCCTCAAAACACATTTGAATACCAATTTATAGTGAATCCTCTAGGTTACTCACGTCTCTTTTTTCTCTTTCCTTTTATCACTTTTTCAAGCATGTGAAGTAATAGTTTTTTGGTATCTATGGTCACCCCCGTGTTGGAAACTTGAATATTGTGGGTTTTATGTTTGAGAGTATCACAAACATGAGAGAGCATGGGCCTCAATTTTCTATCCATGGAACAACATTCACCCCAATTTCTGAGCCTTAACTAGTAGTGTCATCTTGAATATACTTCCCATGATTCACCTTCCTTTATTTCCACTTGGTGGGTTTTTAACTTTTCTTTTTCACTATCCATAGAGTCTGAAATAATATTGCACTCCTACTTTTCCTTTAGCTTTCCCTCCTTTTCATTCTTTTTAGGCCTTAGGGACCTTCTCCTACCCACTTAAACCTCAGCTTCTATATCAATAACACTAACAACTTTCTCCATTTTTATTTCTTAGAGAATGAAGGAGTGGCCAGGATTAGAACATTTGGTATCAATAGATTAACTAGCCTTAGGAGAAACCAAAGTATTCAAAATAGATGGTGATGTGCTAGATAGGAAGACTTGGACATAAATGCTCATATAGAAGGACATAGATGCTTGTGGAAATTGTAGTGGTGGAACATGAAGGCTTGATAAAAAAAACTATATAGATTTTTTCTTCTTTCCTTTTTTTCTAACATTAGAATGTTATCCTCGATAGAATTTAGTTTAAGGATAGAGAAAAATATAATATCCCTATTTCCATAGTCATTCAGAATGGAAAAAACTATAGTGGTAAAAAAAATTAGAAGTGACCTTCTAGATTAATATAATCCATAATAGGATAACATACTTCACCCCATGGTGGCTGAGGAGCTCCACATTCAAATGCACCATCCATGTATTTGGAATAGCTATTCATCTGAACAAAAAAACACATTCAAACTAGTCTCATCCAAAACCTTAGTCTTCTTGCATGAATTCCTTCCTTCTATAGATAACCCACTAGCTCTAGCAATGAATTTTTTGTTAATCTCAAATGAGATCTTGTTAACACTAACATGTTGGCCAATCCAAGTGTTGACAAATTGTATTGACACAGTTTTATCATATCCCTTAATACATTTTATGAATGGAACCATTCCACCTTCCTACAATAAATTGAGGCTGCTTCACTATTTTTAATATAATCCTTGATTGGATTCATCTCAATATGAACTAGACTCCCACCCATATAATATCTTTCCCCTAAATTCACTACCAATTCTTCAAAGGAATCTAACATAACCCCTATCATTGATAGCTAAAAATTCCCTAAGATTGACCAAGAAACTCATTGTCCACTATACAAAAATAGATTAAACTCTAAAAGAAAAAGGAAATAGAAATAATGTCGAGATTTAAAAACTTATTCACATATATATACGAAAATAACAACAAACAAGGAATAATAAATCCATTTAGTACTCCACCATAAAAAGAAAAAATACCAACTTGCATTGTAATCTCATGAATTGTTATAATTAATTAAGCTCATGCTTCTTCATATGATAGGATCACTTCATTGTCCTTATGCATTTGGATTTTGTAATTCATCCACAATGCTCTTCAATTTAACTTCCTTTTCCTTGATCTTTTTTTCAATGTGTGTTGAAATGATAAATTAGTATATTTTTTATACAAATATTTATAAGTAAATTTTCTTATCCATACATATATATGTATATGTATTTATATGTGTGTATGTGTGTGTGTGTGTGTGTGTATACATATATATATATATATATATATATATATATATATATATATATATATATATATATATATATATATGTATATGTATATGTATATGTATACATATATGTATATAGATATATATATATATATACATATATACATATATAAATACATATATATATATACATATATACATATACATATATATACATATATACATATATATATATATGTATATATGTATATGTATATATGTATATATGCATATATATGCACATATATATACACATATAAATACATATACATATATACATATATATCTATACATATATATTCATATATGTGTGTGTGTGAATGTGTGAATTTTTATTTATATATATATATAAGTATATATCTACACACACACACGCAAAGGAAATTTTCAAAAAAATATTCAATTAAATGGATGACTAGTCAAAATTGTTACTTGGTTAGAATTGTTCTCAAGTGTTGTTTCTATTGTCTTTGAAATATATTTTTCACTTTGATAAAAATTTATATGTGTACATGCAAAGCGTCATTCTCATTTTATTTAAACATTCTAGATCAAATTTACTAGTCTACTAGTGATGTTGAAAGATTCTCAATGATACCACTAGGAATCAAGTCTTGATGGATGCAAGGCTCTAACATCAAAAGGGATTGGGCCAAGATCATTTCTTGGGGGTTTTGGTGGTGTGGATACCCCTCAATCCTTTTCTTAATGTCAAATAAGTTTCATGCATGAATGCACCCATATCAGGTTGCTAAAATATCTCTTTGATGGCCTTCACTAGTTTTTAGCCCATAGGTGATTTGTAAACTAGGATTGACAAATTTTATAACTTTAATCAAATATAGATTTAATCTTTGATCCAAGTAGTAATTGCATGGTATGTACTTTTACCATTGAAATTAAAAGAAAATGTATGCTTTAAACATAATTAAACAACTATGTGTTTAATAACAATAAAAACTTCAAGAATTGAGAGAATAAGAAAGAGAATAAAGAGACAAAAAAAATTTAATATGGAGTTTGTCTAGATAGGACTTTGGCTCTAGGTCCACTTCTAAATTGGGGGACCACTCTATTAATTCTACCAATAAAAACACTTATAGAATCCAAAATTCAAGCATTCACAATGTCTCCTATGCACTTGAAGACAATACTCAACACCTTCATGCTTACAAATTCTCTCACAAGGAAAATTTTATTTCTCCCTTTACAACAATTTTCTTTCTCTAGAATTCTTCAAGAATCTAATTTTTCACAAAGACTAAATTCATTCCCAAACTCTAATTGTCTTCTAAATGAGAGTAACTCACCTTTTATACATAATTTTTCTTTCATATTTGGTCTAAAACGAAATAACCACATAATAACTATTTCCTCATTTTACCATAAGAAATTAACAAATATAAAACATATGAAAATCTTCTTTTGGTTATTATAAATTATAAGCCATATAAAATAAATCAATTCTTTTTGGATAGATAAGTTTACAATATTGTTTTAATTATTTGTTTAAATTTTGTTTTCTTTCTAATTTTGAGGAGATTTTCTTTAAAGTTCCATAATTTTTTGGGATCCCACAAAAATGGATTTTGTGAAATAAAGTAAGCATCCACCATTTTATTTCTAATAAAAAATGGTGTAGTGGTAAGTAAACTTAGGGGAATTTTTTTTTTTCCACATCAACATGTTGACTATATTTATGATTGTAAGAATTTGGTATAGCTCAGATACCATGTAAGAATTTTCCTTAGGGAAAAATTTATGCAAAACCAAGGAACTCAAGCACAAGCACAATAGTAGACCAAAAGAGTATGATCAAAATAACGATATGATATTCAATTCAATGTGGAAGTACACTAGAAGTTCCTATATATAAATGCCTCTAGAATGCATCTAGAATGCATAGGAATCAACAACATGATAAGTCATACAACTTGGCACATGTCCACTAGGTGTGGGTTATACTCCATTAAGCACAAGAGTATGTTGGAAATCTGATTGAAAAGATCATTGTAAGAAGAAGATTGATTGAAAGAGGTAGATTGTTGTTAAACAAATGTTTTCAATCATTGTTTTGTCATTGATGTCAAACCTGCTATTAGCTGGAATGACATTTTCTTATAAGATCCAAGTACTATCACTTAGTTGATTGATAAAGAAGATTTAATCAGCAAGATGTAACAAAAGCACCTAAGGGAAATGTTGAGTTATGGTTTTGTAATGAAGTACAAGGAGAAATTAAGACAATGGTTAAATGATGTATTGATAACAAACTTGAAGATATAGAGGTTGGCCACACTTACAAACATTAAAGGAATAAGTTGGAACAATATTGACTGCAAAGCTTAAACTAAGTTCATTAGTAAGTGTAGAGCAAGTTAGTTCAAGCCAAGCAAATTTTTAGTTAGTGTCAAGCAAATGAAAAATCTAATGTTTGCCAAGTGATATAGAAGAAGCCAAGCATGTTTGGATGCCAAGAAAAGTAATAGGTGCTGAGCATTAGAAAAAATTAGTGTCCAGATGCCAAGTGAATCTATAGTAGGTGTTGGGCATCAGTAAAATGTAGTTAATGCTAAGCAACATAGTATGTGCCAAGCATTAGAATTTCAATAGTGCTGAGCTACTGCATTATTTAAAAGTCAAAGATTCATTAAATGTGATCCAAAAAGTTGGTTACCTTGAATTTTATGAACTATTTGGAGGATAAGGATGAAGATTTGGTGGCATAGAATTTGATGTAAACTGTTCTTGAGTGAATTCAAGAGGATTTTTCATGATGTTTCTAGAAGGAACAAAATGTGGGTTAGATTCAATGAATCCTACCTAAACCATTCGAATAGAAATCAAAAGAGGGAAGAATTGAGTGGGAAAATAAATTCTAGACTTCTATTTAAGGAGTCACAAACCAAGAAGTAAGAGTTTCTAGAGTGCCAAAAATTGTGAAGTGTTTGAAGGGTGTCAAGGAGAAGACATCAAGGAGAAAGAAGAATATAGCATAGAGACTCTGCTTTGATAAGTGGTCAGAAAGAGAGGATCGCATTGGCATATCAAGCATGAAGACTTAAGGAGACAAAAAGCTTGGAAGAAGGGCAAGCTGTCAGAGCTACAGAGATTGAAAGCTAGGCAATATAAGAGCTAAACAGTGATCTAAAATCTGAAAGATGAGTTGTGAATTGTAATCAAGTCAAAACCCCTTATTATTACTCTCTAGAAATTGTATCAGTTAGGGTAAAATATTATGGACTTAGGTTGGTTTAAAAACCATTTTAAAATCTTTTAATAGGGTGGCATTCCAAGTGAATGTTCAAAGTCCTCTAACTAGGCCCACTTCTAATAGGGTGGTTGAATCCTTTAGCCAGGTCACATTTAACAGTGTGTTGTAGCCTTTAATAAGGCAGACCTTTCATAGGGCATCACTTTAGAAGAGTGAGAGATGAGTAGCATGTTACTAGTGGTTTTTCCCAAATTTTGTTTCCACGTAAATCAATGTGTCATGTGTTGATTGTTTCACGTGTTATGCTTTCATGCTAATTTACAATAACTTGTTGAATAGGAAAGTTTAAGCTTAGATGAATAAATAGTTGATGGGCACACTTTACTTGAAGAAAAAGGTTGAATTGTACATTTGGATCTTGAATAACTAATTCACATTGCCCCTCTAAGTTATTCTAAAGCATTTCTAACAATTGATATCAGAGCCATCTACTGATTTAGTTTCAAGGCACTAGAAGTAGGAAAATTAAGATGTCCAAGAAAAAAGTTCCCAAGCTCAAAAAATATAACTTCATTGCATGGTAGAGTCTAATGAAATTGCACCTTGGATCAATAGGTGATTATGCAAAAAATTCAATTGGAGTGGAACATGTAGATCCAACTGGACCCCTCTCTACAGATGATTTGAACAAAAGGAAGGAGCACAATTAGGCAATGTTGGAGATTGCTTTTGTACTTAGTTATACTAAATTTGATGACATCAAAGATTGTGATACTACATTCAAGATGTGGAAAATCCCTATTCGATATCTATGGAGGAGATCAAAATATTCAAAGAGCAAAGAGAGAAAGCCTTAGAGGAAAGTTTAATGACATGAAAATGGAGGATGGTGAGAATGTTCCTCAATATGTCTCCAAAATGAAAGAAGTAGTAAGTGCAATAAGAAGTCTAGATGGTCATTTGGATGATGATAATATTAATATAAAATATTTAAGAAATTTTCTCCCATTTATACTATTAGAGTTTCAAGCATCGAAGAGCTAAGGTGTATACCAGGAAACACACTAACCTTTGAAGGAATAGTGGGAAGACTTACTACATTTGAGTTGTCCAACTTTGACAGCTATAGATGTGAGAATCTTGAATTTAATTTCAATGCCAAGCTAACATTGAAAGATACTAATGAGGTGAAATCAAAGAAGAGTAGAAAAGGAAAACATGCATCCTGTGATAGTAGCACAGATGAAGAAGATGTGGAACAATTGGAAGCACTACTAGTTAGAAGATTCCATAGAGGTATTAAAGGTAAATACAAAGGTAAGCTCCCTATCATTTGTTTCAATTGCAATGAAGTAGGACATATTGCTGCAACATGTACACAGAACAAGAATTACAAAGAATGAAACAAGTACAAAAACAAGAGAGAAGATGATAGCAGAGATTACAATGACAAAGGCAAAACATGCTACATTGTTGAAGAAGATTCTAATGCAAATGATGATGAGGTAGTCTATGTAGCCATGAAGGATGAATCAAATGAAGAAGAAGCAACAACACTGGTGACTTGTGTGAAAAAAAGTAACAAGTGGATCATAGACAATGGATGCTCACATCACATGATAGAAGATAGAAGTAAGTTTATTACCTTTACCCAGTATGATGGAAGTAGTGTTAGATTCGGTAATGATGCTCATGTCAAATCAAAATAAAAGGTTCTATTAAACTTAGAGAGAAAATTTCATGTGATAATTCATACTGTGTTGAAGGATTGAACTACAATTTGTTGAGTGTATCATAGTTAGGAAATGTAGGTTGCAAGGTAGAATTTGGAAACAAAACTACCAAAATCTATGACACTGATGGAAATATAATAGGAAAAGGTGAATAAACCATAAGTAATCTATTTTACCTAGATATGGAAGATGCAACTTGTTTTGTTGTTAAATTTGATGATGTATGGTTATGGCATAAAAGGTTGTGTCATGTTAACTTTGACAATCTAATTAGCATCAGAAAAAAGAAGGAAGTCAAAGATTTGTCCAAACTAAAAAAGCTTAGAAACACAATGTGCAAACAATGTCAACTAGGAAAGATGATGAAATCAAGCTTCAGAAGCAAAACCTACACTTCCCAAGAAGTACTAGAACTAGTCCATACTAACTTATTTGGGCCAATAGAAGTGCAAAGCTACCTAGGAGATAGATACATAATGCTATTTGTAGATGACTATTCCAGGATGATGATTTCCATGTTCTTAAAGCAAAAATATGATGCATTTAAAATGTTTAAGTGGTATTTGGCCAGGGTTAAGAAGGAAATTAGTAAAAATCTAAAGTGCCTAAGATCAAACAAAGGAGGAGAGTTTACATCAAAAGAATTTGAGATATTTTGGAATGATAAAGGTATTAAAAGTCAAACATCAGCACCAAGAACTCCACATAGAATGGAATTGTAGAAAGAAGAAATAGATAAGTGATAGATTGTGCTAGAACATTGATGATGGAGAAAATGTTTTCTCTAAAGTATTGGAGAGAAGCTATAAGTACTACTATTTACACACTGAATATAGTCCAAGTCAAGAAATATACAAATGCAACACCTTTTGAACTATGGTATGGTCACTCACCCAATGTAAAACACTTCAAAATATTTGGTTGCAAATGCTATATTCTCAAAGATACAAGAAATGCCAAGTTTTATGCAAAAAGTGATGAAGGGATATTCCTTGGATACTCCACTAGAAGCAATGCATATAAGTGTTTGAATACTAACACTAATAAGATTGTAGAGAGTGCAAATGTAAATTTTGATGAGCATGTAGAAGTCCAAGTTGATGAATCCAAGAAACCAAAAAATTATAGATCCTTTATATACTTCTATGAAGGAATGACTATTGAAGATGAAGCTACAAATCAAATTGAGAATCAACAACAAAATTCAATATCAGTCGAGTCACAGCCAATGTATGCCAAGTTACATTCATAAGCCAAGTTGCAGAATGAAGAAATTGAACACTTTGATTCTAAAATTAGTACACATGGAAGAGATGATGAAATACCATAAGGAGAAGAGAAAAATGACTCTAAACCTGAAGAATCAAATATGGAAAGAAGGATAGAACCAAGACTAGCTAAGTATGTGAGAAGACATCACCTTGCAGAAAAAATCATTGGTAACAAGGATGCATGACCAATGATGAGGAATAGACTAAGGAATGAATCATATTTTTTGAGCAAGGTTGAGCCTAAAATAGTGAAAGATGCACTACAAGATGATAACTAGCATAAAGCTATGGAAGAAGAGATAGATCAAATTGAGAAAAACAAAACTTGGAACCTAGTTCCTAGACCAGCTAATAAGAATGTAATTGGTACCAAATGGGTCTTCAAGAATAAACTTGATGAGAATGATGACATAATAAGAAACAAGGCTAGACTAGTTTGCAAAGGTTATGCATAAGAAGAAGGACTCGAATATGGGAAAACATTTTCCCCTATTGTAAGAATGGAAGGAGTTAGAACACTACTTACATATGCTACTTACAAAGGTTTCAAGGTCTACCAAATGGATGTAAAGTTTTCTTTTCTAAATGGTATACTCAAAGAGGAAGTCTACATAGAACAACTAGAGGGATTTGTTGATGATAGCAACAAGGATATGATTTGTAAACTGCATAAAGCACTCTATGGTTTGAAACAAGAACCTAGAGCATGGTATGAAAGACTACACAAATATATTATGAAGATAGGATTTGGGAGAATAGATGACAAAAACAACCTGTATATCAAGGTAGAAAAAGGTAAATACATTTTGATATCTAAATTCTTTGTTGATGATATAATATTTGGAGGAAAAGATATTCTATGTAATGATTTTACTGATCAAATAAAACATGAGTTTGACATGTCAATATTTGGAGAAATAAAATTCATTGTTGGATTGCAAGTACATCAACTAAGCATGGAATATTTGTAACCCAATCAAAATACATCAAGGAGATACTCAAGACATTTAGATTGGAAGACTCAAAACTAGTTAGTACACCAATGGTAACATGACATAAGTTATCCAAGAATGATCAGTTAGCTGAAGTGAATCAAACATTGTATAGATCAATGATTAGAAAACTATAGTGTGTTGTACATAGTAGACCAGACATTGCATTAGTAGTTGGAATAGTGCCAAGATTTTTTGCAAATCCAAGGGAAAATCATCTAATGGCAGTAAAGAGAATACTGAGGTATCTAAAAAGAACTGATGACTTTGACTTATACTATAAGAAGAGTGAAAAGTTTGAGTTGAGAGCCTACACTGATGTAGATTAGGGAGGTAATATTGATGATAGAAAGAGCACCAGTGGAGGAGCACTTTTCTTGGGAAAAAGAATAATTACTTGGACTAGCAAAAAATAGAGTTGTACCTCATAGTCAATAGCAAAAGCTGAATATGTTGTAGCTACTATCAATTGCACTAATATTGTATGGATCAAACATCTACTACAAGGCATGAAAAAAGATGTAAATGAGCCTATGATACTTTATTGTGATAATACAAGTGCCATAACCATACCAAAGCATCCTATAATGCATGTTAAAACAAATCATATTGCAATCAAGTATCACTATGTAAGAGAATTGGTGGAAGACAAGCAAGGATGGAATATGTCAACTCAAAGGAACAGATTGCTGACATCTTCACAAGAGCACTACCTAAAGATGATTTTGAGTATCTTAGAGGTAAGTTAGAGGTGATACCCCTATCTAAAGTTACTTAAGATAAAGCAAGGTTGCCCTGCACCAAATGAATTGATTGTTGAAATATTGATACAGAGGATGTTTACCCTACATCAAGTGAATTGATGTAGAGGATGTTTACTTTAGGATCATGCTTGAGGTAATCAAAGTGATGAAGTTCCAAATCAATCACAAGCAAGGTGATAGAGGGAGAAATTGAAAGAACCTACAAATTCTACACTTGCATATTAAGATGCTGAGATAATATATCTTCGGCATTGTTGTCAAAGAGGGAGAAGAATGAAGAAACTGATCAGATTTATGGATAGAGAGATAAGTAGTTAGTTACCAAAATATTAGAAGATGAGAAATGCATACAGAGGGAGAGAATGTAAGAAGGAGTTAGTAAAGAAAAAGAATGTTCATTTATGAAAAATGAAATAAAAGCTCAGATAAGAATCAATTAGAGGAAGACACCTTATTGGCAAAAGAATTTAGAGTGAGTCATAAGCTAGTTTATGTTGTTGATAGTTCAATAAATTTTTCTTTTGGCATTTGATTAATTATTTTATCCTAGTTAGAATTTTGTTAGCTTGGTTGATAAGTTTGGTTTTCCGTCAATGCCAAAGAGGCAGATTGTTGGAAATCTGATTGAAAAGATCATTGTAAGAAGATTGATTGAAAGAGGGAGATTATTGTTAAAAGAATGTTTTCAATCATTGTTTTGTCATTGATGTAAAACCTACTATTAGCTAGAATAAAAATTTCTTATAAGATCCAAGTATGATCACTTAGTTGATTGATGAATAGGATTTAATCAACAAGATGTAACAAAAGCACCTAAGGGAAAGGTTGAGTTATGGTTTTGTAATGACGTGCAAGGATCAGTTAAGATCATGGTTAATGATGTATTGATAACATACTTGAAGATATAGAGGCTGGTCACACTTACAAATATTAAAGTAATAAGTTGGAACAAGATTGACTACAAAGCTTAAACTAAGTTCATTAGTAAGTGTTGAGCAAGTTAGTTCAACCTAAGAAAATTTTCAGTTAGTGTAGAGCAAATAAAAAATCTACTATGTGTCGAGTGATATAGAAGGAGCCAAACATGTTCAAATGCTGAGCAAAGTAACAAGTACCAAGCATCATAAAAACTTAGTGGATGCTGAGTAAATCCACAATAGGTGTCGAGCATCAATAAAATGTAGTTAAAGCCGAGTAACACAGTATGTGCTGAGCACCAAAATTTCAATAGTGCCAAGCTACTATATTATCAAAATGTCAAAGATTCACCAAATCTAAGTTGACAAGTCAGTTACCTTGAATTTCTTGAACTAGTTGGAGGATAAGGATCATGAGCTAGTGGCACAAAATTCTATGTAAGCTATTCTTGAGTGAATTCAAGAGGATTCTTCATGATGTTTCTAGAAGGAACAAAATGTGGGTTAGATTCAATGAATCCTACCTAACCCATTCAAATAAAAATCAAAATAAGGAAGAATCGAGTGGGAAAAGAAATTCCAAACTTCATATTAAAGGAATCGTAGACTAAGAAATAAGAGTTGTTGGAGTGCTAAAAATTGTGAAGTGTTTGAAGGGTGTCACTTGGAGAAGACATCAAGGAGAAGGAAGAATAGAGCACAAAGACTCTACTTTGATAAGTGGTTAGAAAGAGAGGATTGCACTAGCATATCAAGCATGAGGACTTAAGGAGACAAAACGCTTGAAAGGAGGGCAAGTTGTCAGAGTTGTAGAGACTAAAAGCTAGGCAATGTGAAGAGCTAAATAGTGATCTAAATTTTGCAAGATGAGTTGTGAATTTTAATTAGGTGAAAACCCCTTATTGTTACTCTCTAGAAATTTTATCAATTAGGGTAAAATCCTATGGACTTAGGTTGGTTTAACAACTATTTGTAAATCCTTTGACAAGGTGGCATTCCAAGTGAATGGTCAAAGTCCTCTAACTAGGCCCACTTCTAACAGGGTGGTTAAATCTTTTAATAGGTCACATTTAACAATGTGTTGTAGCCTTTAATAGGGTAAGCCTTTTACAGGGCATCACTTCAGAAGAGTGAGAATTGAGTAGCATGTTACTGGTGGTTTTTCCCAAATTGGGTTTCCACGTGAATCACTATGTCATGTGTTGATCTTTTCATGTATTATTCTTTCATGCTGATTTATAGTAACTTGTTGAATAGGAAAGTTTAAGCAAGTCTTTAATACAGAAGGCCTTTCATAGGGCATCACTTCAAAAGAGTGAGAATTGAGTAGAATGTTATTGGTGGTTTTTCCCAAATTGAGTTTCCACATGAATCACTATGTCATGTGTTGATCTTTTCATGTATTATGCTTGCATGTTGATTTATAGTAACTTGTTGAATAGGAAAGTTTAAGCTTGGATGAATAAATAGTTTGATGGGAACACTTTACTTGAAGGAAAAGGTTGAATTGGACATTTGGACCTTGAATAACTGATTCACCGCCCCCCCCCCCCCTCTCAATTATTCTAAAGAATTTCTAACAAAGTAAGTACGATGATCAGAGGATAAGCCTACAAAGGTGTAGCATGCAAAATAATGTTGTAGACACCATGTGCTAAATTAGGAGTACTAATAACTATGTTGTCTATATGAAAACTCAGTTAATTATGTAGACTCCAATGTTGTAGAGACCATGTGTTGAACTAGAATTTCTTACTCTAGTCTTGTCAACATGACAACTCATAAGAGTACACAAACTCCCAAGTGTCTCACCAAATAAATAATAAAATAATACATTGACCTAAGTAAACTTAAGTAAAGTGTAATAAGTAAATAATTATTTACACCAACAATTATGTCATCAAAATTATCTTTTGTCTTGCAAACTCTGAGTTGTCATAACTTTCTCATATGAGTTCAATTTTTGATGAAATGAACATCATTGGAAAGCTTTTGACAAGCTTTTTAATTTGAAGCCCATTGTTCACCACTTTTCATATGGTCAAATTTCACCCCTTTCCCTAGCCACCTATTATGCCTATTGACCAAAACTCTAATCAAGCATAAATTTTGCATACAAGATCCTTCTTCACTCATTCAAGTTGCATTGGGTTCACTTTTTTGAGCTCTTCACTGTAGGGCCCATTTTCTGTTGCACCAAAAGCCATGACTATTAGTGAACATGGAACACCACATAATTAACTACCTATGGGCAGGGGAGCACATCGCATCACCCAAAAATCTCCCCCTCGACATGCATACCAAGTGCTTACGCAGGTCAAGAAGGCACCAAGGAGATTTGAACCCATGACCAAGCCAAAACCAAGCTCTGATACCAATTGTAGGGCCCATTTGTTGTTTCACCAAAAGCCATGACTATTAGTGAACATGGAACACCACATAATTAACCACCTATGGGTAGGGGAGTACATCGCATCACCCAACATTCACAATGGTTCTGATTTCAGGACATTTTGAGACTATAAATGTTTAGGCATTTCTAGATCCACCTAGATCATTCCTCCCCACTAAGAAAATTTTAAACCTCCAAAAGTTATTTTTTACATACAATATAAATGAAGGCATTTTTTCCGCACTTTTGCCTAGCATCACTTGTACACCCAACTAAAATTCTAAATATCCAACTCATCACAAACATCACAAGAAATGAAATACCATTACTGAAACAATTTACCATGCATCCTCTAGCATCCATCATTACATCCTTTACCCACATAGTGCCAAGTAGTAGAAAAAGAAGAAAAAACACTAAATAAATTGATGAAATGGTAAAAGTATCAACTCTTGAGATCTCCTAGATAGGAAAACCATTAGAAAATGAATCATTCAAACTCTTTGTTACCAACACTAGTTGAAGACTTGATTCTGCATGTACATGATCCTCACTTGTTGTGCTAGACATGAGAGTTAGTCTACTACTTGCATGCATGTAAATACATTACATAACCATAAAATATACACATGCAATAACACATAGCACCAGATCTAGTAACCCAGAAACCCTTTAGGAATAAGAAGGTAAAATTGGGGTGGGGATGATACCCACAAAAAATATTGCATCAATAATTATTTGACCACTTCTGATGGTCTGCCCTGTGAAAGACTTACCCTATTAAAGGCTTTACACTATATCAATAGTGACCTAATTAGAGGATTTACAAACACTTTACATGAAGTGACACCCTGTTAAAGGATTTACAATAGGCTATTAAACCCACCTAATACATAGGATTTTCAATCACCTTCTCCAAAGGTTGTCCTACCTAGCTCTTAAGCTAACCTATCAATATAGGATTTTCAACTTCTAATACAATGGAAAGAAAGTATTAGGACAATGAACCTAATAGTATGCAATCTATAATTTTTGGATTCAAGCACTTGGTCTACTCTCTTTGATCTTGATCCTTTGAGATCTGATATCTGATTGTGTCCCTTGTCCCTTGTCCTATTCAGATCATTTGGATATGAAATTGCTACTCTATTCCTCTAAGTCTTACTCACTTCATACTAAATTTCACTATAATCTCCCCATACACTATTCTCATCGACATATGCAATGGATTTTTTGACTTCCTTTTAAAGATTGTGAAGACTTAGGGTTAGGGATGGATCTATGATCCATACTGAATCTCAAGTTCTCGCTAATTCCTTGCATTTTTATCATTGATTACATGCCTTCTATATTTTTCTAATTGGTTGCATGCAGATTGCATAGGGAATGTAAAAGATTTATTCTTATCCTTTTTCTCTTTCAAAATCCTTCTATTTCAGCTCCAAAAATGGTTTACATCTAATTTATGAGGGCATAAACTCATATGTTGATTCTATGTTACTCAGCACATACTAAACTACTGGTGCTTGGCACATATAGTATCCTAGATTGCTCGACACCTATTACACTCTATCTTGCTTGGCACATATATGATTCTTGCTTACTCAGCATATGAAACATTCTAACTTTCTTGGCATCAACTATGACTTGGCACATATATGCCACTCAACACTTACATACTACTCGACACCTAAAGTCACTTGGCACCTATTAAAATTTTGACTCGGCACACACTGTGGCTTGGCATACATAGTGTACTTGGCTTCAATGTAGAAAGTGGTTAAGTGTGTTGACACTCAAATTTCAAGAACATCTAAGACCAACAATCCCCCCCTTTGACATGAGTGTCAAAAACACTTAACTAGTCATTACTAGTCTATCCTTATGAGTACCTTATCCACAAAATTTCAAAATTTTATACAAAATTTGTTCCAAATACCTTAATTCCCCCTGAGGTGATTGTGCCTTGACATTCTTGAAATCAAAATTTTGTGCTGAATGTTCCTAAGACTCTTTGTCTTCTATCCTGTACCTATATTCTATACTTGTGTCTCTGTATCTATTTTATTAGAGCTTATGGAATTTTTGCATTTTGCATCAAAACTATTTTCCATATGTTTGCCAAAATTTTGTATATTCCCCTTTTGACTATATCATAATGAATGAAAGATTGTAAACAAAATCTATATCATTCTCCCCCTTTGATATATCTTACTCACTATTATTTCTCCCCCTATCTTATTATCTTCCCCTTTCCTTATTATTATTTCTCCCCATTTTTGACACTTATGTCAAAGGGTTCTAAGGAGTAATACCATACTTAGCCAAAAAAAATATTATTTACCTCCATTATTGTTTTTAGAGCTACATCCCAATTCTCCAAAGCTATGTCAAGTGACTTGTGCTAGATGGCAATCTCTGTAGCTAGATGTATAAGTCCATCAAGTGTAGAAAGATTTGGATCTTTCTTTAAAACTGTTTACCATAAACTTGTTCCTTATGGAGGACTTCTAAATGAGGGGTTATTGAGGACTAAATTTACATCAATTTTGTCTTAATATTGGCCTCCTTTGCTATAAGTACAACTAACTCCCTTTATGTGTGAAGTGATTGTGCAAAATGCTTCTCACTTTGGGTGAGATCTCTAGGTAATTGCATTCTAGAGATTTTCAAGTTTCTTTCCAAGCTCATTATTCTTTGATTTGTTTCTTCTGTGAAATTGGAAAAATCACACAGGTTCCTATATAATGAAAAAAAAATTTCAAGAACAATTTTTACCTTATCTATTTTCTTGGCCAACTCTACCTATTCAAGTGTTATGCCACTTGATATCTTTTCATTCACTTTTCCTTGAAATTTTCTTTCTAACCATTCCATGAGTTTAACATTGGTAACCTAGTCTTCATTTGTTACTTGCTCAACTATGTCTGATAGTTGCTCAATTATTAGCTTTACTTCATCTGGTGACTACAAGCTGAAGCCATCCATGAAGATGTCCTTGATGTCATGAAGTGCTTTTTTTAAAAAAATTCTTTCCTCAGTATTCCCTGCCTCATCCTTCTATCTAATGTATTTTACATTTCAATCATTTATGCCATTGTTATAGTCTTGGAATCATAGGAAGGAATCACAATATCTTCATCTAATTTAGGGTCTCCATAGTGAAGTACCCTAGCCACTCTAGTTGAACTTGAGCCTGAAGTTGAAAATTCCAAGGGGATGGCTTTAGTGCTCAGCTTCTAAATGGTCTTTGTAGGAGTGCCAGTCTTTGGTAGTTCTACCAATGTTTGAATGATGACCTACTCCTTTTCTTTTGTTGTATCCTCCTTCTCATCTGATTTCATTTCTCCTACACTTAGCATCTGGATAGTATCACTTGTTGCACTTGGTGGAGGTGGTGGTGGAAGCATTAGAACTTTAGTCCTAGTAGCTATGTATGTGCAAGGTGGATCCTTTGGCTTCACCTTTTCTCTTTGTGGTTTTTCTACTACTCTTTGTAGTTCATCTACACTCACCAATATAGGGCTTGTGCATAACTATTCCTATAAAGTATATTGGTGAATGATATTTGAGAGATCCTTTGCAATAAGGGGATTGATGTTTTGAGAAGAGTTGTTAGGAACATATTTAATGTTTATTATCTTTGTAGGTGTAGGAGTTACATGAGGTGGACTGGGAGGTGGCATTTGTTTGTCTTACACACTCAGTTCTTCTTCTTGCTACTAGTCAACTGTTGCCATTATTTTTTCTCCCTTAGCTGATTCCTCTTTTTCTTTTTCTTTTTCTTTATTCTCTTCCTCTCCTCTTTCTTCCTTACCTTTATTTTTCTCCTCTTTATTTTCTTCTTCCTTTTTCTCTATTTCCTTTGCCTCTATCTCTCCTTTTTGTTCTTCTACATTCTTTTCCCCTACCTTCTCTTTGGCACTAGCTTGTGCCTTATTTGCTTCCTCTACTTTATCATCAGTAATTTTATAAATTATTTTCCACAATTGTGTGGATTTATTTACAACATCCTCAATCTTGTTTTGAAGGATGTTGAAGGCTCTATACTTTGGTGCAAACTTGCCACCATGTTTCTTGTTTGCCTTTGTTATTTGAGCCTTTATCATGTCAGGCTTTACTTGTGCTAGGGTAGATTCTGTAATCTCCCTCTCCATCTTTAGACAATAATGCCACTTATTCTCAATTATCTCATATAGTTCCTTGGGCATGGTATTGTCAAGCTCTAGAGGTGCATTTTTAAATTCTACCATCATGGCATACATAGATTCCTCTACTTTATTCTACTCTTCCCTACTGAGTTTATTGAAATTAAGAGACTTAAAATCATTCAAATTTGCATTTTTAATCTTATTACAAAGTTTTTCAATTTCAAATTTAGGAGGATGACTTACCACTTTAAATTAGCTAATGTCCTCTGATTATGTTCTCTCCTCATCATCTGTATCTGGCTGTGCCACATACCTTCTTCTCTTCTTTGGCTCTTTTTCAAGTTATTCAATGGTTTTCTTCTTCTTCTCCTTTGATACCTCTTTAGCCTTTTGAGTGGTTGCTCTTGTAGTGGCCCTTGTTGCTGGAGCTAGTTTGGTTTGAGCTGGCTTTGTAACCTTTTTGGGCTTGGGCTAAGCAGCAGGCTAAGTTTTAGCCTTTCTTTTCTTTTGCATGGTAGGTGTACATGCTTCCTTGGCTTCTTCTTCCTCTGCACCTTCCTCCTTGTCTTCCTATAAGCCATGTCAGAACTCTACTAGGCCTTGCCCTTACTCTCCTTCTTCTTCACTATCTCCTTCTACTTGTTGTTCATCTTCTTCTTTACTTGCTTCTCCCTCAATACTTGCTCCAAATGTCTTATTTATCTTCCTTACCATTTTATTTTTCTTCTTGATGATAGAAGCTATTTTCAATTCAGTCTCAACTTTGGACTTGACAACATCATATGTTCTAAAGTGAGGAGTTGCCTTATGTATTTCTTCTACAAGAAATGTTGTGATTGTTGCAAAGGCTTCATCTATATCAAGCTCATATCCCAATGGCCTTAGCCATCTTACTCTTGGTATTGTTGCTTGAATATAGGTGTAATCAATTTCAACCAAGAAGCATATTTCATTGACATGTTTCTCTACCAATGAAACTAGTATTCTCATTCTTTACTTCATGGATTTCTTAAAGTTTTCAAAATAACTTGTCATTTGAGCCTCAAATTTGTCACCCATTTGATGAATGAACTCATTGATTTGTGTAATTGCAGTTTTGTTGCAGTTCCAATTTACCTTTCCTATAGAAGGGAATTCTTCCATCACATAAAAGGATATACACATAAGAATTGAACCAAATTTGCATTGAGCACCTTTTAATCTCCCCATAGCTCCTAGATTCTCATTAATTTGCTGCAACATGAGTTCTTCCAGATCATAGGTATGATGTTTCTTCACTAGTTTGTAGGCTACATCAACTGCTAAACATGGCACACTATTTAGTGTACTGGATTGATAGAATGTGTGAAATATAATTCTCACAACAAAATCTAGAAGTGGATCAGTTACTGTATCAATGGTCATTCCCCTATTATTCCATTTTGCTCTTATATTTTTCTTAGTGACCTCCTTTCTATAACTTCTCAAGGTCTTTTTCTGATCTAGGGTTAGGAATCCTATAACCCTATGCATTATTCTCTTAGTAATCTTAATAGGTCCTATCTCCAACCATAGACATCCATCATGAATTCGACTCAAAAAAATTTGTATCCATTCAATTTTGAATCCTATAGGGTAGACTAGGGCATTGGTCAAACCCTTTTTCTTAACTATCTCAAATTCCTTCTTCAAAATCTTGTTCTCACGTAGTTTGTCATGAGCTTGGAATATTTCAAAATCACTTATGGCACCAATTTTGTAGTTGTAACATTTTCTCACATCTTGAACCATGACTACTTTAGGTGGAATGATGGATAATGCACTAGCTAGGTCATTTCTATAGGCAACCTCAGGAATTGGTCTAAATTTGGGCTATTTTACTTCATTTCTAACTAATTGAATCTCATGACCTTCTTTTTCTTTGGGGTTGCTTGAGCTAGAGGCTTTTTTACCAAACTAGGGTTTTAAATGTATTAAAAAATTTAACTCTGCGTAGCTTAGCACTTGATAAATACCTTTGAATCATTGAACTTGTGCAGAATTATTTTAGAAATCCATACAAATGGTTGTTAGGTTGCTGCTTGATCATTTCTTTGCTCTTCTCATCTTTGCTCTATGTCCAAATGGCATGAAAATGAACAAAAATTGACCTTATACTTGTCAAAGACCTAGCATTAAATGCTTTGTGCATACAGCTATAGGTTTGGCACTTGAAGGATTCACCATGACTCAGCTCCCATTATATTTCATTTACTCAGCCTCCATTAGACTTCTACTTCACTCGGCTTCAACTATTAGTTTGGCATCCATTGGAGCTTTACTTGACATCTAAGAGTAACTCGACAACTTCTTCAAAAAATTTACTTCGCATCTTTGCTCATGCTAATTTCTTCCCTCCAGTACTCCTTTGTTCTTTGGAACTAATGTGTGATTTAACTTTATATATCAGTCCCATATACCTTTCTTTTTCTTGGTTGGATGAAGTGTAATCACTTGACCTCTTGGGTGAAGTGATCTCTCTATTTGATGTGCTACACTCACCTTTCTTCTTCCAAGTCTTGTTTATTTGTCCTCTTATTTGTTCAACATCAACCTTCTCTTTTCCTTTGTTGACTTTTGTCTTGGGTGCTTTTGACTTTGTTGGACAATTCCTACTGATATGACCAGTTTTCAAGCAACTAAAACATGTGGTTTTGCTTAGGCATCTATTGTAACTTCCTCTAAAATGTGTCCTTATGCAATTTTTAGGAATGTGTCCATACTCCTAACAATAATGATAGCTATACTTGGTGTTGTAATCCCAGTTGTAGTGATGTGCATGGTTGGTTCCTCTTGTAGGCTGATTAGGTGTCCACATAGGCTTTGATTTGCACTCAAATGCTCTATGTCCATACTTTTTGCAGTTGTAGTAGTGACCTTCAAATCTTAGTGTCCTCATGGTCTTGTTTCTACATTCATGTGCTTGATGTCCTTGCTTTTTGTACTTGTGAAAAAAGCTTGCATTGGTAGGCTTATCATGCTGATGACTGTTCTTGCTCCTATCCATTTTTACCATAGAAATGACAAGTAGGTTTAGTTTTCTTACCTTTTTTACTCCTCTCTTTTGTAGTCTTGGATGATTCTCCTTGTTTAGTGCTAGTGTAACCAAGTCTTGAGGTATCATTACTAGCCCTTGGTGATTTCAGTAATTGTTCAAAGTACTTGATAGCCTCATTGGGTTTGTTGTAGCTTTCTACTATCTCTTTTTCTCTCTTCAATTCATTCTACAATTGTCCATTCTATATCTTCAAGATGGAGATCTCAATATCCTTCATGTTTAGTTCATGATGAACATTCATCATCTAACTTAAGGTGTCTAGCTACATGTTTGAGATCTTTTCAAACTCAATTTTCTTCTCATCTTGTCTATTGGTAAGATTTCTCTTGTCATCTTCTATCATGGCCTTGTCTTCAATGGCTCTTTTCTTTTGTTCAGTCACCTCACAAAGCATTATGGCTTGTGATTCTTGTTCAAGCTTGAGTAATCTAATTTCTTTAGCTTGTGCTCTATTTTTCTCCATCAGTTCTACTATTGCTGTATCAAATTCCTTGAAATCTCCATTGGAAAACACTTGTGTAGTATCAAGCTCCTTATAGTGTATGTCATTTTCAGCTATGGCTATCTCCTTCCTTCTTTTTAAGGATTTTCTCAATTCTTCTTTGGCTTCTTCTACTTTGTGTAGAGCTAGGTGCACATCAATCACCTGATTGTCTATGTTCTTGCCAAGTTTAAAGACTTTCGTCTTCAAATCTTTTCTCTAAGTTGTTAGCCTTCTCCTTGTGAGAACCTCAGCTCTAATAACAATTCTTGGAATCTTCAAAAAATGGGAAGAGTACTTATGAGAGGGGGGTGAATCAGAAGTACCACACTTTTAACCTTTTACAATCCTTTAAAACATAGAACTAAAAAGTAAATTTCATTCATGTAAATACATTACATAACCATAAAATAAACACATGCAATAACACCTAACACTAGATTTGGTAACCTAGAAACCCTCTAGGAATAAGAAGGTAAAACTATGGTGGGGATGATACCCACAAAAATTACTACAACAATAATTATTTGACTTCTTATGATGGTCTGCTCTATGAAAGGCTTGCCCTATTAAAGGCTTTACACTGTATCAATAGTGACCTAATTAGAGGATTTACAAACACTTTACATGAAGTGTCACCCTATTAAAAGATTTACAATAGGTTGTTAAACCCACCTAATACATGCAATTTTCAATCACTTCTCCAAAGGTTCTCCTACCTAGATGTTAAGCTAACCTATCAATATAGGATTTTCAACTTCTAATACAATGGCAAGAAAGTATTAGAACAATGAACTTGATAGTATGCAATCTCTAATTGCTAGATTTAGGCACTTGATATACTCTCTCTAATCTTGATCCTCTATCTGATCATGTCCCTTGTCCCTTGTGTTGTTCAGATCAATTGGATATGAACTTGTTTCTCTATTCCTCTATGTCTTACTCACTTCATACTAAATTTCACCATAATCTCCCCATACACTATTCTCATCCACATATACAATGGAGTTTTTGACCTCCTTTTAAAGATTGTGAATACTTAGGGTTAGGTATGGATCTATGATCAATATTGAATCTCAAGTTCTTGCTCATTCCTTGCATTTTTATCATGGGTTGCATGCCTTCTCCATTTTTCTGATTGGCTGCATGTAGATCGCATAGGGAATGTAAAAGATTCATTCTTATTGTTTTTCTCTTTCAAAATCCTTCTATGTTGGCTCCAAAAATGGTTTACATCTAAGTTTGTGAGGACTCAAACTCATATGTTGATTCCATGTTACTCAACACATATACTATCCTAGATTGCTTAGCACTTATTACACTCTGTCTTGCTCGGCACATATATGATTCTAGCTCACTTGGAATATGAAGCATTCTAACTTTCTTGGCATCAACTATGACTCAACACCTATATGTCACTCAACACTTATATATTGTTGAGCACCTGAAGTCACTCGACACCAATTGAAATTCTGACTAAGTGCACAATAAGGCTCAGCATACATGGTGTACTTCACTTCAATGTAGAAAGTGGTTAAGTGTGTTGACACTCAAATGTCAAAACCATCTCAGACCAACATTAACTTACATTTCATTGTTACTCACAATCTATTATTATTGCAGACCCAACCTAAAGGATAAGGTCTCTTGTGTGGCTTAGTTTCCAATCCCAATTGTTTAACAACTTCCTCTAAAATTAAATTAACTTGGGATCCACTATCTATCAATCTATCAATTTTAGTGTTCTTAGAAATCAACCTTATATGAAAAAGTTCACACCTTTTACTATGTTTAGAAACATCGTGACTTTTGGAAGTAGAACATGAAACATTAGTGGTAGAATCAACAAAAGCTTTACCTTTCAAACCCACAACTAAGATTTTTGTTTCATCATCAAAATCTAATCCAAGATCTTGAACAACAGCTGTAGTCTTTTGTTTTCCTTTGTGATCCTTCTTAAACCACCTTGGTTTCAACTTAGGATGTAGTTTCCAAAACTTTGCATCTACATGCCCTTTCTTCTGACAATGTGAACAAGTAGGCTTTTCACCTTCCTCTATCCTCACAGTGACTTCTTTCTTTCCCTTCTTGTATCCTTTAGGAGGAACAATTCCTTCTTTGAACTAAAACTTGTGTTTCCTCCACTTGCTTCAATACGAGTTGCTTGAACACACATGTCATCAAAGTTAGAAGGACTAAATATTAATACTATATGCTTTAAATAAGAATTCATTCCACTTGCATACCTTAACAAAGTATCTTGTGTGTAAAGAGGAATTCCAAGAGTTAATTCCTTCTTCCTAAACACCTATATATACTTCTTCATAGAGTGTCCTTTACCTTGCCTAAGATTTTACCAATCCAAAATGGCTTATTCCATATGACCCAAAGGATAAAACTATTTCTTTAAATTAGAAGTAAATTCATTCCAAGATGAAATGATTTTACTATGTGTAGCAAGATCATCTTGGATCTTACTCTCCCACCGAACTAATGTAGTACCTCCCATATTAAGAGTAGTTAGCTAGATTCTAGAAGAATCATACGAAATATTTTGAATCCTACATTACACTTTAATCTACTTGAGCCAATTATCTTTTTTTTTTTTGGATCCAATTCACCATTATATAAAGGCAAATCAAACTTCACATCAAATTTTAACAAATGTGTCTTCACATGTTTCTTTTTGGGAGAAGTAAACAACCTAGAAGAAGAAGAAGAGAATAATGATGAAGATGAAGAAGATGGGGATGGAGGCTTAGGAGGGTCACTACCACCTCCTAATCCTTTGCCTTTGTCATCTTTTGATGAAGATTTAGCTTCTTCCTTCTTCCTAGCCTTGTCTTTCTTTCTCAATTATTGCTCATCCCTATCTTGAAGAAGAATGTCCACTAAAGATTTTGACTCCAAAAAAGCTCTCTAAAAGGCTTCAGCATCAAACTCAAAAATATTTTTTTCAAATGCCATGACTCGTGAAAATTTTATTCTTTTCCCAATATCTGGATTGAACTCTACAAGTTCACCTTCTCCTTATTTCAACTTCAACCTGGTTAACATTCACCACCTACAATTTCTCTACAAAATAGGATCTAATACCAAACTTGATTTGTAAACTAGGATTTACAAATTTTATAACTTTAATCCAAGTATAGATTTAATCCCTATTCCAGGTAGTAATTGCATGGTATGTACTTTAAACTGCTGAAATTACATAAAAATATATGCTTTAAACACAATTAATCAACTGTGTGTTTAATAACAATAAAAACTTAAAGAATTGAGAGAATATGAAAGAAAATAAATAGACAAACAATTTGATATAGAGTTCATCTAGGTAGGACTATGTCTTTGGGTCCACTTCTCAATTAGGGGACCACTCTATTAATTATACCAAGCAAAACACTTTGTTATAGAAACTGTTGTCACTTAGGTTTGCACCCTTGTCCAAGGCCTATGCGCGAGGACAACCTAGTGAAACATGGAAACAACCTCCAAGCTATGGGACTTGAACTGTGATGTTGAGTCTTCAGAGAAGGATGGCTTCCTCTTACTATCAGGGTGCACCTAACTACTCTTGGAGAGGAAAAGGGAGAAGGAAAGCGTGAAATCAAATCTACCTAGTTCTAATCTAAGGAGGTGATGCACAAAACTAGAGTGTTCGGATCAATCTCTACCCATACATGTGATACTAAACCAGAATGAAACTAAGGATATACACCTCATGACTTGCTTTAATGAAATAACCACATATAGATAAAAAAACCAAGATGAATGACACAAGGAAGAAGTTCTCTTATATATCATTCACAGGCTAGCAAAGATACAGTCATGCAGATTACAGATTTCCACAAAGCAATGGCACAGGCAAAGAATTCTTGCACTTTAATACCACTAGCTGAAGGAGATAAGTGGAGAATCAGATAGTTCAGAGGCATAGGGGAATTTACACTAGAATTGCGGAGCAATGCAAAGGAAAATTGGAGAGAAGGTTACCCTTTTAAAAATTTTCCAAATCTACTTTTATAGGTCAGGCATAACTAAGATCTTTTCCTACTGAATTGAATTCGCAGCTACCTACCATTACGTCCTGTGGAGGAAAATCATGGGGATCTAAAGAAAATCTGATCTTTTTTGCCAAATAATGCCCTAAGAAGACAAAAATGGTGCCATAACTACGCTCTGACTAGGTAGATGGATTGAATGAGACAGTGGAGTGTCTTTCTATGTTTCGCATTCATTTCTGGTGGTTTGGATCGATCATGAAGATTATATCGCACAACAAATTAGATCACCTTCATTTTTTTAGGTTCATGAATCAGTAGGGTCAAAAAGTCAACCTAGTTTCACAAGCCAACTGAGCCACGTGGGCCAATCACTTCTTTTCATTTTGCCACCTGGGAAGTCCTCTGCAGTTGACCTCCTTATATTAAACTAACTATGCCACCCTCGGACTATTATCATTAACTGTGACGATCACAAAATTGACTGCGACATTAACTGTAGCCGTCAACTATCAACCTTGGCTAGGCCAACAAGACACATGTCAGCAAGGCACTATGTCACCATGGTATCCATCGTGTAGCTTTCGATGGCAAGATAGTGCCAACCATTGATCGACCTTAAATCTGATGATCGTGAAGACTCGTCGTACCACTATACTGTTC
This sequence comes from Cupressus sempervirens, assembly GCA_028749045.1. Taxonomy (NCBI): domain Eukaryota; kingdom Viridiplantae; phylum Streptophyta; class Pinopsida; order Cupressales; family Cupressaceae; genus Cupressus; species Cupressus sempervirens. Next base: position 211,615,938 of record CM053783.1, read on the forward strand.
TTACCCCGCACCTATCATACCTAGTGCCACCTCAACAACTGTGCCACACTCGAATGACACCTGGCAATACTTGATAGACGTACCCTGGCGAGACCTAGCCTCGTTGATCCACGTGGCAAAAGGGTGTTATTTCGCTATGGTAAAGATCGTGCAACTTCACTATAGTGACATGGTGTCTTCGATCAATCTAACTTAATCTGACGATTGTGAAGACTCATCATACTTTACACTTTGCTTCTCCATTGTTAGCACACTTGGCATCACCCCTGAGGTTTACGAGATAACACGACCCCACCGGACATGTGTCACTGAGGCGCTATGTCGCCATGGTAAAGATCACGCAACTTCACTATAGTGAGATGGTTCTTGTCGTTGATCTAAACCGATCTGATGGTGAGCAAGATAGATCATCCCCCTTAGTGCATCAATGAATAGGAACTAGCCATGTACCAACTATTTGACAAATCCTCGCTAACATCTGATGGAGCACCGGACATGAGGTAGGAGGGTGCTATGTCGCCATCATATTCACCGTGCAACTTCGAAAGGCAAGATAGTGCCAACCGTCAATCTCCTCAAATTTGATGGCCATGAAAGACTTTCTTTGATCCTACTGATCACATTAGAAACCCTTGCCCCATAATACATGTGGCATCCCCACACTAGTCTGCATAGCATCATCCTAGTGACTTGTACTACCTTGACTCATTGAGTAGCACTTCCTCATAGATGTGGCATGTTTTGATTTGTTAGCATGGATAGAGGACCCTTCCAACTAGGCTAACGAAGTATGGAATGGGACTCAACTCGTTTGCCTAAAGTTCTTTCTACAAAAACTTTCTGTTAGGCACTATGTCACTATCAAAAAACTCATGAGTTTTCCAATGGCGACATAGCACCTCACTGGCATTTCTCATCTTTGGCCTGTGAAACTAACTGCCCATCGCAAAAATTTTCTGACCCACCAAAGAACCTTGGATGACCTACAAATTGGACCCACTAGACACGAGTCGATAGGGCGCGATGTCGCTATGCTATCCGTCGTGCAACTTTCGATCGCGACATAGCGACAACCGTCGATCTTCCTTAGATCTGACGATGGAGAACCTGCAGGCCGTAGAAACTTTTACAAGGTTTGATGGCCTAGCTTTTTTCAATGTCTCTTGGCATTAAAATAATATTAATTCTGGGACTAGCTGTTGGACGGGCTGGACATTTGAAATTTGAATCTTGGTGGGGCGAGAAAAAAAAATGATAACATTTTTGGTGACTCACAGGGGACACAAGCCTACTATGCGTATGACCAATGGCCTCATGTATCCATTGGGCTATGGAGTCAAAAAATAGTTCTGTGCATACTATGAAACCCTAACCCTACCTGTGAGAGATTAAAACATGAACACCCTAAAACTCTGCAACTACAACTAGAACCAAAACAAACCTCCTCTGTAAATTGAAACACTTCAAAATATGCTACCTCACAGGAAGACGATTCTGCCTGCACACTTCTTGAAAAGTAGGAAACAATAGAAAGAAACTAAACTACCTATATACAGAACTCGACCCTCATCAGAAGCAAGCCTTGAGATAAATCCCATTGACCGGAATGGGCAAAACTTTGTCGTTTGGCCTACTTAGCTAGAATGCATTAGCCTGTTTGCAACTGGCAATCAGATAGGGGCCACTCCATAATGCATCAAATTTGGAATGTCTTCCTGGTTTTGCTCTGTCTTAATTCCATTTTAGAACTAAATCTCCTTCTCTGAAGGTTCTAACCCTAGCCTTCTTATCAAAATTCCTCTTCATCTGCTGTTGATATATCTCTAGGGTTTGCATAGCTTTATTTCTCTTCTCTTCTAGTTCAATTAGCTCTGACATTCTTACTGACATGGCACTATCTTCAATCAATTCCAGCTGATGGGCCAACTCCAAGGATGGGAATTCCAATGAAATTGGGAGTCTGGCATCCCTACCATATACCAGCACAAAAGGTGAATTCTCAACAGATCTCTTAGGTGTTATACTATCAGCCCATAGAGCAGTTCTTAATTTTTTATGTCAGGCGCTCTGATTGTCCTCTATTGTCCTCTTCATGATTCTGATCAAATTCTTATTGGAAGACTCAGCCAAACCATTACCTTGGGGATAGTAATTTGATGATGTGCTCAAGTAGATATTGTGGTTCATTGCCCATGCATAAATTTGGGTCCCAACAAAATACTTAGCATTGTCTGAGATGATAGTAGAAGGAGCACCAAACCTAGATACAATCCCATTAAGGAACTCAACAACTGATGGTTCTGTGGCATCCTTCAAGGCAACTGCCTCTGTCCACCTAGTGAAATAATTGGTAGTAGCCAAAATCCATTTATGACCTGCACTAGATGGAGGATTAATGGGGCCTATAAAATCTAACCCCCACTGAGTAAAGGGATGATCCACCTGAATAGGACGAAGGGGGAGAGTTGGAAGCCTCTATTTTCCTGAGAAGAAAGCACACTTCTCACACTTTCTCACGTGTCCATAACAATCATGGAACAGAGATGGCCAATAATAACCAGCCCTCATGATCTTCATGGCAGTTGTTCTTGCAAAGAAATGACCACCATCAGGGCCATCATGAAGTTCCTTAATCATATTCTCAGCATGATCCTCATCGATGCATCTCAACAGGGTCCCATTAAAATCCCTCCTAAATAGGATACCATCAATTACAGCATAGGGAATGGACTACAGTCTATATTGTTTTCTTTTATCTCTGTCCAATCCCAAAGGGTATCCATTCCCTGATAAGAAGCTCTTCATATCATTTATCCAACTCCTTGGACCATTAACATTTCCTTCCTCCTGCTGCTCTATTAATACCATAGCAGCCTCTTCATCAGAATCTTGACTTGATAACATTTCTTTGCACAACCCTTTCCCTCTTACCAACTTGGTAATCTAAATATCAACATCATACTCCATTACCTTAGTGATCCATCCAACTCTCTTTTCACTGATATCTTTTCTTAATAGGAAGTCTTTCACACTGGCATGGGGTACCAACAAATGGATCCTATTGTGGGATAAGAGGTGCTTGAATTTCTTCAAGTCTCTAATGACCACAAGGGCCTGCTTCTCAAAAAAGTTCTACTTATTTCCATATTCCTTAAGCCCTTCACTGAAGAAAGCTATGGGTTGCTCCTCATCCTTGTCATTTGTTTGAGTCAAGATAGTAGAGATACTTGACTCACCACCTAGAGTGTAGCGGATGAAATCTTTTTCAAAATTTGGGTTCATGAGAGTCGGGGCTGAGGCTATGGCTACCGTGATCTCTTCAAAACTCTCCTTCCCTTACTTGGTCCATGAGAAGACCATACCTTTTTTAAGCATAGTTATAGGAGGTTTCACCATGGCAGCAAGATTAGGAATAAACCTTCTTACAAAATTTATTCTACTAAGGAAACTTTGCAACCCCTTCTTGTGTTTAGGAATAGGAAGGGCAAGTATTGCCTTTAGTCTTTCCGGATCAATGGTCAGCCCATCCTTAGATACAATGTGTCCTAATAATTTTCCTTGGCTTGTAGAAAAGACACACTTGGCTAGGTTAAGGGAGACCCCAAACTCTCTAAATCTTAGAAATACCTGTCTTAGATGATCAAAATGATCTTCTACATTTTTTGAATATACAGTTATATGATCAAGGTATACTAAGACAAACTTGTCAATTAAGTTTTTAAAGGCCATCTCCATTGCCTTTTGAAATGTGGCACCTACATTTGTTAGCCCAAATGGCATCTTGCAATAAGCATAGGTGCCCCATTTAGTAGTAAATGTTGTCTTATGTCTATCAAATTCTTTAACTAGCACTTGATTATAACCAGAGAATCCATCAAGAAAAGAGAATATCCTTGAACCACTAACCTTGGATAGAATCTGCTCCATGGAAGGGAGAGGATGGTGATCTTTAAGGGAAGCCTGATTAAGATCCCTAAAGTCCACACACAGTCTGATTTCTCCATTTTTCTTCCTAACAGGGACTAGGTTGGCTACCGATGATGAGTGCTTGATGGGAAAAATTATATTAGCCTCAATCAACTTGGATAGCTCCTTTCTCATTAGAGATTCAATCTTAGGATTCACTGGCATCTATTTTTTCCTTATTGGTTTGGCCTTATCAATTAAATCTATGGTATGCTGAAACAAAATAGGGTCAAACCTTTTTAAGTCATCATATGTCCAAGAAAATACATCATTAAATTCTTGGCATAGATGAATGAAGTTTTATTGCTCAATTTCAGAACATACCTTCCCCATATTCAGAGATTTTCCATCAGCAATTGTAACTGGGGCATGATCATCCTTTTCTGCAGCTAGATTCATTCCTTTGCCTCTTGTTTGATCATCAGGATTAAAGACACTCTCCAAGGTAATGAGACCCTTGGGAAACTTGTTAGAACTGAGATGAATGATCTGATCACCATACTGATCTTGCAGTCTTGACTAGTTTCTATTTGAGAATTTTGCCTCATTCTGCAAGAAACTCACAATTTTCTCATAATAGTCAAACACCTTCCAATGAGTGTTGTTGTCAGGGATGGCAGGCCTCACTACCACCTTTATTTGTTGCTTCCTCTTCTCCTCAAGATTCCCTGGTACATCATAAGATGCACCTATTACTGCAAGTCTATCAGCATGTTTATTTTCTTTCCTAGGAATGCTCTGAATATTAAATTCATTAAAACCCTCAAGAAAATCCCAAACTCTATGTTTGTAAGACTTGAGCAGGCCATTTTTGGTGATGTTCTAGTTTCTCACCTGATTGACTACCAACTCACTATCTCGATATACTCTCAAGGCTTGAATTCCTCTCTTTTGGGCAAGTAGGAGGCCTTGAATCAAGGATTCATACTTGGCCACATTATTGGTGCAACTAAATTGGAGCCTAAAGGAGAAGTAGTATCTTATTTGTGTAGGAGAGATCAACATAATACCAACACCTGATCCATTTCTATTCCTTGAGCCATCAAAGTACATACTCCATGTTTCATTTATATCATCATTAGTCCCAACAAGATTAGGAACTTGGGCATCTTTCTCTATTATGCAATATGTACTAAGGCTTGTCTCGAGAGTCTCTAACATAGGCTCAATCTGATATGCATTTGCCCACTCATCCAAGAAGAAATTGGGAATCTCTGCTATGGAAGTGGTAGGCTCATTTACTGTGTCATATTCATTCATTTCTAAAATGGAACAATTCATATTGATGAAGTTTAGGGTGTAGGATTCAGTGTGATGAAGGGCTTGTGGTTCTGCTCTGATTGAAGCATTGGCTCCATGTCTGGTCTTAAAAGACATATATGACCAATCAGCAGATATGAATCCACCAATTTGAGCGGTGAAGTCTCTTGAAAGACAGATAACAAAGTGGGGCTTAACTTCAGTAATAGATATGTCTTGAATCATAGTGCAACTAGGGCATGCATGTAGGGCCATCTCCACACTCCTAAGGATACCTATAGTTTTGATAGTACTACCATCCAACTATAACACATCCCTAACAATGGGCTCATACTTCATTCCTAAAGTGTCAGCAACACACCTAGGCATCACTGAGCTACTAGCCCCTAAATCTATCATGCAACTGTGGACTAATCTGCCCCCTATGATCAGAGAAATATAGAATGGAGGAGGTCTAACCTTTTTATTTGTCTCCACATCCCCTGTTGGTTGTACCAAACTTGTGGCACTCTCCATGGTAGATGGCTGATCCTTGGGTTCAATCTTCTCTAATTCTTGCTGCAGCATCCTCTTCTGCATTGGTATGGTAGCAACAACATCCCACATAGAAATGTTTACATTTTTCTTCTTCATTTGCTCTACCACATTAAATGGTGCATTAGGAACTTTGATAGAAACTTTGGGAGCCACACTTATAAGGGGTTGAGATGGGGAAACATAAGGATCACTTGCATCTTTCTTTCTAGAATCTTTCCTTTGCTACTGTGAAGTACGTGTTCGTCCATTTGCTGCTTGCTCATGAGATGTTGTATTTGAAGTTGAGGCCTGATTAGGAGGAGGAGGGACAACATCTTCCATAGCTCTTTTTTTGCTTCTAGTGTTATGAGGGATGGAATCCTAGTTTACATTACAATGCTCCCCAATCTAATGATTCATGAAAGAGCAATCATCATGCCCTTGAATATATGAGTCCTCCTTGCAACTTTGTCCTGGAACCAGATATGTATTTGAAGCTCAGAGTCGCCAAGTACTTTGAAGAATCAGCCTCTTGAAGGCTCGAATACTGAAGCCAGCACTACCTCTTCAGTATTAATCTCTAAAAGTCTTTCTTCTTGACACCAGTAGACTTTAAATATTTAATGGATGAGTCCCACCAGGTGTGCCAAAAATGTTGTCACTTAGGTTTGCACCCTTGTCCAAGGCCTATGCGCGAGGAAAACCTAGTGAAACATGGAAACAACCTCCAAGCTGTGGGACTTGAACTACAAGGTTGAGTCTCCAAAGAAGGTTGGCTTCCTCTTACTATCAGGGCACACCTAACTACTCTTGGAGAGGAAAATGGAGAAGGAAAGCGTGAAAGAAAATCTACCTAGTTCTAATCTAAGGAGGTGATGCACCAAAATAGAGTGTTTGGACCAATCTCTAGCCATACATGCGCTACTGAACCAGAATGAAACTAAGGATATACACATCCAAAATTGCTTTAATCAAATAACCACATACAGATTAGAAAACCAAGATGAATGACACAAGGAAGAAGTTCACTTATATATCATTCATAGGCCAGCAGAGATACAGTCATGCAGATTACAGATTTCCACAAAGCAATGGCACAAGCAAAGAATTCTTGCACTTTATTACCACTAGCTAAAGGAGATAAGTGCAGAATCAGACAGTTCAGAGGCACAGGGGAATTTACACTAGAATTATAGAGCAATAGCAGAGGAAAATTGGAGAGAAGGTCCCCCTTTTAAAAAATTTCCAAATCTGCCTTTATAGTTTAGGCATAACTGAGATCTTTTCCTGCTGAATTGACTTCGCAGCTACCTGCCATTAAGTCCTACGGAGGAAAATCATGGGGATCTCAAGAAAATTTGACCTTTTTTGCCAAATAATGCCCTAAGAAGATAGAAACAGTGCCATAACTGCACTCTGACCAGGTAGATGGATCAAATGAGATGGCGAAGTGTCTTTCTATGTTTCGCATTCATTTTTGGTGGTTTGGATCAATCATGAAGATAATATCACACAACAAAATAGATCACCTTCATTTTTTTAGGTTCATGAATTAGCGGGGTCAGAAAGTCAACCTAGTTTCACAAGCCAACTGGGCCACACGGGCCAATTGCTTCCTTTCGTTCTGCCACCTGGGAAGTCCTCTGCAGTTGACCTCCTTATATTAAACTAACCACACCACCCTCGAACTATTATCATTAATTGTGGAAATCACAAACCTGACCACGACATTAACTGCCAGTCGTCAACTGTCAACCTTGTTTGGGCTAGCAAGACACATGTCAGCAAGGTGCTATGTCGCCATGGTATCCACCATGCAGGTTTCGATGGCGAGATAGCGCCAACCATTGATTGGCCTTAAATCTAACGATCGTGAAGATTCATCATACCACTATATTTTTCTTACCCTAGGCCCCTCATACCTAGCACCACCTCAATAACCGTGCCACACTTGAATGATACCTAGCAATACTTGACAGACGTACCCTAGCAAGACCTGGCCCTGTTGATCCACATGGTGAAAGGGCACTATGTCACTATGGTAAAGATCACGCAACTTCACTATAGCGACATGGCATCTTCTATCGATCTGAGTTAATCCGATGATCATGAAGACTCATCATACTTCACACTTTGCTTCTCCACTGTTAGCACACGTGGCATCACCCTTGAGGTTTACGAGATAACACGGCCCCACCTGACACATGTCACTGAGGCACTATGCCGCCATGGTAAAGATCGCGTAACTTCACCATAGTGAGATGGAATCTATCGTTGATCTAAACCGATCTGATGGTGAGCAAGATAGATCATCCCCCTCAGTGCATCGATGATTAGGAACTAGCCACGTACCAACTGTCTGACAGATCCTTGTTGACATTTGATGGAGCACTGGACACATTGCAGGAGGGTGCTATATCACCATCATATTCACCGTGCAACTTTAAAAGGCGAGATAGAGCCAACCGTCAATATCTTTAGATCTGACGGCCACAAAAGACTTGCCCTGATCCTACTAATCACATTAGAAACCCTGGCCCCATAATACATGTGGTGTCCCCACACTGGTCTGCATAGCATCATCCTAGCAACTTGTACTGCCTTGACTCGTTGAGTAGCTCTTCCTCGCAGATGTGGCATGTTCTGATTTGTTAGCATGGATCGAGGACCCTTCCAACTAGGCAAACAAAGTACGGAATGGGGCCCAACTTGTTTTCCTGAAGTTCTTTCTGTGGCAACTTTCTGTTAGGCACTATGTTGCTATCGAAAAACTCGTGAGTTTTTCGATGGTGACATAGCGCCTCACCGTCATTTCTCATCTCTGGCCTGTGAAACTGACTGCCCATCATGAAACTTTTCTGACCTACCAATGAACCTTAGATGACCTACGAACTGGACCCACCAAACATGCGTCGATAGGGCGTGATGTCGCTATGCTATCTGTCATGCAACTTTCAATGGTGAGATAGCGCCGACCATCGATCTGACGATGGAGAACCTATGGGCCGTAGAAAAATTTACAAGGTTTAATCATCTAGATTTTTTCAATGTCTCTTGGCATTAAAATAATATTAATTCTGGGACTAGCCGTTGGACGGGCTAGATGTTTGAAATTTGAATCTTGGCAGGGCGAGAAAAAAAATGATAATAGAAACCAAACTTGATGCAGGAGCATCTATAGGTATAAGGGCAATCCTATGTCACCCAAAAAAATATACTTAAACTTAGTTTCTATTTCATGTGTTTTCATTTTTGGATACCCATTTGGGTCAAATAAAGGTTCCAACTCTCACAGTTCCACTATCAGTGTATTAAAAAATCCCAAAAAAATAGGAGCATGTAATTGGGCCATCATTTTGGTAAACCAGAATGTGTGAATTGGCCAGATGAATGTAATTGTGATTTAGAACATTCCAGAAAAAGAATCAAGTCAAAAGGCCCCACAGTTTGAAAGTTATTACAGTTTTTTGGGTTTTGGAGACCTCTTAAGAATGTTTCAAAGTCAAGTTAGGGGCATTAAATGACCTTGAAAAGGGTCACAAAATGGGGGACAAGGAAATATTGTCCATAGGGCTATAGACCGCTTTGAGAGCTTTCCGAAAATGTAAACAATTCGTCAATCGGAGCTACGGTTCAAAAGTTATGCCTCTCGAAAGTTCAGTTACCATTTCTAGATTCTTCTAGATTTGCATCAACTTCTAACGCAGCTTCTGGAACCTTCTATTTTGTCGGTGGATGCCTAATAGCACTTTCTAGAATGTACTCATAGTCCGTAACTCTCTGGGGTCTATTTAAGGAGATTTCAGGCACTGTAAAGGTAGTTCAGAGTGGAGTTTGAGAGGAGGTACTCAAAGGAGAAGTTATCTCCACATTTATGCTATTGTAAGCCCTTAGGGCATGTTTTGAAGTTTATTTTCTTTGTACTAAATGTACTAGCTTATTTTTCAGTTAATACAATTTCCCTTTTCTGTTGTGTCCATTCTGTTCTTGGGTTGTTTCCCCATCAAGTGGTATCAGATCGGGTTTTCCTAAGTGTGTAGATAGAGGGCCGACTGTGAGGCAGTTTACACCAGGACTGTGTGGTTGTGGGTTCGAGTTAGAAGATGCCTCCATGAAGAGAGCATAGCGGAAGGGTCAGAGCTATTAATCCTGAGGAGGTTAGAGCCCTCCAAAGGCAGGTACAAGCATTGCAAGAGGAGCTTCGTAGAGGAGCAAATGTTGCCATAGGTGACGATAGTGAGGATGACAATGAAGAAGAAGAAATGGAACTAGAGGGGGAATTTGATGGGGAAGTTCTGAATCATGCAAAGGAAAGGCTTTTTAGGGACATTACTAAGTTTGGGAAAAGACCTACAATTGAAGTGGGTGTATTTTTAGGAAATCTGAAACAAGATGAGTTGATCGATTGGATCAAGGAACTGGAAGAATACTTTGAGTATGAGGATATCAAGGACCCAGATAGGGTTAAGTTTGCAAAGGCCAAACTGAAAGGCGATGCAAAAATTTGGTGGCGAGAGGTCCAATTGGAAAGAAATAGAAGAGGAAAGGAGAAGATCACAAGGTGGGATTGCATGGTGGACAAATTGAAGAAGCAGTTCATTCCTGTGGACTACGAGCTTGATTTGTTTAAGAAGATGCATGGGTTAAAGCAAGCAGGAAGATCAGTCCAAGAATATACAGAGGAATTTTACCAACTCTTGATTAGAGCGGGGCATGTAGAAGCAAATAAGGAGAAGGTTGCTCATTATATCAGTGGGTTGTGACCTAGCATCCAGGAGGAATTAAGTCTAGTAAGAATGACCAGCGTTGAAGAGGCATACGAGTTTGCCCTATGAGTTAAAGAGAAGCTGAATAAAAGATTTGAAGGAAGACAATGAGGACACAGTCAAGGAGGAAGGGGAAGCAGTAGATCATCTGGAGGCTACAATGAAACCCATAAAAAAAATGAAGATGTGGGTACTAGCAGGAACCAAAGGAATGAGGGTTTCAATCGCTCCCATGATCAAGACTTTGGAAATTAGAGAGGAAGAGGTAGAGGATGTGGACAAGGAAGAGGAGGCTTTCGTGGTACCTGTTTCCATTGCAATGAAGAAGGTCATCATGCCTTTGAATGCCCTCAATGAAAAGGAAGGATAGATAGGAGAGCTGAGGGCCAAGCTAGGGTTGCTCATGTGGATGAAGATGCACAATCATCACATTTAGAGGATGCAAAAAGAGGAGAGACCTTGGTAAATGAAAGAGTCCTACTAAGTGGTGAGATTGAACTAGGACAACAGAGGAGTTTGTTTCATACCAGATGCAAGTGTGAGGATAAATGTTGTGACGTGATCATTGATGGTGGTAGCACTGATAACTTGGTATTAGAAGAGATGGTCTCTAAGGTGAAGCTCAAGAGGGAGAAACATCCCCAGCCCTATCGGATTGCTTGGGTAAAAGATGATCATAAGGTCCTGGTAAGTGAACAATGTTTAGTGAAATTCAAAATTGGGAGTTACTATGATGAAGTTCTCTGTGATGTTATTTCGATGGATGTTTTCCATCTATTGTTGGGTAGACCATGGCAGTTTGATAGACATGTAGTACATGATGGACATGCAAACACATACTCTCTGACAAAGGATGGAGTTCACCACAAATTGAAGCCCATGAAAAAGGAAGCTGAAAAGGTCTGTAGTAGTGCTAGGATTTGTCTTGTTGATGAAAGGAAGTCTTTAGATGGCATGAAACATCATCATATGTGCTATGCTTTGATTCCTAAGAAAGATAAAGAAGGTAGTAGTGAAATACCACTTGAAGTTTCAGATTTACTAGGGGAGTTTGGAGATATTATCTCTAATACTGTTCCAGATGGATTGCCACCAGTAAGGCAAATCAGTCATCAGATAGATCTGATTCCAGGAGCTAGTTTTCCTAACAAGTCTGCCCACAGGATGACTCCTACTGAAACAGAGGAGCTAAATAGATAGGTTCAAGAGTTGTTGAGGAAGGGCTTGATTTGAGAGAGCTTAAGTCCATGTGCAGTACCTGTAGTACTCGCACCAAAGAAGGATGGAGAGTGGAGCATGTGTACAGATTCTTGAGCTATAAATAGGATAACCATAAAGTACCAGTTTCCTTTGCCAAGGATGGATGATCTTATGGACTGCTTGAGTGGAGCTAAGTACTTCACAAAGATAGATCTCAAGAGTGGTTATCATCAGATACGGATTTGAGAAGGAGATGAGTGGAAAATAGCCTTCAAGACCAAGGAGGGTCTTTATGAGTGGTTAGTCATGCCGTTTGGATTGACAAACGCCCCAAGCACCTTCATGCAGCTCATGAATGAGGTACTTAAGAAGTTCTTGGGAAAAAAATTTATTGTCTACTTGGATGATATTTTAATTTTCAGCAAGACTTTGGAAGAACATTTACTGCATGTTCGTAGTGTCCTTGAAAGGCTAAGGGAAGAAAAACTATTAATTAATCTAAAGAAGTGTATCTTTGCAAAAAGGGAGTTAGTCTATTTGGGGTTTGATATATCACCTGAAGGTCTCAAAATGGATCCAGAGAAGGTAAAAGACATCTTGGAATGGCCTACTCCAAGGTCTGCTACTAAGGTAAGATCATTTCATGGTCTGGTTAGTTTCTATAGGAAGTTTATTAAGAATTTCAATGGCATATGTGCACCCCTAACTGATACAATAAGGAGGGATAGAAAAGAGTTCAAATGGACTACAACAGCTACGAGAAGTTTTGAATTGCTGAAGAAGAAGGTGACAGAACAGCCTGTGTTGGCACTTCCAAATTTTAGAAAAGTGTTCCAGGTGGATTTTGATGCTAGTGGCAGTGCTATTAGGGCTGTATTAAGCCAAGAAGGTAAGCCTATTACATATTTTAGTGAAAATTTGAATGATGCAAAGAAGAAGTATTATGTTTATGATCAAGAGTTCTATGCAATAGTTCAGGCCTTAAAGAAATGGAGGCATTATTTATTGCCAAAAGAATTTCTTTTATATACTGATCATCAGACATTACAGTACCTAAACAGCCAAGGTAAATTGAATCAGAGGCATATGAAGTGGGTAGAATTCTTGTAGAGTTATACATTTGTGTTGAAGCATAGAAGTGGAAAATCTAACAGGGTTGTAAATGCACTAAGTAGGAGATAGTTGTTTCTTACAATAATGTAGGTTGAAGTAGTTGGGTTTGATGAACTCAAGAATTTGCACCCCGAGGATCTTGATTTTGCTAAAGCATGGAAAGCTTATAAAGAACTTGTTGCTGTAGATAGAACCAAGTGGTTAGACTATTTGATTCAGGATGGCATGTTGTTCAAGGGTAGTCAATTGTACATTCCAAGGAGTTCCATGAGGGAAAATCTGATTAAGGAGAAACCATGTGGAGGGATGGCAGGTCATTTTGGTTGAGATAAGACCATTTCCATTCTTAGAGAACATTATTTTTGGCCTCAAATTTCACAAGATGTGAAGAAGTTTGTACAGAGTTGCCAGGTTTGTCAAGTTGCCAAGGGGTTTAGTCACAATACTGGCCTATATCAGCCATTGCCTATTCCATCAAGGCCATGGGAGGACATAAGTATGGATTTTGTTCTTAGATTGCCAAGGACACAAAGGGGTAATGACTCAGTATTCGTGGTGGTTGATAGGTTCTCCAAAATGGCACATTTCATTCCATGCCACAAAACTCATGATGCTGTCCATATTGTAGACTTGTTTTTCAAAGAGGTGGTAAGACTACATGGACTTCCAAGGAGTATAGTTTCTGATAGAGATACTAAATTTGTGGGGTATTTCTGGAGGAAATTGTGGAAAAAGTTGAGAACAGACTTGAAATTCAGTTCCACACATCACCCACAAACTGACGGCCAAACAGAAGTCTAAGCAATTTGCTGAGATGTTTAGTTGGGGATAAGCCCAAGGGATGGGATTTGATTCTACCACAGGCAGAGTTTGTTTATAATAACTCTATAAATAGGAGTACTGGAAAATCACCATTCCAAATTGTATATGGGAGTAGCCCAAGGATTGCACTAGAGCTGAGGAAGATAGAACAAGGGGAGAGGACAAGTGCTGAAGCTGAAGAATTTTCTGACCATATCAAGCATCTACATGAGGAGGTTCAAGCACACATTACCAAGATGAATAGGGAGTATAAAGCTAGAGTTGATCAAAGAAGAAGACATAAGGAATTCCAAGTAGGAGATTTAGTCATGGTGCACTTACAAAAAGAAAGATTTCCAGCCAGTACTTACAACAAGCTAAAAATGAAGAAATTTGGCTCCTGCAAAATATTGGAGAAACATGACTCGGGAAATGCATATGAGGTGGAGCTGCCAGATGGTATTCACATTTCTCCCATTTTCAACATTGCAAATTTAACAGAGTATCATGATGATGGTGCAGATGAGGAGCTAGTGTTAGAGCTATGTCCAATTCCTACTTCTAAGAAGGAGGAGATAGAAGACATTCTAGATCATCGTGTGGGTAGGAGTACCAGAAACAAGTAGTATAAAGAGTATTTGGTCAAATGGAAAGGACGACCGATCTAGGACTCAACTTGGATTTCAGCAACTAAGGTTTCCCATTTGGGATTCCCTCTACCATTCATAAAGTGACAAGGTCACTTTTCAATCTACCTTGGGTGTCTGATGCAGGAGCATCCAGAGGTATAAGGGCAATCCTGTGTCACCCAAAAAAATGTACGTAGACTTAGTTTCTGTTTCATATGTTTTCATTTTTGGACACCCATTTGGGTCAAATAAAGGTTCCAACTCTCACAGTTCCACTATCAGTGTGCTAGAAAATCTCAAAAAAAATAGGAGCATGTAATTGGGCCATTATTTTGGTAAACTAGAAGGTGTGAATTGGCCAGATGAATGTAATTGTGATTTAGAACATTCTAAAAAAAGAATCAGGTCAAAAGGCCCCACGGTTTGAAAGTTATTGCAGTTTTTTGAGTTTTGGAGACCTCCTAAGAATGCTTCAAAGTCAAGTTAAGGTCATTAAATAACCTTGAAAAGGGTCAAAAAATGGGGGACAAGAAAGGCTTGTCCATAGGGCTATAGAGCGCTTCGAGAGCTTTCCGAAAATGTAAACAGTTCATCAATCGGAGCTATGGTTCAAAAGTTATGCCTCCTGAAAGTTCGGTTACCATTTTTGGATTCTTCTAGATTTTCGTTGACTTCTAACGCAGCTTCTAGAACCTTCTATTTGGTTGGTGGATGCCTACTAGCACTTTCTAGAATTTACTCCTAGTCCTTAACCCTCTAGGGTCTATTTAAGGAGATTTCAGGCATTGTAAAGTCAGTTCAGAGTGGAGTTTGAGAGGAGGTACTGAAAGGAGAAGTTATCTCCACATTTATGCTATATTAAGCCCTTAGGGTATGTTTTGAAGTTTATTTTCTCTGTACTAAATGTACTAGCTTATTTTTCAGTTAATACAATTTCCCTTTTCTATTGTGTCCATTCTGTTCTTTGGTTGTGTCCCCATCAAAACTTCAAGCATTCATAGTCTCTCCTATGCACTTGAAGACAATACTCAATGCCTTCGTGTATTTACAAATTCTCTCACAAGGAAAACTTTATTCCTTCCCTTATAGTAATTTTCTCTCTCTAGAATTCTTCAAGACTTTTATTTTCCCCTAAGGACTAAATTCATTCCCAAAATTTGATTATCTTCTAAAGGAGAGTAACTCCACTTTTATACATAAAAATTATTCATATTTGGTCTAAAACCAAATAACCATTTCCTCATTTTACCATAACAAATTAACAAATATAAAACCATATGAAAACCTCGTTTTGGCTCTTATAAATTATAAGTCATATAAAATCAATAAATCCCTTTTTCGATAGATAATTTTAGGATTTTTTTAATTATTTGTTTAAATTTTGTTTGTTTTCTAATTTTGAGGAATTTTTCTTTCAAATCCCATAATTTTTTGGGATCACACAAAAATGGATTTTGTGAAATAAAGTAAACACCCACCATTTTATTTCTAATAAAAAATAGTATAGTAGTTGGTAAACTTAGGGGGATATATATCCTTTTCCACATTAGCATGGTGACTATATTTATGATGCCATTAAAATTAGCTTTTGTCTTTCAAACTTCAAATTGTCATAACTTTCTCATACAAACTCTATTTTCAATGAAATGAATGTCGTTGGAAAGCTTTTAATGGGCTCTTTAATTTGAAACCTATTGTTCACCACTTTTGAGATGGTCAAATTTCACACTTTTCCTTAGCCATAAATTATGTCTATTGACCAAAACTCTAACCAAACATAATTTTCACATGAAAGCTCCTTCTTTGCCCATTTAGGTTGTGTTGGGTTCATTTTTTTGAGTTCTTCAGAACAATGCTGATTTTGGGAGATTTTGAGACTATAAATGTTTAGTCCTTTCTAGATCCACCTAGACCAGCATGATTTATTCCTCTATTTTATTTCCTTGCAAGTTTGAACCCCCCATTAAAAAAAATTATTAGTAAGATGATATTTCACGTCCATCCACAAATATGTGACAGATTTTTGTTAAATGAAAATTTAATCAATTTAATGTCAAGTATAATAATATAAATTTTCCCCTCATAGATATCTAGATGGTGCATTGCTTATTTTAAATTGTTCTAGATATGTGTATATAGAACTACTTATATCCCTAACATATTTTTATTTGAACAATATCCTAAGCCTTTGCCTCTACCAACAAGCTTTGCTTGGCCAACTAAGGTAGGTGATTGTGGTTGGCCTTCCTCTTCCAAATTCCTTTTGAGGATGGCTTGGGATATTTCCTCATAATATGAAAATAAAGCGGTCAAGGAAGATAATGGAGATGATTGTACATTGCAAATCTGTAAGCTAGATCATGTGTCAAGCTAGGAAAAGAACGATGAACCAAACATTGCATCTCCTTTGGCTATGAAATTGGCCACTTGAGTGTGTCTATTTTTTGATCTTGACCCATTTAAATTAATGGTGTTTACATTTCTAGGATAAAGCCTTATTTCTTAGGCTTATGAGCTATAGTCATGTGAATCTATTATAATAACCTTATCATCACATTATTTTTATTTAGATATAACCTCTCTTTTCCAAGTTAGCTAATTGATAAATATTTTTCAAAAAGCTATCTATCTTAAGAAGTTTAATGTAGAAGATTTCATTGTTTAAAATCATGAATACTACCATACAAGATGTTATTTTGTTGCTTCTACTTATATATTGAAAAAAAAATTATATAGATTTGTTTATATATATTATTCCATCATGAATATTTATTGTTTACATGAGGTTATTTGAGACTACAAGACTGCTAGAAACACTAGTCCACCAAGATAACTAGTGGGGGGGGGGGGTGTTGAATTAATTATCCAATAATTATCAACCTTAAATAATGTTGCAGTGCAAGGCAGAAGAATCCCCAAAGAAGATTTTCTAGCCCCAGTAATAACTACATAGCGGAAACACAATAACAATGCAACACAAATGCAAGCTCTAATACCAAATCACAACTCTTTATTCATATAAAATAACCATTTACATGGAATATCCCTTGTTATAAGGCCTTCCGAGTTATGGCCAAATATAATAGCAGTTACAATAATAGTTCTACAAGATCCCTCAAGATCCAATCCAACCCCTAGCTACTCTAGATCTGTAACACAACAACAATAGGGTAGAAACCTCCAAGATGTCAACTTGTGCTCACAAGCCACCAAGAAACCTCCTTGTTTCTAAACCACAGCCACTAGCTCTTCTCCAAACTCACAACACCACCACAATTCTTCTATAAACTGCCCCACATTCAGTGCTCTATCTATAGACTCAGGAAAAACTTACCCTTAGGATACCCTCAAGACTCACTCCTACAAAATGAATGATTGATTAAAAGACTCCACAAGACCCCCTACTTATACCCAACTAAACCATAAGTAGACTTAGCAATTACAAATTAAATGAACCCCTTGCATTAAATGCATATTGAAGCCACAAGTCATCTTACAACAAACATTAAATATAAAAATGTTAACCCACAGTTAACACGTGATAACTACACAAGAATACCTAGTACAAGCCCCAAGTTTACAACCAAGATAAAATGCACATAGGAGAGATAAACAAGACCACATATAGATCTACACACACTCCTAGATTGATCCACAACATGATCACATGCTACATGCATTAAATGCACCAAAAACTCTGGTAAGTACAAACAGACTATCAAGTGATAGAAAACTCCCAAGCATCACCTAAATTCGAAGACCATTCCAAGCACAATATACCATGTCTAGCTCCAAGACCATGCTAACCTCCAAGACCATGTCAAGCTCCTAGACTATGTTGAGCTCAAAGACCATGTCGAGTTCCACAGACCATGTTGAGCACCACTCCTTCTTTGACTGAGTACCAATCCAAGCACCCTCCAAAGAAACTATTGAGCCTCCTGCAATGAACTCCAAAGTAGTCACTAAGAAAACCCAAGATGTTCCTACATTAGACTCTCTAGGTAAATAGAAAAGTGTGTCCCACACTTTGATGCCCAAAGAAAGATTAACAACCGTCTTCATCTTCACCAAAGGTTTCTACTCCAACAAGGACAACAAAACCAATCTGCACATCATCCACATCTTTATCATTCTATTAAACACTAGAATCTCAACCATCCAATCAACATACTCACTCATAGGATTAAAAATTGAACATAATGCTTCATCAATAAACCCTCATCCACAAAAACAACTAGTGAATCCACACCACCATAAAACTCCATATTAACAACAATACACGTAGATATCTATCAACACATGCCAAACTCACAACACCAGCAATCTCATTGCTTAGAAAAAGATGCTTTGTGATAGACAAATCACCAGCAACAACAACTAGATCATCCACAACCAGGTTCTATAATTTCCATATCAGACCTAACCAAATGATCATGAAAACTAATCTCCATCCCAACATCAAAAAGGCTAGGAATATCCCCAACAATAGCCTCAAGTTTCTCTACAAGTTCTATATCAAACTCCACAAATTGATCAACAAAACCAACCTCTTTCACAACAACCTTGCTACACCATATTCTCTCATGAATAAGTCTCTTAATTGGTGAGACAACTCTTGTTTGGATCGATAGACTTCAACTCTACAAACATCTATGGAATTCCTTCCTTATCCCATCCTTAACTCAATTAGCCAAAGTAGCTTCAAACTAAGCATACATCTTAGAAAACCTCCTCTCCGCCACATCATGGAGATTTGCAATCATCTTAGGGTCCAATCCTCTTGTAGCCATCTCTCAAGATCTTTCTAAACTCTCTCCAACAAATCCTTCCCATGTTCCTTGTTATAAAACCAAATTGTTTGCAAGTTAGATTGCAACTTGCCACCTTACACAAAATATCAAGAACGAAATCACAAGGCTAGGAACATAGACCTACAATACACAAACTCTTTACAATCGTGCCTTAACAAGATCAATCTTCCATCTTTGCATCCATCAATCCATTTGCAAGCCCTATATAATTGTAAGTTGGAACCATGATCTGCTACCTCACAACCAAGAGATCTAGGACTCCAAAAAGAAAAATCCACCACCAGATCAATATCTTCTTAGGTCTACTTCTCCAACACAAGTCCTGGTGCAAATTGCCTCAGCTTCAATGATCTTTCTACACAATCAAGAACAACCTTCACTCTAATACCATCTGATGTAGTGCAAGGTAGGAGAATCCCCGAAGGAGATGTCCTAACCATCAACAAATAAACACACAGTAGAAACATAACATAAGATAACAAAAAAGAAAGATCTGATTTCAAATTAAAACTCTTTATTCATATAAAATAACTGCTTACATTTAATATGCCAGGTTGTATGGCCTTTTGGGTTAGGGCCAAATACAATAGCAATTTCAATAATAGTTTGACAAGATCCCTCAAGGTACAATCCAAACCCTAGCTAGTATAGATCTATAACACAAAAACAATCTGGTAGAAACCTCCAAGGTCTCAACTTTTGCTCCCAAGCCACCAAGTAACCTCCTTGTTTCTAAACTTCAACCACTAGCTCTTCTCAAAACTCACAACTCAACCAAAATCCTACTATAAACTGCCTCATATTCAATGCTCTATCCAAAGACTTTGGAAAAACATACCCTTAAGCTACTCTCTAGACTCACTCCTTTGAAATTAATGAATCACTCCATGAATGAATGACTAAAAGACTCCATAAGGCCCCCTACATATACCCAACTAAGCTACAAGTCGGTGTAGCAATTACAAGTTAAATAAACCTCTTGCATTAAATGCATATTTAAACCACAAGTTGGCTTACAACAAACATTATATACAAAAACATTAACCTTGAATTAACCCGTAGTTAATATGTGATAACTACACAAAAATACTTAAGACAAGCCCCAAGTTTACTGTAAGGAAACTTGGCAATAAAGAATATAACCGTTTCCACATAACCCATAATAGATCTGAAATAAACATAGAATTAAAATCCGCATGCAAGAGAATAGACAACATACCCACAAAATTGTGACACAAGATATACCCTGGGAAACCCTCATTGAGGGAAAAACCCAGCCTCCAAAAGCATCCATCACCATGTATTATTCAGCAAAAACTACCATTGCAATACAACCATGGAAGCCTTCAAAGCCATAGCCACCACCAAGCAATCCATGTGAACAAGCATGAATCCACACATCCCATGCCATGCTTCCAACCTTCACAAATGCTCCCTTGGCTAACCTATCAAGTCTTGTCCCACTCAACTCTTGCCTTTCTCACTCTTCACCCTCTACAACAACTACCCTTGTGGCTGCTTATATAGTAGCAAGTCCCACAAAACCACTAGGTGATATTACATAAACCATGTGCTACCTAACCCACTGACCCCACATTTAATATTGGACATTTAATTCTTTTCCCCAATATTAAATAATTACATGAAATATTATCACAATGTTACAATACAACTCATCAAGCATATCCCATGGGAATCTTTACATGTTGCATGTCCATCTAGGTACAACATTACATAATGAAATAAAATAATAAAATATAACAATATTATGCAATGTGTGCAACACCCATTATCTCAACATTTACAACCAAAATAAAATGCAAATAGGAGAGATAACTAAGACCACACATAGGTCCACACACACTCCCAAGTCAATCCATGAAATGATCACATGCTACATGAATTAAATGCACCAAGAATTCCAATCAGCCCCAACAAACTACCAAGTGACAAGAATTTCCCAAGCATTGTCAAACTTCCAAGACCATGTTGAGTACAACAGACCATCTTGAGCTCCAAGACCATGCCAAGATCCAATACCATGCCGAGCTCCTAGACCATGCCAATCTCCAAGACCATGCTAAGCTCCATAGACCATGCCAAGCTCCTAGAGCATGCCAAGCA
Organism: Cupressus sempervirens; assembly: GCA_028749045.1. Classification (NCBI taxonomy): domain Eukaryota; kingdom Viridiplantae; phylum Streptophyta; class Pinopsida; order Cupressales; family Cupressaceae; genus Cupressus; species Cupressus sempervirens. The sequence goes on from CM053783.1 coordinate 211,637,127, forward strand.
CTAGTCCTTCTTTGATCGAGTACCATTACAAGCACCCTCCAAAGAAACTACTAAACCTCCTCTTATAAACTCCAAAGTAGTCACTGAGAAAATCAAAGATGATCCTACATCAAATAATCTTAATCATTTAATCAAAGTAAACAACAACCATACTAAAATGCACTTACACAATTACCCCCGATATGTTAATTAGGGAAACCCTTCAATAGAGGGAAAACCTTGGTGCAAATGATGCCCACAAGATGATGTATTAATATAAATATTCTTTGTTAGAGGATGGACCCTATTAGGAGTCTATTACAACATTTATTACATATGAGTCCCTATTAGGAGACTTTGAAGTAGAAGGTAGAAGGACCCAATGTCCAAACAGCTTATGGGGTGAGACCACTGAACTTACCCTCTAACTAATCTCTCAACTAATCGTTGCACGATAATTGTTTGTACTATACTTTAACTCCTTTCCTTTATCTAGTCAAGTAGACTAATCATTGTTAGGAATTATATACTAGGTCATGAACTTTAGATCCAAATATCAAACTTTGGATCTCATAACAAAACCTCAGCAATGAACTTCTCTTCACCTTCTCTATGCTTTGCTTAACTTCACATTCTGCTCTTCATGCTTCTTGCAATCACTAATCTATTCCATATACAATCATACATAATAAAGGAAAATTTCCTTTCCTTATACTAGATCCATAAAGCAATTCCCTAAGTCATATATTACACCTTCTCAATTAATTATTATAGGACCTCATTAAGAATATGTTACACTTAGTGATAACATTAATCTTTTGCCTTATAACTTTAATAACTTTTGATACGTGTAACATTATGATGAGTGATTTAGCTATATCATCTCCAGAATTTTTTCTTCACATATTTTACTTTGGTTTCTCAGAATAACAACTTTGCTAAGAGATATAACAAGTCTACCAAAACATGCTTCTATAAACTCTATCTCAAAATAGTCTTCGTCAAAACTTGCATAACTTCTTCTAGAATTAATATCTTATACTTTTGAGGTTAGCTGCATATACTAGATACTTAGTATTATCTCCCTTTAACCTTTCTTAGTTAAAATGCTCAACTATTTGTCCATACCAACTTTTTCTTTACTATTCTTTTGTTAAATATCACATAAAACTCCTATCTTAACATCAATGGCAAACACAGTTATGAATACAACATATCATCATGATAATGATTTAATTATTTTTCTACAATACTCCCCCATAGAAGTTTCATCAACATTCATGCTTCCAACAATCTCCCCTTTGGCATTAATGACAACATAGATGAAAAACATCTAGTTCCAAGAATACCAATTGTAAAAGGTTTTAGCAAATTAATATCTACAACAACTATCTCTTACTTGCTAAAGTCTCCAAAGACACTTTTCAAAACAACATCTATCAAAATTCCTAGATGACTTTTTCCATCATAGCTACTCCCCCATACAGGAACCATCAACATTTAGTCTAGAAAATACAATAGTTCTATGTTACGTTGGACTAATGCACTCTTGCATCATCTACTCTAATGTAGGAAGGGGAATAACCCCTAGCATACCTTGCAAATACTCAAAAGTCTCCTTGGGAAGAGACTTTGTGAAAATATCTACAATCTTATCTTTGGTGCTTACATACTCCAATCTAATTTCCTTTTTTATAACTCTCTCTCAACATGTGATATTTTATAGAAATGTGTTTAGTCTTAGAATGCAACATTGGATTCTTTGGCATATTCATTGTGCTTGTGTTATCACAATGTATGATGACTAGCTCACTGAATTCTATCATTATATCCTTCAACATCTACTTCATGCAAAAAAATTGATTACAATTGTTTGCTACTACAACATATTCTACTTATGTTGTACTTTGTGAGGTATAGTCCTACTTCTTGCTTAACCAAGAAACTAATCTTCCTTTGAGAAAAAAGGCTCCACCACTGGTGCTCTTTTTTTCATCCATACTACTTTCCCAATCGGCATTAGTATAAGCATATAAGTGAAATAATTAGAATTGTCATACCATAATCTAGACTCTAGTATTTTTTTAAGGTATCAAAATATCCTTTTGAGTACTGGATAATGTGCTTTTCTTGGATCAGCTTGAAATCTTAAAATAATGCTATATTTGGCCTTGTGTGAGTTAGATATTGCAATCCTACGATCATAGATCTATACTTTTCTCTTCAACAATAGGTGTCTTATCCTTTGTAGATAACATGTGTCTAGTTACCATAGGTTTTCCAACTAGTTTACATGTTTCCAAACCAAACATTTTCAATAGATCTTTCAAATACTTTGTTTGAGAAATAAAGATTCCTTCTTTGTCCTACACAATCGGCAATCCTTGGAAGTATTCTATTTATTCTATCATGCTCATTTGATATTCCTTATTCATTTCTTCTACAAACCCTTCACTTTCATCATCATTTCCTCCAAATATGACATCATCAACAAATATTACCAAATTAATCAATACATCATCTATTTCTTTCCAACATAGATTACTGTCTACCATACCTTTGCTAAATCCAAGCTTTGTCAAATGCTTGACCAACCTTACATACTAAGTTTTGGGTTATTTCTTCAAGCCATGCAATTATTTCTTCAATTTGCATAATATGTCCTTGTCATCTATTAAAGGAAAACCTTCAGGCTATTCTATGTATACCTATTCTTCAAGTTCCCCATTCAAAAGTATTGACTTGACATCCAGTTGATACACTTTGAATTTCTTATGTGCTACATAGGCTAAGAATAACCTTAAGTTACTTCTACTTTTGCCATTGGAGCATAGGTTTTGTCATACTATATTCCTTCTTTCTTTGAGTAATATTTGCATACCAATCTTGCTCTGTTCCATACAATGTCACCTTTTTCATTCATATTGTTCCTGAATACCCATTTAGTTCCTATCACATTCTTGTCTACTGGTCTGAGGACCAATTTTCATGTCTCATTCTTCACTATCTAATCCAATTCTTCTTTCATAGCTTGCTTCTAATAGTTATCTTTACATGTCTCATCTACATTATTTTGTTCAACTTGAGATATCAGACATAGTTCTTCATTGATTCTCCTTCTTTTCATCACCGTTATCTCCACTTTTAATGATCTCCTCTGGTGGATGATTCTTTGTCATATTCTTAATAGAAGTAGGAGTTTTTAAAATCAACTCTTAGCTCTATTGAAGGTTCAAAGCTTTGTTCCTACCTTTTCTCTCCTTCATTTTGCAAATCATTGTTAGTCTCAAAGAATACTTCATCATTCCTTGATTTAGTAAAAAAATTCTTATCATCAAAATTGTAATCAACTACTCTTTCTTGTATGCTGAATTTCTTGTCAACTCTTACATTTTCACTCTCAACAATAGTCTTAGTTCTCAAATTATAACATCTATAGGCTCTTCTTTTCAATGAATAACCTACAAACATACCTTCATCACTTCTAGCATCAAACTTACCAATATAATCATCTCTTTTGATGTAACATTTGCTACCAAAATTCTAAAATATTTAATTCTAGGTGAGTGACCAAACCATAGATGATAAAGGGTCTTGTTTGTGTCTTTCTTGACTTGTACTCGATTTATAGTGTAGAATGTTCTATTCATAGTTTCTCTCTAGAACATCTTGGATACATATTTCTTAGCTAACATAGCTCTTGCTACTTCATTTACTAACTTGTTTCTTCTCTCTACAATGCCATTTTGTTTAGGGGTCTATAACTCAACTCTTTCATCTTCTCTAGGATTGAATCTTTTCTCTTAAATTTGATTCCCATTCTACAAATCATTGCTAATTATAACGTCCACATTTTCATGGTTAGCCATGTGGATCAACAATAGTTACCAAATCTATCTCTTTTACTACTTTCTTTTCCTTAAACAATTTAGGTTTATTATCATTATCATCACAATCATTCAAGAATCTTTTTGTACTTTCTTTAAATTGTTCATCTTCATTAGAAAGTGAACTCTTTCTAGTTTTCGTCACTCTCATAGGGCATGTAGATGAAAAATGACCAAACTCTTTACATTTCCAACAAGCAAAAAATCCCATACCTTCCTTCTCTCTTTTCATAAGTAGATCAATACCTTCTTTGATCTTCATGTCTTCTTGAGATCTAGATATTGTGCGTCTATCTAGAAACTCAAGGCTCAATTATGTACATAATTTTGATCTCTCACCAAGAAGCTCCATCTTTTGGGTGTTGAAATTTCCTCCATCAGATTCAAGACTATCTTTTGTGAATATGTTTTCCATGAATCTCCCAAAGTTTTTAAACTTTATCTTGAAGGACCTAATACTCTAATACCGATTATTAAACAATAGTCCACCAAGATAACTGAGAGAGGGTGGGGGCAAGTGAACCAGTTATCCAATAATTATCAACCTTAAAAAATCTTAACGATTCAATGAAAATAAACAATAACCATACTAAAATAAAATATACATAATTACATGAGATATATTAACTAGGAAAACCCTTGATCAGAGGGAAAACCCTTGTGGGAATGATACCCACAAGATGATGTACTAATATAAATATTCCTTGTTAGAGGATGGACCCTGTTAGGAGTATATTACAACATTTAGTACATATGAGTCCCTATTAGGATACTCTGAATCCCTCTTCAAAGATTCCAACCCTATTAGGAGTTGTAGAAGGCAAAAGGATCCAATATCCAAATAGCTCCTAGAGCAAGGCCACTAAACTCATTGTCCTATCGATCTCTTAACTATTCCTTGCAGAATAATTGTCTATACTATACTATAATTCCTTTCCTCTATCCTGTCAACTAGTGTAGACTAGGTCATGAACCTCAGATCCAAATATCAAACTTCAAATCTAATAAAAAAAACCTTGGCAATGAAGTTCTCTTCACCTTCACTCTAGTATTCTTAGCTTCACATTTCGCTCTTTGTGCTTCTTTAAATCATTAATCCATTCCATATAAAATCAAACATAGTAAAGGAAAATGTCCTTCCTTTATACTGAATCCGTAAAACAATTCTCTGAGTCAACTTTTACACATTGTTAATTAGTTATTATAGGACCTCATTAAGAACATTTTACACTTAGCAATAACATTAATATTTGACCTTGTAACTTGAATAACATTTTTTACGTGTAACATTATGACAAGTGAGCTTGGCTATGTCATCTCCATAATGTCTTCTTGATATCTTTAACTTCAACTTCTTAGAATAACAACTCTACTAAGAGATATAGCACTATAAACTCTATCAAAATAAGCTTCATCAAAACATGCATAGCTTCTTCCAAAATTAATATCTTATACTTCTGAGGTTAGCTACATATACTGGACACTTAATATTATCTCCCTTTAACCTTGCTTAGTGAAAATGCTCAACTATCCATCTATACCAACTTGTTCTTTACTAATGTTCTTCTATTAGATACCACAGAAAATTGCTATGTTGATATCAATCACAAAAAATGTCATGAATGTAACTTATCATCATGATAATAATCTAATCATGTATCTAGAATACTACCCCATAGAAGTATCAATAGCATTCAAGCTTCCAACAAAGACATATATTATGGTACATGGCCTACCTCTAATTAGGTCGATATCTTATGTCACATGAGACACAAGGGTGAACCCACAATAATGCATTCCACTTTAGTGGGACGAACAAAAGGGGGGGGGGAATGTAAAATGTGAAATTGCATATAATGATTGTTTGCATGAACATACTTTAAATGTTCGTGGGAACATATAAATAATGTATATCCACAGCCAACATACTTTTAAATAATTACATATGTTCGCTGCCAACATACATTATTTATATGTTCACAGCAAACATATAATGTGCGACTTCCAGTGTGCTAAAACACCATTTTCTCACCTGTTCCATTCATTTTTATGAAATTCATTGTTGAATCAAGGGTTGGAGCAAATGTCTACTATCCATCAGCATTGCCTTGTCATTTTCCTTGAGATTCTCATCTTCAGGTATGTCTATATATTATTATTTTAATGTTTTCTACGTTTTTAATGTTTTTAAAGCATTTTTTAATGTTTTCAAAGCATATTTTAATGTTTTTTATGTTTTTAATATTTTTAAAGCATATTTTAATGTTAATTTAATATTTTTATTGTTTATTTATGTTAAACTTAATTATATTAATTTAGAAATCATTAGAAAAATATTATATAAAAATTATTAGAAAAAAAATTTACAAACTATTAGAAAAACATTATAAAACACATTTAAAAACAAATTTAGAAAATATTAGAAAAAATATTAGAAAAAAATTAGAAAATTTATAATAATATAAAATTTAGAAAGAAAATTTAGAAAAAACATTAGAAAAACATTAGAAAATTTATAATAATATAAATTTTAGAAAATAAATTTAGAAAAACATTAGAAAAAAATTAGAAAAACATTAAAAAAATTTATAATAGTATAAAATTTAGAAAACAAATTTAGAAAAATTATTAGGAAAACATTAGAAAATTTATAATAATATAAATTTTAGAAAACAAATTTTAAAAAACATTAGAAATTTAACATTAGAAAAACATTAGAAAATTTATAATAATATAAAATTTACAAAACAAATTTAGAAAAACATTAGAAAATTTATAATAATATAACATTAGAAAACAAAATTTAAAAAAACATTAGAAAAAACATTACATTTAAATATTAGAAAAACATTAGAAAATGTATATTTTTAAAAATAGTTTAGAATTTAATATTAGAAAACTATGAGAAAATAAATTAGGATTTAAACATTATAAAATATTAGAAAAATATTACAAAATATTTTTAAAAATATTAGTCTTGAAAATTAGAAAACATTAGAAAAATATTTTAAAACGTTAAAAAAACAATAGTGTAGAAAATAAAATTTTGAAAAATATTTTCAATATCCATATAAATTTATTAATGTTAATGTACATGTTATTTATGTTTTAATACATCTTAATCTTTTATGTTTATGTATATGTTTTATTCATGTTTCTATATATGTTATTTATCTTAATGCCTTATTTATGTTTTCAATATTCATGTTTATGTATATGTTATTCATCTTTATGCCTTAATCAAAACTATGTAATTAACTATATTTAAAATGGAATACATCTTAAGGGGAGATCCTAAATTATACATTTAAGAATGTAGATTAAAATATACATAATTTATTCCATAGATATATGTATATATGTTCATGTTAAATATAGATTTATGTATGTTTTCAATATCCATGTTTATGTATGTATCAAATTCATCTTAATGTCTTAATCTAAGTGTAATTAAATGACATGTCTTAAGGGTATAGATCCTAAATTATACATATAAGAATGTAGATTAAAATGTATATTTTATTTTGAACATAGATGTATGTATATTTGTTCATGGAACTAAAAGTAGACATGTACATGTTTTCAATAAATTCACATTTTTATATGTACATATGTTAACTGTTGATCTTAATTTATCTTAATTTGTCTTAATTAACTATATTTAATCTAATTGATCTTAATTTATTATAATTAACTATATTGATCTTAATTTATTATAATTAACTATATTGATATTAATTTTTTATTATTAACTATATTGATCTTAATTTGTCTTAATTAACTATAACTAACTATATTTAATGCCTTAATTAACTATATTTAATGACATGCCTTAAAATTAACTATAAAATTAACTATACATAATCTAACTATATTTAATGTTTTAATTAACTATAATATTTAATGACATACATCTTAATTAGTTCTATATTTAATCTAACTATAATTAACTATATATTTAACCTACTAGATTGAATTAAGCTCTCGCATTGAAATTGAAACCTCCTAAGGATAAAAAAATACGGCTTCAGGCATGATGTAAGGAAACTTGGCAATAAAGAATATAACCATTTCCACATAACCCATAATAAATCTGAAATAAATACAGAATTAAAATCCACATGCAAGAGAATAGACAACATACCCACAAAATTGTGACACAAGATATACCCTGGGAAACCCTCATTGAGGGAAAAACCCAGCCTCCAAAAGCATCCATCATCATGTATTATTCAGCAAAAATACCATTGCCATACAACCATGGAAGCCTTCATGGCCATAGCCACAACCGAGCAAACTATGTGAACAAGCATGAATCCACACATCCCATGCCATGCTTCCAACCTTCACAAATGCTCCCATGGGGAACCTGTCAAGCCTTGTCCCGCTTGACTCTTGCCTTTTGTCTTCTTCTTGTCTCTCTCTTTTTCTCTACAACAACTACCCTTGTGGCTGCTTATATAGTAGCAAGTCCCACAAAAACACTAAGTGGTATTACATAAACCATGTGCTAAAACCATGTGCTACCTAACCCACTGACCCCACATTTAATATTGGGCATTTAATTCTTTTCCCCAATATTAAATAATTGCATGAAATATTATCACAATGTTACACTACAACTCATCAAAAATATTCCATGGAAATCTTTACATGTTGCACGTCCATCTAGGTACAACATTACATAATAAAAAATAAAATAATAAAACAACAATATTATGCAATGTGTGCAACACCCATTATCTCAACAATCTCCCACTTGTTGTATACATTGCATAGGGTCAATCCGTAGCCACATAAATGAACAAGGGAACAATCCCTCCCAGCACATCCACCATCATGGATCAAAATACACCAAGTGCTCCATCCTGGTACCCGCAACAAAATCAAAGTATCCAACATCTCAAACATGAATGATCTCACCTCCTATTATGCCACTCCCACTGGACATACATAGAAGCCATCCAAAGAGAAAACCACCCAACCTGTCACATTAGAAGATCATAAAATCTTGTACCAACTGAAACTCCAAGCACAAAAACTTGATCCAAAGGTAATCACATGTATCCGTAGTTGTCAAAATATCCATAGCTGAAATAGCACCCACAGCAAAGTGCCAAACCCATCCAACTATCCATACCTCAAAGGTATAACAAGTGAATCTCATATCACTGACATATCCAATCTGCAACCTGCAATCACAAGCCTCAAGAGAAATACCTGCCACATATATACCAAGAAGCTCCCACTGCAAAAGATAATGACAAATCTATAAGAAATCCACTCACAACATCTCAAAGAAGTGAATCCATGTAGAATCAAGGACATCCACAATACATAAATTGATATCTTGCAACTCTCATAACAAGTCTCCAATGCTCTCCCAAATTCACCATAACCAACAAAGGAAAGAGAAAGAAATAACCATGTCATCACTCACATGACATACATGAGCACAAACCAGTGATCACAATCTCCAACCAATCTCAAATCCAATGTAGGCAAAACTGAACATCCAGGAAGATAACCAAGACCAGAGAAACGATGCAAATCATAACCTGTATCATGTCCTTCTACACACACCTCTAGATGTAAACTGTGCAAGTATGATCTCCTCCATAAAACTCCAACAAGAAGCCTCAACAACACCCAAACCATACCATATAACTAATCATGGATGTAAGCCTCTCACAAGAAGATCAAACTCAATAAAACCATTCCTAAACCAAGGAATAACCATTCCTAATCCAAGGAATATGCCCAATATAAAACCATCTCCCAAACTCAACCAGCATAACAACATATGCACATGGAGATAACCAATGCTAAACCATCTCTCAAATGAACCCTCCAGAACTAACTCATGTACCATAGCTCAAGATCCATATCCATGAAAGACAAGCATAAATATAATGCAACTGAGAGAAAATAATGGGCTATACCTCTCAAGTAGCAAATCGCCAAGTAGACCAAGAGTGGGGAATGAGAATGCTCATCAAGATACCCAAGTCTCCAACCAAGACTCATCTAAGAACAATCTCCTCTCAAGTCCATATAAGGTGACTACCCCTCGGACTTCCTGTTGAAACCATCAACCGTCCCAACAAATACTTCTCTAATCCAAGAGAAATCAGCATCACCACCGTCTCTAAGTATCCATGAGCACCTATAACCAATCAATCCATGCCAACTCTAAATGAAACATAGCAATATCATGAAGTATCCAGCTTATGATCAGTGTACTCAATACCAAGAAACTAAACCAAGATCAATGTCAAAGTTCCAACCATGGCCTCAGGAACATAAACATGACAACATGATCTTACCATCTCAACTAAAGAGATAACATGCTCCATATGAACGCACCATAATATGTCACAACTCTAAATGCGTATCAAGAGTATACCATGACATAATAATGAAACCATCCTCATACCAAGGATAACATGCCAAATAAAAGCATAAACCACACCTTTGCCAAGAACCTTATGAGTCCTCAAGATGCAACCATCTCCACACACCATGAAGAAAACCATCTCCACATACTAGGAAGAACCATCTCCACATACCATGAAGATAACCAAGAACTCCATGAGTCCTCAAGATCTAACCATCTTCAAACACCATGAAGATAACAAGTGCACCATGCAAATGTCAAAGACGCTTCTGGAGCAACAGGATCTAAGACAAACCTCCAACATCTGCAAACACTCAATAAATATATCAATGCCAATAACTCCCACTCAACCATGGTACCAAGTCACCTATGGCATCATAAAATCCATCCTCTCCAAACCAAGAAGATATAAACCAAACCAAGAACTAATCCTGCACTGTCACCCCATCACTGTCACAAGCTCCCACTAAACCGTGTATCCAATCTATCCATGACATCATGATGAAAATACCATCCTCTAACCATGAGAATCAACCAAGGCATCAAATCATCAAAGAACTCAAAGTGCACATCATGAGCTCCTCAAAAGAAAACCAAATAACCATGATCCTCAACCAAGAAGATATACCACCATAACCAAATCAGAAAATCCAAGCTAATGAATATCAAGGATGTACCTGTATAACCAATCATGTCATGCCAAAATCCATGACACCATGATGACATCCATGAACCGAGCATCTGGCTCTCAAAGTGTCCAACCTGTCAGCATAAAATAGTCAACCACAATCCTCCACCATGACTGTACCTGGTAACAACATCTCATCCCTTCTACATGAAGATAAAATCATGTGACTTAGTGCATAGACAACCCAAAACCAAGCCACCAATCTGAATATGCATGAATAATAAAAGATCAATGGGCAAAGAAAACCCATAACCAAGCCATAAATGCAACCTGTAAGTATAGATCGCTTACAACACTGCATAACTTGTAGACCCAACGAGTCATCATGCATACCCAAACCAAACACTGATAACCATATCATCATGAGACCAATCTGAAATATGAACTGAGTATACAATGACATCAAATCTTAAATCTCCAATGCCATAAACTCACAATGTTACCATAGTCAAAATATACCTATAAACTATTCAGATCAATATATCAACAAATAAATTATGCCAAACCTACACCAAATCTGAACCAATTTGTAGAGCTCTCTAGGAGCTTTTTGTTGACTACTCGAAGTCCAAAATCCGACTCTGTATGCCCAAGTTATGCCCTAATCCGTGCTCAAAATAAATAACATCTAACTTTAGGGCTCTTAAAACTTGAAATAATTTCAAAATCATAAAACCAAACCTTTACCATGTTGTAGTGCTCTGAATTAGCTTTCCAACGCCTGTAAGAACTCTGAAATTTGATATTCTGAGAGAAAGTTATGGCCATTTTACTAAGACAGTCTTTTTACCATTTTCAGTACGATTTTTCATTTTTTATTTTTTCAGTGACGAAAATTCCGACGAGATTAAATTTGACGGCCATCATGGACTGAAACCAAAAAACTCTTTCATTTCCTCTGAATATGGCCAAACTAGGGTATATTATATATCAAAATTTATGGAAATGTTGACCCGAATCCAATAGTGAGGTCTGTTTTTACCCAGGAGGTCATTTTTGCAAGCTACCCCCAAAACCCTCATTTTAAATGAAACATCCGAAAAAATCTTTTTGTCCAACAATTTCACATGCCCAAATCTTTTAACATCCCATCATAATAGCAAATCCAAAACCCTCAGATCTGCAATAATTATTCATATATCTTGCCCCTTTCTATTAGCCTCTCATGCATTCCCATGGATTCAATATAGGGTTATAATAATAAAACCATAGCTCTGATACCACTTGTAAGGAAACTTGGCAATAAAGAATATAACCATTTCCACATAACCCATAATAAATCTGAAATAAATACGGAATTAAAATCCACATGCAAGAGAATAGACAACATACCCACAAAATTGTGACACAAGATATACCCTGGGAAACCCTCATTGAGGGAAAAACCCAGCCTCCAAAAGCATCCATCATCATGTATTATTCAGCAAAAATACCATTGCCATACAACCATGGAAGCCTTCATGGCCATAGCCACAACCGAGCAAACTATGTGAACAAGCATGAATCCACACATCCCATGCCATGCTTCCAACCTTCACAAATGCTCCCATGGGGAACCTGTCAAGCCTTGTCCCGCTTGACTCTTGCCTTTTGTCTTCTTCTTGTCTCTCTCTTTTTCTCTACAACAACTACCCTTGTGGCTGCTTATATAGTAGCAAGTCCCACAAAACCACTAAGTGGTATTACATAAACCATGTGTTAAAACCATGTGCTACCTAACCCACTAACCCCACATTTAATATTGGGCATTTAATTCTTTTCCCCAATATTAAATAATTACATGAAATATTATCACAATGTTACACTACAACTCATCAAGAATATTCCATGGGAATCTTTACATGTTGCACGTCCATCTAGGTACAACATTACATAATAAAAAATAAAATAATAAAACAACAATATTATGCAATGTGTGCAACACCCATTATCTCAACACATGACCCTACATCAAAGAGGCCTAAGGATCCAGTATCCTCTTGAATCTCACATGAAAAATGCTTACATAAGCAAGTATGTGGATTAAACCAAATAGAGTAGCTTATTGAATTGGACTTACTACCCACAAGATTGGATTCCCATACCCTCCTTTTCCTAAAATCAACCTCCACCCAATCATCTTCCACCACATGTACAACCCTCAATGTCTATAAATGTAAATCATTCAAATTTAAGTGAGATAGGTACCTATAACATCTCCCTCAAGTCACTATTTTGAATTGTAAGCAACTATATGTAAGACCCCACAACTCACCATGAACAAATCAGCTTTCTTCTCTTTAATATAGATATGTTATTATTTTAATGCCTTAATCTAAGTATAATAATATGAAAATGTTTACATGTATATGTTATTATTTTTAATGCTTTGATCTAGAAGTATATAATTAACTATGTATTCAATGACATGTCTTAAGGGGAGATCCTAAATTATATACATATATAAGAATGTAGATTAATTTGCATAGGTAATCTAATATAACATACAGGCTTGGAGAAATTTCAACATGGACACAACTAGGTTGGGTATTGTTAGAGAACTGGTGAACATCTAGGTGTTGGAGGACCTTGATAGCAAAACCCACTATGATGAGTTAATTGACCTTGCTATGTTGGTCATCTTTAACAACACGTGGGAAACCGGCTTCAATTTCTTGAATAATGCGAAGAACTGCTTGGTAGATAATTTCTATTCTATCAAATGGTTGTTTCAGGAAATTGAGGCGCTTAAGGAAAAGAACAACCAGGACACCAGTCAGAATACCCAGAGGGTTTAGGAGACCATAGTAAATAATACTACCCAAGTTGGTAACCAGAACATCCATGGTGACCAGGACACTAGGGATGGACAAGAGGATAGACTCTCCTTGATTGAACAGAAAGTCCAGATGTTCAAATCCATCCACCAGGTGCTAACTAAAAAAATTGTGGACACCTTGCACACTCTGAATGAGAATATTGTCAACTTGAGTGACTCTTTGATGAGAGCTGACTTAGGTAGGGACACTACACAAAGGATTGGGATGCATTTTGGGGAGGTGGAGTTTTCTCAGACTAAAGCTAGGGACCAAATGAACAAGGTGGACCAAGTGGAGACCCAAAACAGGAACCAGGAAGGAGTGGATAGTCATAAGGACAACGAAGCTATAGAAACTCTACAAGACCTAGAGAAGGATAGCCAATAGTTTCCTTCACGATCGGTTTTGTTCTTTGTTTTGGTTTCTGGCCTTTGCCTCCTGGCTTTGGGCGTTTTGACAGTTTTTGGCTTTTAGCAGCAGTCTCTTGTAAGCTGGACTTTTTAATTTTCTTTCCGTTATGATGTAAAAAACTTTTGGGTTTCAGGATCCCTATAAAACCTATTTTACTTAATCAAAAACATACATGTATGTATGTATGTATGTATGTATGTATGTATGTATGTATGTATGTATGTATGTATATATATATATATTTATTTATTTATTTATTTATTTATTTATTTATTTATTTATTTATAAATACATAACAACATTAACTTGATCATAAGATTTAACATTTAACAATGTCTCCACATAACCCTAAAACTAACTATAACCACATGCTAAAAGATAACTCTAACCATGTAAGGTCATTTAACCCTAGAACTCAAACTCTAACCCTAATTTCTAATGCTAACCCTAATTTCAAACTCCTACATATTTGTACACTTTCTTAAGACCAATTATATATACATGTCCACACTAGAACTTAGCTTGAAAACAAAGAGAGGTACCTAGATCTACTTCTATTAAATATGTTAACAACTTAGAGAACCTGAAGATATTATACACTTGAAGCTCATGCAAGGTTCACAACATTGTCTTTTTACAATCTACCTAGAACTTAGTCATCATCAGATAATACCCATGGCTCTGAATGATCTAATTGTTTAAAGTTACCAGCATGTTATGTTGCCTTGAGAAAAATAATACTCAAAATGGAGTAATATACGTGCATAAGTTGTATTTGATATACCTGATTATTCATGCCAAAGACGATAATTCACAATTTCTTACTATAAACTTTTCTTCAATCCTCAACTAGAGATTCAATAAGTTCATGCTTTGATACCTTGAATGAGAGAGTTGATCTCTAGTTTCTTAGATTTGAAGCACAAGAAGCAATCATGAAGGTTAGGTTATAATCTCATGGCTTATTATTCAATTTTCTAAGGTTTGAAACTATATCATCCTCTCCCACATAGTACAATCCAGATAAATTTCAAAGTCTCTTTATCTTGGGGAATTTACAAATTGGTCTACTATCATTTATGTTCTCTTATTGCTCAAGGGTTAGAGTGACTCCATTTATCTCTCCAAATCAATGAAGAACAAGGGAAAATATGTGATATTAAATTTTTAGTTTTGAGGATAACATTCAATTTATTTCTATTCTTTGTCATTGGTCACGTTATTGAATTTTTACTCTAGCCCGATCTAGCTAAGGTTGCAAATGAGGGATCCCATCCTAGGTGAAGATATCATAGTAACATGAATAGTCCTAATCCACTATCTCAATATCTTGTGAGGGGTACAATTCCCATGGGTATACTAGCCCAACTTTAGCATTTGAGTACTAAGTCATAGTTATTAACTCTAACATTGTGTCATTTTGAAGTTTTAAATATGCAAGCACATTGAATTTCTTAGGGCATAAGAACCAAAATCATAAAATCCCAGAGGTTGTTTGAACCTTAGTATAAACATTAATAAAATATCATTTAGCCATCATATTAGACCTTGGACAACCTATCTTGTGATAAAAGATTGAGATTATTGTAGATGATTTAAAAAATAGTTTCCAGATAAAAGTTTGAAAATAAGGGATTAAAAAAGGTACATCAAAAGTTGACCTTTTTTCCTCAAGATAACCTAAAATTGAACATCTACAAAAATTTGGAAATATGGTTAAAAAATTAGTATGATAAAAAATTGAGTGCCCATGCATTTTTTATTTCACAAATCTAAATTATAATACAAATATTTAATCAAATGATACTATTTTCACTTATTTGAAAACAACACACATTAAAATAAATTAAATTATATATTATGACATTGTGTTATTTCTATTCAAGAAAAATATAAAATCCTAGCTAATTTAATACATTTTTAATTAATAGTAAATAAATATATTATCACTTTCTTATTATATGTTTGAAAGTTTATTTTGAATAAATTATTGTTAAATGAAATATAGAAAATCTAAGTTTACTTATTATTTAAGTTTATTATTAATTAAAAATGTGTTAAATTAGCTAGATTTTCTATATTTTCTTTATAGAAATAACACAATGTCATAATACATAACAATGTATTTTAAGTGTACCTGGTATACTTAGCTAATTTTTAATTATTAATAAGTAAATATATATAGCTAATTTCACACATTTTCATGTTTGAACTTGTTTATTTTGAATAAATTAAATTGTTAAATGAAATATAGAAAATCTTTTCAAAACATGTCATAATATTGATAAACTTAGAGGACATTCTTGTGAGAAATGGATTCATGTTAATCACTACTCTTGAAACATGGGTTAATGAGATTGACTCATAAGTTCTATATGATTAATTCCTTATAGAAATAACACAATGTTAGAATATATAATTTCATGTATTTTAATAGAAAACTTTAATTGGTCTCATATGTATAGAACTCAATGTTTTGAATTACACTTCTTAGAAAATTATAAAAACATATTACTTAAATATCTAATAAGATGAACCCTTTATATTTCTTATACAATTTTAGTAATCAAACTAAAAAATAGGAAAACTATATATATATTTTAGAATTTAACTGTACTCCAACTATTTGATGTAGGGGATAATATAAGATCTAATATCCTTAGATCATGTTCAATATTATTTTAAATATATATTTTAATTGATGGTTTATGGACCAATGTGCTCAAATTTATGATTAATTACACATGTTTGGACTAAATTTAGAAGGATTCATGACCAACCTTTGTGACACCACATGTGATCTGTCTCAACAAAATGAATTTACTTAGATTATCACATGAAATTGAGCAATATTTTGAATTGTTTAAACTTTTAAATTTTGCATGTATTAGAAAGTTTTGATTATATAATCCCTAAATAACTCTAGAACTCTAACTCTAACTCTCATGTACATGTATATGCATTCAATCATATATTTAAATTTTATAAGATCATATATACATGTATGTTACAGATTATCTAGACATGTGTGATGTATGTTCGATTACATGTATAATTTTTAATTAAAAATATGTCTACACTATACTTAGCTCTTGATACATTTAGATATAGATATGGCTTCACACGATCAGCTTGATGTAGCTCCCGGTGCGAGACCTAATGCAGTTCGTGTTACAGCTCCTATTGCGGCACCTGATGCAGTTCCCGTTGTAGCTCCTGATGCAGTTCCTATTCTGACTCCTCATGTAGCTCATAGTGTTGCTCATGGTGCAGCTTGTGCTACAACTCAGGGTGGGGCTTGAGGTGTACCTCGAGGTAGGGCTCATCGTGCAGCTCATGTTTCAGTTCCTAGTGGAGCTCCAGGTGGTGTAGTTCTTGGCATGACTCCTAGTGTGGCTCCTATTCTAGGTTAAGCTACACCTGCAGGTCCTACTACACCACCTCCACACATAGATATTAATGCTTTATTTTCATTTTCAGAGTAGGAGGTTGCTAGACTACAACAATCTATATTGACCTTTGATGATGGTCTTTATAGAGACATATGTTCTACTATATGTAGGAGTTTACAGGATCTGATAGCTAGATTTAGAGCTCACCATTCACTTACTCCTAACATACTAGCTTCCATATCTAGGGAGCTTAGGGTTGAGATTATAGGAGATGCATCTTTTGATGACGTCAAGAGGGTGGACCCCAAAGATTTCATCAAAAGAGATCTCTTTCTAGGATATGAGGGAGCACGAGGTAGGGTGAGAGGCTATTG